>JAREIK010002938.1:29997-120186 GCA_029783825.1 Sapria himalayana
CCCCGGTAAAAAGACCGCGGGTCGGTCCAAACAGACCCGACCCGCCCCGCCCCGCCTGCCCTGCATTGCCGTGCGCCCGTGCCCGAGCGGGCCGGCACGGCACGGCACGGCCTTGCCGTGCCCGCGGGCCGTGCCGTGCCCGCGGGCCGTGCCGTGCCCGAATTTAAAAAACCGTGCCGTGCCGGGCACGGCACGGTAGCACGGCTGGGCACGTGAAAAACGGGCCGTGCCGTGCTGGGCCGGCCCGTTTGACACCTCTACAAAAATTACAAAAAAATGACTAAATAGATTGCACTTACATAGATCTCTTAAGACTTCCAATCAACAAATTAAATATATACCTTTCTCCTATGCATTTGTTCTAGGAACTCATGTGGAAGAAGCAGACGCTTTAACTTGGCCACCTAAAATTGTAAAAGTATAATATAATAAAACAAGTATTTTAAAACCATTAAATAAATTCAAAATAATTATTAATATACATACCAAACATTTAGCATGCTCCTTATGAGATAAGGAACCACCAGTATGTCGCGAAGGTTCTACGCTCTCACCTCTAATCTCACTCATCCTATTCATAGATCCTTAGGTAAATTTTTTCTGAAATTCTGGTGACTGCCAATAATGTTGCCAAGCTTCCCAAATACTCTCTGAGATGAAATTCTATTATTCCCTATGATCTTTCTATCAACTCACATCATTACTATAACATCATGAAGCCCTTTTATGCCATGCAATCTTAACTAGAGTATCTAGGGAAGGATCCCAGTGATAATGTTTCTACAATTGATATAATGCCAAAAATGAAAATCTGTGAAATAAAAAAATACTTTTATTGTATTTGATATGTGAAACTTTTTAATGTTATCATTTTTTTTGATTTTATTCACATTCCAATTCCAACTTATCCACATTATTAAAAAACATTTAAAAAAATATTCAAGACCAACGCGAAACAACATTTGTTATTGATCAATATATAGAAAAATAAAATAAAATAAAATATATCTTAGACCCAATTCATACTGAAACTCTTGCAGAGAGAATATTTGATACATGAGGCACCCTCTTCCAATTATAACCCATCACATGCAAATGCCCTTGAAGATATTACTGATAATTTAGATATATTCTCTGTGATTTGTATCCTACAAGTAAACATACATATTTTATCATGCAGTTAATAAACTTAATTTGGTCAACATAAAAAAATTCAAGTGAAAATAGTTCAAAAAGGAAAAACATACGCTGCATCATTAAGTGTAATGGAAGGATGAGAGATAGAACCAATGAGGTAGTGGTAATGTTGAACTCTGTAGTGAGGCTACTTGAGGTGTTGAATCTTCTACAGGTGGTGGTATAGAAAATGATGCATGAACACCTGGTGTATGCAAGATGGGGCTAGTAGTATCATGGATGATGGCACCTTGTGTAGATGTATGGCGTGGTAAGTGACCTTCTAATGATTTAGAATCTACTTGGGCACTAGGGGAGTAAACCACATTCCTACCACGTCCTCTTGCCCTTATCCCAGATCCTCATTCTACTCCTCGACCATATCTCCACGAGCATAAGAACAAAATACAATATATATTAATTGGTAATTAAATGGTTATACAACAATCAAATTACCAATCTAATTTTTATCATTGTTTAAATCATTCCATTCTTTTTCTTCATCTTTATCATATTCTTCTTCTTCTTCTCTTCATGAATAGTGTTTCAGTTACATTGATATTTAACATTTCACCTATTGGATCATTAAGCAAATAGTTTCAGTTTCTACTGGTAAACTATATTCTTCAGCATCATTTGTTTCCTGTTGAAATAGATCTTGTGGGGTAATTTCTGGCTCTGCAAGCATCTCAATAATTTCTCAAGCTTTGAATTTACAAATAGCCCACCAAGATCTAGTATCATGTTTTAAAGCTTAATTATGTGGCAATAATACACTTGTTGTGCTTGCATTGCTAAAACAAATTTGTATTGCTTATTGATCCTCATCCTGACATTTGGTGTAATGTCAAACCACTCATACTTAAATAAAATAATCTTCTTAATGGGTCATCCTGGGTACTCTAATTTTATGACTTTTTGTAATTGACCATAGTAGTTAGTTTCATCAATCATGTAATTAGTACCTTTAACGCACACACAACTATTATTTGAAAATGTAGAAGTTCCCTGTTGAAGTTTGTGAAAATGAAAACCATTCACATTATATCCATTATAACAGTTAACTATTTGAAGTCCTTCTGCTAGAGCTTTAAGATATATGTTTTCAGCATTGTCATGTGTATGTAAATAAGAGTGTGTTAAAAAACATGTTACCATTAACTAAGTAAAACAATAAAGAACTTACGCAAGTCTTGAACCATACTAGAACAAAATCATCGAGTCTAGCATCAACAGTTGCATCATTAATTATTGCACATTTTTTCATAACTCAGTAAAGAATATTCTATTAATAGAACACTCATTAGTTGAATTATAAAATTACAACATTAGTGCAATAACTGGGTTAAGATGCATACTCAATATAAGGTTTAACTTTAATGCAGTTCAGCAAGACATAATGATGTGAAATATTAATCTATTGTTCACTTAGCATTCATATTATATGTCTTCCAAAAGGTCAACCGAGATGGGTGAATATTGACAAGTTACCATTGAAATAATTTCCTACTCCAATATGGGACTCAACATTATGCGGCATCCTTTGATGTCTTGTATGAAGTGCTGGATTGAAATAATGCTCACAAAAAGCTGAAGCTTCTTCAACTAATATTTGTTGCATATTGTTCCTTCCACTTTGGCTTTATTCCTTGCATTTTGTATTAACTTCCACAAATACCTAGCTATCCAATCAATAAGTTTATAAATACCAAAATCATATAATGATTTGATGATAGTAAATGTAGTTTTAAAACATAAATTTGCATACCGTTCAAATGGATACATCCATCGGTATTGGACTGGTCCTGCTATCATTACTTCATATGCCATGTGCATTGGCAAATGCTCCATTGAATGAAAAAAAACTAGGAGGGAATATCTGCTCAAGTTTGCAAATAATAATTGGCATTTCTGACTCTAATCTCAACATATCTTTATTTTAAGCAGAAATGATGTAAGCTCCTTAAAAAATGAGCTAAGTTCTATTAATGCTTGCCACACAGTTGATGAAAATATTTCTCGAAATGCAATTGGTATCAACATTTGCATAAAGACATGACAATCGTGACTTTTCATTCCAAAAATTTATGTTTCCTCATATCCATCTGTAAATCTGAGATTCTAAACCCAAATACACATCTAATTTCGGCCATTTTTGTCTAATATATAGCAAGCTTTTTGAAGCTTCCCTCAACAACATGAATTCTGGTCGACGACATATTTCCATAAAGTCTAATCAAGACTTTACATTGTCTTTTGTTTTCCCTCAACATTCATCACTATGTTAAAGATATTTTAAACACATTTTTCTCTATATGCATCACATCTAAATTATGTCGTATGAGATTTGTGCTCCAATATGGTAAATCCCAAATATTGACTTATTATTCCAACTAGTTAATTTACTAACAGATACATTATCCTCATTTGCCCCAATCTTAGTCACTGATTGTCCATAAAAGAGCTATCCGTAGCATAAAATTTTACTTTCTAGATATGTCATAAGTTTCAACTCCAACTTCTTACAATGTTTCTAACTCTAAAATAAAATATTGTAAATACACATCTAACTTGTCGTACTAATTTCTTGGGCCTTGGACAATAACTATTAGAAACATGTATTGTTCCTTCATACACATATCTAGGGGCAGATTATGTGTAGTGAGGATAATAGACCATGAAAAATAATGACTTTCATATTGCCAGAATGGTCGAAATCCATCAGTACATAGGCCTAATCCGACATTATGTCTTTCAGTTGCAAATGAGGGATGCATAACATTAAAATGTTTCCATGCAGGAGAATCAGAATAATGACGCATCACATCGTCTTCTACAAAATGATCATCGTGTCATCTCATACTCTCAGTATTAGCTTCTAAAGCATATAACTTGTTGGGTAATTGTGCTTCCACGATAGTGATATTAAGATACAGAAACAATAGAAACAACAAAAAACAAGCAATATATATATATCTAATCCATCAACCAACCATGACATAATCAAAAACATAAAATAAACACCAAAAATAAAGTGGTTCACTAGTTGCTCAGTACGACTAGCTACATCTACCAGAAAATGCTTATGCATTACAGATTAAACCAACCAAAATATAGTCTTACAGTATGCAGCATAGAATAGTCACGCTAAATCACGTAGAGAGAAGAGAGAGAGACGATGAAATTTTCTCCGGGTCCAAAAAACAGCCACCCAAAATTATAATTACAAACATTTTATAATAAAAAAAATCTTTCGGTTCATTTAACCGGAGCGGGTCTGATCATGAAATGGGTCAGGTTCTGCTGCATCTCTGGCTTCTTAATATTTCCTTTCCCGCACTTACATGAAATATTAAAATAGAAATAGAAATATTTGGTTATACAAACAGATTATCAAAAAACAAATTACATATACAGCATAACTATTGAAGTCTTGGTGTTAGTGGAAAGTAATATATTTTCCTATATGGCACAAGCTTTTGTCTATTAATACTTTGTGGTCGATAGCGAGAATGGTCACAAAATTTGCATTGAGTTAATTCTGAGTCATCACCCCAATTTAATCATACAGTCATCCAGGCAAGTATGAATTTTATAGATTGGCAACCCAATTCCCTTGATAAGCTTCTTGGTTTCATAGAAACTATCATTTATAACATTATCATCTGGCAACAACTCCTTAATAAACTGACACAGCATCGTAGCACCGTTCAGACAATCGATGCTCTGACTTGATGTGAAACATTCGAGAAATGGCTGATAACTATGAGTGTATTTGACAATAAGGTCATACTTCTTGGTTTGCAGCATTAAGCTTGTCATAAAAATTTTGTGCGGTTGGGTTTGGAGATTCCTCAACAATATTAGCCTTAAATTGTGGACCTACTGCATCATTAACCATTTGAACAAATATGTCGATAATTCAATAATATTTGTTATTGTATTATGGTTAGTGGCATTCACATTATATAATGTCTCCTCCCCATATATAGATGATTCGATCTCACCATGCAAGTATCACACATGATAATTAGGGACAAAACCATATTTTTAAAGATGGAACCTTGCCTCATTAACCTCAACAAAATTTTTGTCTTGGCACTTCTTCTTATTACATGGACATCTAATGTGATTACCATCTCTGCCTTCTGGTAGACTAAGTGCAAATTGAACAAATTCTTCGACTCTCGATATAAAGGATTGGTTAGACAATCCATTTGTTAGCCTTAAATGCATCCATTCTCTGTTTGAACTCATTTTACATGTCCTGAAAATGTAACCTAAATTACTTAGTAGATTAATATACAATGAAAATAAGTAAGTACTGATCATCATCTCACTTTAGGGTCATAAATAATCAAACAAGGGAAATTAGATTTTTTAGCATTCTTAATACAAAAAAATTAGCATTCCTAGTACAAAAAAATCAAACATAGAAACAATGTATTTAAAGACTAAATTGGTGTTAATAGTACTTGCCTATCAGCAACCTCAGTTATAATTGGCAATCTAGGGATGAGTCAATCTAGCTACCTACAAAATGTTCACATAATAGCCAAGATGTTCATAAAAATACAAAAGGCCACTAAAATTCATATATAGGCTTATCAATAAGGCTTTCAAGGTATTATATCTTTACAATTATAATTAATGTATCTAACATAATATAAAAGCATGGGTTTCAAAGAAAAAACCACATAGAACAACAAATTTAAAAAAACCACAAAGAAAAACTAAACTAATATACAAAAAAAATCTCATTTAGAAACCATAGAGAATATATACCTTTAGGAGGCATGAAATATTCAACAAACTCTTAGACATACAACCAATTTAGGAAAAGCATGGAGCAATATGCAAACGGTAAAGACAAAGTTTTAATTTTAGATCCATAAATTAGAAAGAAGAAGGCTAAATTTCTTCATATTCTTCATTAATATTCCTAAAAAGAAGAAGGCTAAAAATTCTATAAAATATATGAATCCTTGTAACAAACTATAAAAATTTAATTGCTTGTTTGAGTCAATGTCTAACAAAATTATACTTATCAAATAATATTAGAATTTAACATAACTATAATATTTTATTTATGTGTTAGCTATCAATATATAATATGTAATTTCAAATATAGTATAATCAGGAATATCACATAATAAGTAAATATGTTTGGGAAGTAATATTTTTATTTATTAAATTTTTAAAAATATTATAAGATTTAATGAATTTATTTTAATTGTATACACTAATATATTTTAGAATACATTTATATCTAAATGCAATATTAGTAATATGTTTAAATAATTTAGAAAATATTTATATTTTAGTACCTTAATTAATGAGATAAAAATAAACTTTTTGAAATACTTGTTTTTCACTAGTTTATTTGCTTGTATGGATTATTAAGTTAAAGTAGAACGAGTTAAAAATATTATATAATTTATATATGAGTGTATAAATCAACAATAAAAATCAAATGCCAAAATTTATATACATATGTAAATTTTATATATATATTACGAAACAATGAAATAAGACAACAATTTGAGGTCGAAGGGAATTAAGTTGATATAGATCAAAAAATGAAAGGATTTTAGTGTTTATTTTTATTTAAAAAATGAAAGAATTTTATTTCAAAAATAAAATTTTTGAAATATGAGTTTTTCACTAGTTTATTATTTATTTTCACCTTCCCATCATACCATATGCCTGAATGGATGGCCAATCCCACAAAATTGATCTTGAAGAAGCAAAGAGCAAATAAAATTCACCTCTTCAACTACTTATTAAATACTTAAAAAACATTTTTTGGAGCACAAGAACAATAAAAATATACATTAACTTTTGAAATTTTGTGTTTTTGAGAATCAAAGCATAAAAAATACAATAACTACCTAAATGCATGCCACGCGCCCAAGAAGGAAAGAAGATGATACTTACAATCAAGGAAGTTCGGGAATGAATACAAGTAAAAGATCTATGTATATTTCACCCTAAAATCGATATTATATAGGTTAATAATATATATCGTGTTATCAGCGAAAAGGTGGTAAGGAAGCAGAAAGAGAAGAGCACCACCAGAAGCAAAATGGAAGATGAAGTAGCTCGATAGACACAAAATGGAAGAAGAGCACCACCACACGAGCTACACTAGGAAGATTGGCGAACGAATTACTACAGCTAGGGCTCTCGTGCTATCTCTAGGTAGGGCTGCCAAAGCCTGGAGATAGCACGAAATTTAATATTTTTACAATTTTTTATCAAAAGGGGGACTAGGAACCCGAGATCTTTCTATTATTTTAATTTCCAAAATTTAAAAATATAAATTTATATTTTTTTAATTAAAATTTAAATGATTTGAATGTTTTTATAATTTAAAGTATAAACACTAAAAAATAAAAAAAATTGAATGGATACTATTAATATAATAAATTTGAAGTGATAATAATTTTTCACATTAATTTATTAAATAATAATATTTTTATTATTTGTTTTTTCAACTTAAGATAGAATTCATCTGAAGTACTGAGGAAAGCAATAAAGTGGTCAAAAAGTAGGAATGAATTATATTTGGATTTTAGAAAATATCAGAAAAATGCTTTTTTTTAATTTCTAGAAATGAGAAGTAGAGTTGAAAATAGAAAAAAAAATATTAAAAAAATTAATAAGTTTCTAAAGTGAATTAATAATGGAATAAAGAGTAATTTAAAAACATAAAAGAATTCAAAATGACATACCTCCCTGTAATTAAAGCCCCCAAAAAAATTAGAAGAAAAATGGTAAAAAATGAATAAGTTAAATTTGATTTCCCCTTATTTTTATTTTGTTCTTACATGTTGTTTATATTAGGTTATCCTGAATAAGAGAAAGGTAAAAAATTGTATTAAAATAAAATTTCAAAAAACATTATCATTGTATTCTTTATATCTTCAAAAATTGTTATTAATAACATTTTTCAATTTTCACTTGTATACACACACACACACACACACACACACACACATAATAATATCATATAACATAAATTTCAAAAAAAATCAAAATAGCATTCTCTATATATTCAAAAATTGTTATTAATAACAATTTTCATTTTTTATTTTGGGGAATACTACATTCAATAATTGAGCTTTTCTTGTTATTAAAATTAGTTTTAACAAACATCATCAGCATTCATTAAAAGACTTAGGTTATGTTTCATAAATAGACACATAAACATATAGATATATATATATATATATATATACAAATAAAAAAATAGACAGATTGTCAGATTGAAAGATAGACACACACACACACACACACACACACTTACACACTATATATATATATAGACAAATAGATTGATCAGTAGAGAGGCAAATAAATGGATAGATAGATAGATAGATTGGTTGATAGGTTTATAGTTTTATTAATTGATAGAGAGATATATAGTCATATTGAAAGATAGACTTTTAGATAGATAAATAAATAGAGAGATAGATAGATAAAAGATAAATAAATATACAGTTAGACAAATAGATAGATAGATAGACATAAAGATAGATGGACAGAAATATTGACTTATAGACTAATCGACTGATAGACTAATAGACTGATAGACTAAAAGACTAATAGATAAATTGATAAATTGACATATTGATAGATTCATAGATTGACAGTGAAAAAAATTCAGAAATAGATTGATCGATAGATAGATAGACAAATAGATAGTTAGGCAAAGAGATAGATAGTTAAATAAACAATTTGATAGATTGACTAATTGATAGATATACAAATAGATATATAGATAGATAGATAAATAGACATATAGAAAAATAAATAGATAGAGAGATAGACAAATAGACATAGATATATATACAAATAGATAGATAGACAAATAGATAGATAGACAAATAGATAGATAGTCAAATAGATAGATAGACAGAAATATATATATATATATATAGATAGATAAAAGATAGGAAGATAAACATATAGGCAAAAGAATGATAGATTCAGATAGATAATAGTAAGAAAGAAAAATAGACAAATAGATAGAAAGATAAATAGATAGTTAGATAGAGAGATATATAGATAGATAGAATGATTAATAAATAAATAGAAAGATAGATAGATAAATAGACTGATAATTACATAGATAGAGAGATTGATAGACAGATATACAGATAGACATATAGACAAATACATAGATAGATTGATTGAGTTATAGACTGATAGATAGATAGATAGACAAATAGATAGACAGATAAAAAAAGGATTGACTGATAGATAGAAAGAAATATAGATAGATAGATAAACAAATAGATAGATAGCTAGATAGATAGATAAACAAATACATAAATAAACATATAGATAGGTAGATATAAAGAAATATAGATAGAGAGAGAGATTGATAAATAGAAAAATCAATAGATAGATAGATAGTTATATAATTACATAGATTGATAAATAGATAGTGAGATAGATCGATAGATAGATATGCATATAGACAAATATATATAGAGAGTTAAGGATTGATAGACTTATAGACAAATAGTGAGATAGAGAGTTAGATAGATAGACATATAGATAGATTGATAGACAGTCAGATAGATAAATAAATAGATAGATAGATTGACAATTAAAGATATAGATAGATAGATAAATAGATAGACAAATAGATAGAATGACAAATACGTAGATAGATAGATAGATAGACTGAAAGATATAATGATATATAGACAGATAGTTAGATATACACATAGATAAATAGATAGATAGACTAATAGATAGAAGCAAATAAAAAAAGATAGATTGATAGATTGATAGATAGACAGATAGATAGATTTACTAATAGATAGATAGATAGATGGATAGACACATAGACACATATATAGATAGATAGATATGTAGGCAGATAGATAGATAGATAGATAGACAAATATATCATTAAATAGATAGATAGACATATATATATATATATATATATATATATATATATATATATATATATATATATATATATATATATCGATTGATAGACATATAGATAGATAGACAATAGCTAGATAAATAAATATATAGACAGAAAAACAATTAGACACAAAAAGTTAGACAAATAAAAATTATATGAATATCGATAGATAGATATATAGGTAGATAGACAATTAGACAAATAGATAGATATATAGATAGACAAATAGATATATAGATGGATAGAGAGATAGACTAATAGATAAACTAAAAAAGATAGACATATAGAAACATAGATAAATTGACACTTAGACAAATAAATAGATAGATATAAATAGATTGAGAGAAAGACATATAGACAAATAAAAAGATAAATAGATAAGGATATATATAGATTGATTAATAGACTGATAGATATATAGATAGTTAAATAGTGAGATATAAAGACAAATAAATAAATAGACTGATAGAAAGATCTATAGACACAAACTTATACATAAATAGACTAATATACAAATAGAGAGATAGATTGATTGATTAATAGAAAGAAAAATAAACATATATATTTATAGATAGATGGATAAATAGAATGATAAATACACAAATAGATAGATTGATAGATTCATACATATATTTAGATAGACATATAGATAAATTGATTGATTGACAAAAACATAGAAAGATAGACAGACAGATAAATAGAAAGATAGATAGATAGATAGATAGATAGATAGACATATAGATAGATAGATAGATTAATTGATTGATTGATTGATAGACAAATAGATAGATAGAATGATAGACTAATATACATATAGAGATATATACAAATAGAAACATAGTTAGATTGACATAAGGATAGATAGATAGGTAGAAATATAGATATATAGATAGATAGACATATAGATAGTCAAATTGACAAATAGATAGATACATAGACAAATAGATAGATAGCAATATAAAAAAAATAGATTGATAGATAGATGAATAGATATATATATATATATATATATATATATATATATATATATATATATATATATTTATATATGTGTATGTGTGTGTGTGTACAAATTGATTGACTGATAGACTAATAAAGAGTTAGACAATTAGATAGATCAACAAATAAAAGATAGATAGTTTAATAGTTACATAGATAGATAGATTGAAAGATACACAAATTGACAAATATACAGATAGACTGATAAACATTTAGACAAAGACACACATAGAAACATAGACAGATAAACAAATCGATATATAGAAAAATAGACGTATCGATAGATAGATACATAGATAGATAGATTGATAGATATAATAGTAGAGATATAGATAAATAAACATATAGATAGACAAATCGACAAATAGATAGATAGACATATAGACATATAGACACAAATAGATAAATAGTTAAATATATATATAGATAGACTGATATACTAATAGGTAGATATATAGTATGATAGAAAGATAAAAAATTAGAAAGATAATTAGATAGATAGAAAAATAGTTATATAGATATATTGATTAATTTATAGATAGAAAGATAGATATATACATAGATATAAAAATAGATAGGTATACAAATATACAAATATATAGATATATATATGGATTGATAGACAGATAGATAGAAAGATAGATAGAAAGATTAATTGATAGACAAATAGATAGATAAATAGATAGATGGACAAATAGATAGATAAATAGATAGAGAGACAATTAGATAAATAGCCAATTTGATAGATAGACAGATGGATAAAGATAGATAGATAGATAGACTGATAGAATAATAGATAGAAAGATAGTTATATAATTATATAGATATAATGATAGATAGATAGATAGTTCGATAGTTAGTGAATTAGATAGAAAGAAAGATTTATAGATTCACAGATTGATAGATAGACAAATATACAAATAGACAGATAGAAAGATTGACATATAGACATATAGATATTAGAGAGAAAGACATATAGACAAATAAATTGATAGCGAGTTAGATAATTAGATAGATAAACAAATAGATAGATAGATTTATAGATAGACAGATAGATAGATAGACACATATTCTTAATGATTGAAAGATAAATAGATAGTTAGATAGATAAATATATTGATAGATATACAGTTAGATAAATAGATTGTTAGACAGTTAGACAAATAGACATTAAGATAGATATATAGATAAACAAATAGATATAGATAGACAAAAAGGTAGATTGACTTAGATAGATAGAAAGACATATAGACAAATAGAAATATAGGCAAATAGAAAGATAGACTGATAGATATATAAACAGATAGATAGACTGATAGACATATAGACTGAATGATAGAAAAACATTTAAATAGTTAGATATAGAGACACAAAAATAGATAAATAGATATATAAATGATAGTTAGATAGTTATTGAATTAGATAGATAGAAAGATAGAGAGATCGCTAAATTGACAAATTGATAGATAGACAAATAGATAGATAGACATATAAAATGATATACATATATAGATATATAGATATATAGATAAACAGATAGATAGAAATACACATATATAGATAGAAAAATAAGTAATTGAATTAATAGATTGTCATACAAATAGATAGATTGATATATAGATAGACAGACAAAAGAATAGATGGATAGACACATAAAGATATAGATAAATAGAATAATATATAGATAGAGATATAGACTGACAGACATATAGATTGATTGAAAGATTTACAGATAGATAGATTGAGAAATTGATAGATAGATACATAGATATAGATAGATAGATAGATAGATAGATATACATATAGAAAGATAGATAAATAAACAAATAAATAGAGAGATAAACAGATAAACAAATAGATAAATATACAATTAGACATATAGACAAGATGGATCGATAGAGAGATAGATAGAAACATAGATAGATAGACACATGTATAAATAGATATATAGATAGATAGATAGATATATAGATAGATTGATTGACAGATAGATATATAGATAGTGATATAGACTAATAGACTCTTAGGAAAATTGATAAATAGGCAGATAGACTAATAGATAAATAGATAAATACATAAATAGATAGATAAACAAATAAATATATATATAGATTGACAAAAAGATAGATAGAGACATAAATAGATAGACTGATAGATAGATACACTGATAGATTGATAGATTAATAGAAAATAGATAGATATGTAGATAAATAAATAAATAGAAAGATAGATAGTTAGTTAGACAAATAGACAAACAAATAGATAGATAATAGATAAATAAATAGATAAAAAGATAGATAGATAGATAGATAGCAAGATAGAGAGATAGATATATAGATAGATAAAGATAAATTTAGGCAAATAGTCAAATAAATAGATAGATTAATAGACAATTTTATATATAGATAGATAGGTAGATAAACACATAGATAGATAGGAAAGATATACACATAGTTATATAAATAGATAAACTGAGAGACATACAGAGACATAGACATATAGATAGATAGATATATAGAATGATAAATAAATAGATGGCTATATAGATAGAGAAAGTGATAGATAGATAGATAGATCGATTGATATATATATATATATATATATATATATATATATATATATATATCAAAAAATAGATAGACAATTTGATAGAGAGCCATATAGATAGATAGATGGATAGATAGATAGTTTCATGCATATATATATATTCAGATAGAAAGATAGAAAGTATGATAAATAGACATATAGGTAGATAAATAGATTGACAGATATATAGATAGATAAATTGAAAGATAGTTATACAGATGGATATATATATATATATATACACATTAATATATAGATAGAAAAATTGACAGATAGAACTATAGACATATAGATAGATAAATGGATAGATAGAGAGATATACAATTAGATAGATAGATAAACAATTTGATAGATCGATAGTTAGAAATATAAATACATATACTGACTTACAGATAGACTAAAAGACATATAGATAGATAGATAGATAGAAATAGATATAAAAATAGATCGATAGGTAAATAGATAGATAGACAGATAGACAGATAGATAGATAGATAGATTTATTGATAGACAAATAAATAAATAAATAAATAAGTAGATCGATATGCAGATATATAATTAAATAAATAAATAGATACACAAATAGATATATAAATAAATAGACATAAGGCAGATATATAGATAAATAACTAAATACAGATAGATAGATATAGAAATAGATAGATAGATGTATATATAGATATATAGATAGATAGATAGACATATAGACAGACCAATAGATAGAAAGAAAGATAGATTGATAGTTTGATAGACAGATAGAAAGACAAATAGATAATTAGATATACATAAAAACACATACACCCATAGACAAAAAAATAGATAGATAGATTGAAAGATTGATAGATACACAAATAAATAGATATACAAATATAAAGATGATTAGATATACAGATAGAGAGATAGAGAGATACACAAATTGATAGAGAGACACGTAGACTCATAAATATATAGATAGTTATATAAATAGACGATAAGACTATTAGATAGTTTGATAGTTTGATAGATAGACATATTGAAAAATAGATAGATAGATAGTTAGTTAGTTAGTTAAATATTTAGAAAAATAGATAGATAGATAGGGAAATAGATAGATTCAAATATTGATAGATTAACTAATTGATAGATTGAAAGATAGAGAGATAGACATATAGATACATACACATGTACAAAAATAGATTGATACACAGAGAAACATATAGACAAATAGTTAGATAGATAGATAAATTTAGAGATACATAGACAAATAGACATTTAAACATATAGATAAATATTCAGATAGATAGATAGATATATAGATAGTTAGATAGATTTATAGATAGATAGATAGTCAAATAGATATATAGATAGAATAATACATAGATAGACATATCGACAAATATATAGAAAGATAAATAGATAGAGACACAGATATACAGATACACTAATAGACTCTTAGACAAATATATAGATAGATAAATAAATGGATGGATGGATAAATATAAATCTAAATATAAATATAAATAAATAAATATATATATATATATATAAATATATATATACATAGATTGATAGATATGCTGATAGACAAAAAGATAGATAGTTAGATAGTTTGATAGATAAACATATAAAGATATATAGTTAGACAATTACATTGATAGAAATATAGACAAATCGAAATATATTCAAATAGACATAAAAACAGATATATAGTTATATTGAAATACATATAGATAGATAGACAGATAGATATAATATATAGATAAATAGATAGATAGATAGAATAATAGACATATAGATAAAAAGATAGATATACAATTAGAAAGATATCTAGATAGACATATAGATAGATAAATAAATTAATAAATATACATATAGACCCATAAACTAATAGACTAATAGACTAAAAGATAGGCACAAAGATTAATAGATTGAGAGATTAAAAGATAGATAGATAAAGATATAGACAAATAAACTTATAGGCATATATATAGAGAGATAATTAGATAAATAGTTATACAAATAGACAAGAAGATATAAATAGATAGATAAATAGATATATAGATAGATAGATAGATAAATTATTAGATAGATAGACATATAGATAAATAAATAGATAGATAAGATAGATAGAAAGATTGACATATAGATAGAATTATAGACAAATAGACTTATAGAGAGATATATAGATAGAAAGAAAGATAGATAGATAGATAGATAGATAGACAAATAGATAGATAGAGAAATATATATATAAACACATAGATAGATAGATATATATATATATATATATATATATATATATATATATATACTTAGATTGACATATGGACAATTAGATAAATTGAAAAATAGTGTGAAAGCCAAATTAATAGAAAAATAGATAGAATGAAAGATAGAGTTAGAAAGTTTGAAAATTATATAAATAGACAGATAGATATAAAGACATATATATAGAAACATTAATTGATAGATATATAGTTTGGGAGTTTGACAGATAACATGTACATAGATAGATAGATAAATAAATACACGGATATATAGAAAGATAGAGAGCTAAATAAATAGATAGATAGATTAACATAAAGATCGATAGACATATAGACAAATAGATAGATAGATAGAAGATATTCAATTAAATAGATATACATAAAAATAAAAAGATAGGTAGTCAGATAGATAGATAGATAGATAGATAGATAGATAGAATGATAGATACACAGAGGGATATGTGTGTGTGTGTGTATTTTGAAAGGGAGATAGATAGATAGAAAGATAGTTAGATAGTAAGATAAATAGATAGATACAAAGATAGATACTTAGATAGTAAGATAGTTACATAGATAGATAGATAAATAGAAATATTAACAAATAGATACATAAATATATAGATAGACATATAGATAGATAGATTGATTGACATATAGAGAGATAGATAGATATACAATTCTATAGATAGACTGATAGATAGATAGACAGATAGATAGGCACAGACTAATAGAAAGATAAACTAAAAGATAGATAGTCACATATACAAAAAGGTTGATATACTAATTGACAAAAAGATAAAAAGATATACACACAGAATATATACATATAGATAGATTATAGATAGATAGACAGATAGAAATATTGAAACATAGATATATATATACATATACATAGATAGACAGATAGATAGATACATAGATAGATTTATAGATATATAAATAAATACATAGATAAATAAATACATAGATAAATAAATAAATAGATGGGCCTATAGGTAGATTGGTAGATAGGTAAATAGACACACAGATGAATAGTTAGATTGATAAAGAAACATATTGAAAGATAGATAGATAGTTAGATAAACAGACAGACAGATAGATAGATAGATAGATACATAGACTGAATAACATATAGATAGGCATATAAGTAAATAAATGGATAGATAGATACATAGATACACAAATAGATATATAGATAGAAAGAAAGAAAGATAGATAATAAATAGATAAAATGGTAGATAGATACATAAATAGATAGATACACATATAGTTAGATAGATAGATAGAATTATAGAAAGAAATATAGATTAATAGATAGATATATAGAGAGATATATAGATATAAAATTAAATACATAGGCAAATATACATATAATGAGATAGATAGATAGATAGGTTGACAAATAGATAGATAGACACATAAACATATACACACATATACCGAAATACATATAGACAAATAGATAGATAGACAAGTTCACATATAGAGACATAGATAAATAGACAAATAGACAAATAGATAGATAATTAGATAAATAGATAAATAAATAGATAGATAAATAGATAAAAAGATATAAAATAGATGATAGAGAGATAGACTGATAGATAGATAGATAAATAGAAAATAGAAACATAAATAGATTGATAGTTAGATAGACAAATTAACAAATATTCTAATAAAGTAATAGACAGTGAGATAGTTTGATAAGTTGACAAATACACAGATAGATAGCTTGAAAGATACTTTTTTAGATAGTTAGATAATTAGATTATTAGACTAATAGATAGATAGATAGACATATAGATATATTCACCTTTTGATAGATTAATATATTGAAAGACTGAGAGATAGAAAAATAGATAGATACACTGATATATATCTAGATAGATAGATAGATTGTAATATAAATAGATAGACAAATAAACACTTAAACAAATAGATAAATTGATTAATAGATAGAAGGATAGAAAGATAGATAGATATATAGATAGATAAATAGATTGACTAATACATAAAAGAGAATTAGTCACATAGACAGATAGACAAATAGATAGACATATAGATAGATAGATAGATAGAATAATAGAAATATAGATCTATAAATTGATATATTGATAGATTGTTAGACAATTATACATATATATAGATAATCATATAGACACATAGATAGAAAGACAAATAAATAAATAGATAAAGATATAGATAGATATATATATATATATACACACATAGATAAATAGGTTGATTGATAGACAAATAGAAAGATAGTCAATTGAAAGATAAATAGATAAATAGATAAACAAATAGACACTTAGTGATATAGAAATATATATATACAGATAAATATAAAGGTAGATAGATAAATAGACAGATAAATAGATATATACATAGATATATAGACATATAGATAAATAGTCAGATACACAGATTGATAAATAGATTTACAAATATAGATATAGCCTTATTGATATAGTAACAAATATATTAAGGGACAGAAATATAAATAGACATATAAAGAGATAGATAGATAGATAGATAAATATACAAATAGACAAAGAGACAAAAAGAAAGACAAATATATTAATCGATAGACATATCTATAGATAGATAGAAATATAGAAAGATAAAAGCAAAATAGGTTGATTGATAGGTAGACCAATAGAAAGATTGGCATATAGACAGATAGATATATATATATATATATAGATAAATGGATAAATAGATACATAGATAGATAGATAAATAAAAATATATTCATATATACAAATAGGGAGATAGTGAAATAGTTAGATAGATAGATATATAACATATAGATAGATTGACAGATATATAGATAGACAAATATACATTAAGAAAATAGACAGATTGACAATGAGATAGATAGATATACAAATTGATAGATAGTCTGATAAACTGATAGACAGATATATAAAAAGATAGTTACATACATACATAGAAATAAAGATAGATAGAATGATAGTCAGATAGATAGATAGGAATAAGGATAGATAAACACATAGATATATAGGCACATAGACATATAGATAGATAGATAGATACACACATAGATGGATAGATAGATAGAAAAATAGACTAATATACTAAATGGAAGTAAGATACTTTATAGATATACAAATTTACTGATAGATAGATAGATAATTAGATAGTTTGAAAAATAGATAGATAAATAGATAGATAAATAGATAGATAGTTAGTTAGATAGTTACATAGATAGACATATAGATAAACAATTTGATAGATAGATAGATAGAAAGATAGATAAAGTGATAGATAGATAGATAAATAAACAAATTAATAAATAGATTGATAGATACACATATAGATAGATAGAAAAATTGACAAATAGACTAAAAGGCATTAAGATAGATAGTTAGATAGTTCGGCAAACAGATAGATAGTTACCAAGATAGATAGATATACATATAGACATTTAGATAAATAAACATATAAAAAGATAGATATATAGATAGATAGAAAAATAGACAGATAGATTGAAAGATAGACATATAGATAGCAAGAATGAAAGATAGGTTGAAAAATATATAGAAAGACAATAGAATGATATAGAGATATAAAGATATATATATATATATATATATATATATATATATATATATATATATATATACAGATATGAAGATTCTCTATTTGATTAATAGATAGATAGTTAGATAGTTTGATAGATAAATAGTTAAACAGATAGATAGAAAGAAAGTTAGATAGTTATATAGATAGATATATGCATAGACATATAGTCATTTAGATAAATAAACAAATAAATAGATAGATATATAGCTAAATCGATAAATAGACAGACTGATAGATTAATAGATAGATAGAATGATAGACAGATAAATTCATATATAGAGAAATAGTAAGAAAGATAGATAGATAAATAGATAAATAGGTAGACTGATTAATAAAAACATAGCTAGTGATATAAACATATAGACAGATAGACAAATTGATAGTTAGATAGATAAATAGATAGTCAAATAGATATTTAGACATGTAGAAACATAGACACATTGACAAAAAGATAGATAAATAGATAGATATAAAGATAGATACATATTCACAAAAATACTTAGGATAATAGTAAGATTTACATATAGACAAATACACTTATAGACAAATAAATATATAGACAATTAGAAAAATAGATAAATATATATATATAAATACATAAACAAATAGAAAATTATATAGATAGATAAATAACTAGAGAGATCGATTGATTGACTATTAGATAAAAATAATTTTAGTTAGATAGTTTGACAGATATATAGTTAGATCAATAGTAAGATAAAAAGATAGACAGTTATATAGTTACATAGATTGATAGGTAGACATATAGACATTTAAATAAATAAACAAATAAAAAGATAGATATATAGATAGATAGACAAATAGATAGATATATATATATAGATAGATAGATAGATAAACAGATCAAATGCTAGACAGATAGATAGATAGAAAAATAGACAGATAGACAAATAAAAATATATATAGATAGATAGATTAAAAGATAATAGATTGATTGATAGACTGATAGATAGCTAGAGAGATAGATAAATAGAATGATAGACAACTATATATAGAGATAGCTAGATAGATAAATATATAGATAGATATATATATAGATAGATAGATTGATAAAGAGATAGATAGTTATATCTATCTAAAGATAGATAGATGGATGGAAAAATAGACAAATTTATAGATAGAGAAGCTTAGTGACAGAATAAATATATATAGATAGATAGATATATATATAGATTGAGAAATTGATAGATCGACAAATAGAAAAATAAATAGATATAAAAATAGAAAGATAGATTGACAGATTATCAATAGCCATTTAAATAGGTAGCCAGATAGATGCATAGACATATAAATAGTTAGATAGATAGATAGATAGATAGATATGCAGATAGTCAAATAAACAAATAGATAGATAAATACATAGACAGATTGATAGATAGATAGATAGACAAATAAAAATTTAGATAGATAGATAAATACATTGACTGATAGACTGATAGATAGCTAGAAAGATAGACAAATAGAATTATAGACACCTATATATAAAGATTACTAGATAGATAAATTGATAGATAGATAGACGAATAGATAGAATGATAGATAAATAGAATGATATATAGATATACACATAGATAGATAGATGGACAAATACATAGAAAGATAGATAGATAGATAGATATATAGATAGATAGATGGACAAATAGACAGATAGATAGATAGAGAGAGAGATTGAGTGATAGAAGATAGACATATTGATAGATATATATATATATATATATATTGATTGATTGATAGATAAAAAGTATTTTAAAAATAATAAATTATTTAATTACATTTTTGTTTAAACTATGTGGCAATCAACTTTAATTTGTGTTTGTTCGTGTCTATATTAACTTTATGTGTGTGTGTGTGTGTGTGTGTGAATATGTTTGTGTTTCTCCGAATTTTTTGGTTTGAGTTTTAGCCTATTATATGTATGTAAAAGCCTATTATCAGTAGTGGTATCTGTGGCAGCGGCGGCGGCAGCAGTGGTGATGGTAGTGGCACCATAAGCGGTAGTGTCGGCAGTAGCAGCAATAGTGGCATCAGCGGCAGTGGGGGCGTCGGCAGTGGTGGTAGCTGCAGCGGTGGCAGCAGCAGCAACAGAGGAGGTAGGAGAGGCATCAGAGGCAAGAGAGGCCGTAGAGGCAGTGGCAACATCAATGGAAGTGTCAACATCGGTGGCAGTAGTGACTGTAGTGGCTGCAATGGCACCAGAGGCAGCACCGATAGCAGCCACAGTGGCGGTAGCACCGGTAGTAGCGGCAGCAGCGGCAGCAACGGTAGCAGCGGCAGCAACGGTAGCAGCGGCAAGGGCGACAGTGATAGTGGGAGTAGTAGGAACAGCAACAAATGTTATATATACGTACGTATATAGTCACTATATACGTACGTATAATTCTGCATTATTTTATGTACATATATACTGAGTATATATGTACTTGGTATATATGTATGCATAATACTACATTTTATAAGTATAAATACTGTAGTAATATATGTATGAGTCAAATGCTAGTATATATGTACATTTTTGCTGTAGTAATATATATTTATCAAAACATAGTTTTATTTTAATTTATTTTGATTTTATTTGGTTGTTTAAATTTCTTACAGATGTGGTACCGCATTGTTTCCCTTACGAAGCTAGTATAAGCGAATGGATTTTTCTATAGACATGATGCATCGTGACTCAAACAATATTTTCGTAGCGGAAAGTTTGTGATCGGAGGAGCAGAGGGAGATAAAGTAATGTCAATGCATTGATAGATTATACTTTATGCATAGTCAGTAGATACATTAATAACTAAGATGTAATATAATTTTTTTAGTTATTTAAAATATTGTATTAGAATCTGTTATTAAATGAGTTTGTTTTTTTTAATTTAAAATTTTCATTTATAGTTTATGTTTATTAAATTTAATATAAAAATATTAAATTATTTAATTAAATTTTAGTTTAAGCTGTATGACAATCAACTTTAATTTGTGTCTGTTCATTTCTATAATAAATATTTTTTTATATATGTGAAAATGTTTGTGTGTCTCCGAAATTTTTTGGGTAGATTTTTAGCCTTTTATATGTATGTAAAAACTTTTATCAGCAGTAGTATCAGCAACAATGGGTAGTGGCGGCAGTGGTGTTGTCGGCAGTAGTGAGGGCCACAACGGCAGCAATGGCGGTGGCAGCGGCGGAAGAGGTTGTAGCTGCGGCATCGAAGGTAGCGGTAGTGGCTGCACCATAAGTAGTGGCAGCAACGGTAAGAGAGCGGGTGCGGCGACATCTGAGGCAGCAGCTGCGGCTGCACCGAAAGTAGCTGTGGTAGTGGTGATAGTAGTGGCAGCACCAAAAGTAGTGGTAGCACCGGAAGCAGAGGTAGAAGCGGCAGTGTGGAGGTAGCAGCGGTGCTAGCAACAGTAGCAAAAGCACTAAATGAGGTATATACATAAGAATAAATTCAGTATATACGTACATAAAATATGGTAGTATTTTATGTACGTATATACAAAGTATATTTGTACTCAGTTTATATGTACACATAATACTATTATTTTTATGTACATATACTATAGTAATATATGTACGAGTGAAATGCTAGTATATTTTTACATATATACTATAAGATTATATATGTATAAAAACATGAATTTTTTTTAATTTGACTGAGTAGTTTAAATTTCTTATAGATATGATACCGCATTGTTCCTCATACAAAGCTTTTATAAGTGATGAAATTTTTCACTAGACATTACGTGCCGTGACTCAGACAGCTTTGTCACAGTAGAAAAAATATGATCTGAGGAGCAGAGGAATACAAAGAAATATCAATGAATGGATATATTATATTTTATGCAATCTCTGTAGATACATTGATGAATAAGATGAACTACATGTGTTTTATTTTTTTTTTCAATTATGTAAAATATTAAATTTTGAATAACATATTAAATGATTTTATTCTTTGTTTATTATAAATTATTTATTGTTTCAATTTTTATTCAATTTGATATAAAAATATTAAATTATTTAATTATAAAATTTTAAAATAAATTAAATTCTGAAATTATTTTTGAAATTAAAATAGCTAGGGAATTTTCCCTAGCTAATTTAGAAAGAGAAATATTAAAATTAGCGACAGATTTTCAATCTTTAAATTTATTTAGCTAGGGACCATATCCGTCACTAAAATTTATAGACCAGCACTTTAGCTAGGGAATCATCCGTCGTTATTTTTGTTTAGCGACGAAATATATCAGTTATCTTGCTAATTTAGCTAGGAATTTTGTCTTTTATAGCAAGGGATTTGTCTGTCACTAACTTTTTAGCTAGGGATACTTTTGTCACTAAAATTTAGTAAGAAGCACTTTAGATTGGGAACCGATCCATTGGCAATCCATCCCTATATCCCATTTAGCAACGGAAAATGCACATTTAGCTAGGGAATTATCTCTAACTATATAGGATTTTTCTTGTAGTGTTTTTTGTCCATCCTAAAATTTATATGAATTAAACAATTGAATAAGATCATTACTATTAGCTTATAATATTCCATTTTTATTAAAATAATAAATATAACTTTTTTATTGAACTTTTCACATTAAGTACATTTTGGAATTTTATAAATTATAATTTTATATCAAATAATATGAAATTTGATTCCATAATAATAATTTCATATTATATTCATAAAAAAAATTTAATTATTAAAATTTTATAATCATTATATATATATATATATATATATGAAATATTTTATTATAATATTATATTATTTTTTTTATTTATAAAATAATATCATTTATAGTTAATTAAAAATCTATTTCTTCTTTTTATTTAAATTATTTATTTTTAATAATTTTTGTTTACTTTTATATTTTTGTTTCTTTTTTTTCTATATATTTACATTCATTTTTTTATTTATAGTTTCTGTGAAATATAAAAATGCTAAGGCATACAAGCACATAAACTAGTTTATCTATCTTTGTGAAGAGGAAGAGAGGAGAAACGAATTGGGACTATGGGAGCACGTGTAACTCATAATTCTACCTATTCTTATTACCAAGTAAGATTAATAATGCTTTTCTCCTTCAGAATACGAATTATATTTCTTTCTTTCTCACAATTTGATTTCCACTGGTGAAGTTTGGTTGGGACAGATTAATCGATTTTAATTTTTTTTTCTTTTTCCCCAATTTTTATTCTTCTATTTTCACTTCACATATTTGATTTTGACTCTCCACCATGAGTGAAACAACATATGGTTAGTGTGAACTTTGTTCTTCTAATGATTAATTTTTTAGGGTTTTATGGATTTAAAATACAAAATGTATGCTTATTGTTTTCTACTTCTGTAATTTAAGAAAAAAAGTATGTGTATTGTTTTCTTCTTTTATAACTTAAGAAAAAAAATACAATGAGATATCAAAACAGATTGTCATGTTCAAAATAAAGTAACTCAAGTTCGTCAACAGATTCTCATGTGATGTATCTATTTCACTTGTATATCGCTATGATACAGGTTGTCGGTGTACAATCTATCATTAACTGATAATCTAGTTTCTGATTCCCAATAAATCATTGTTTCTTTTTTCCAAAAGATTATCATGTGGTTCATCTTGCTTGACATTCGAGTTTATGTTAGAAAAATATGAGCATTTCTTAAAAACTCATCTTCTTTGATTTGTATCTTAGAATTGGATTTAGTGTTGATGGTATCAGATCTGTATTTTAATTTATTTCTCAGCTGATAACTATTATATTTTTTATTGACTTTTGTTTCTAATTTGGAATTTAAATTCTACAAATTCAAATATTTTTTTTCTTAATCTCGGTTGGACCCATGATTCTATGCATGTTGTTTTAGACTTGCACCGTAATATTAAAATTTTGATTTGATCATCTTTTTTCATTTTTTTTGTGTTTTCTAGGATATGCACATCAAGCTTAATATTATTATTTGCTATAATTATAGATGAATATAAAGAGACATATTGAATTAAGAGGAAGTACATACAATTGGGGAATATGAAAGCAAATACACCAATAGACTATGTTGTGCTCCAACTATCACCTAAATCATCATGGTCAGATTTTTTATCTATAATGATGTAATATTTTTTACACATGCATATATAATCTTTCTTTGTCTCTCTTTATCTATCTCTCTCTCTCTCCAGCTATATATGTATGTATATGTTAATTGTTTTTTTGATCATTGTAGGTGTTCATTGTTCTTCACGAGCAATGGGAAGATAGAGAAGCTTGGTACTGGTCTCTTAAAGTCATTTGTGAGTTAGCTAAAAGTCACAAAATCACTAACAGGTCTTGCTGGCTCTTCAATCAAGATCAAAGCAGATCAATACCATGATCATGAAACTTGATTTACCAAATTAACTCTCAAAAGATTACAAACAAGACCCGCCAATTATTTTTCTAACCAAAGTTAATTGCTACTTTTTGTTTTGAAGGTTCATGTAGTTTGTCAATGCACCTAAAGTTTTGGAAACTATTTATGTATTTGATGAGGAGATGTCCCAGCTGGAAGCAGCCAGGTGTATTTATTCATAGGTAGTATTGTTTTTTAAAAATAAAATCTACTTTTTCTAGAGAAGATGATTCCAAATTTTATTCACATGGTAAGTCTCATGAAGTTCTTAACTTTGTATTTAGGGAGCTGGAGAACATTCTTCAGGTATCTTTCCTTCACATCTCTCCTCAAAATACACACACGGTTTTACTTTTCTTTATATTTAAGCTCAACTGATGGATTCAATGCCATTTTTGGTGATAGTCCATCAACATAGACTACTATGCCTAAATTAAAATTAAAATAAATCATGTTTTGATGTGATGATACATTTATTCACTCAATAGTAATAAGCCTCCAGTTCAAGACAATCAGATATGACCTCTTTGATATATCAATGGTAATATTTGTTGATATATATATTTATATACCTTTCTCTAACCTTATGTTAGCCAAGAACCTTGTGCTTTGAGTACACATACATGTCTACACAAACCATGCTCAACTGATTGATTAAATGTCATTTTTTATTATAGTTATCAACATTGATTACTTTAATTGAATTGACATTAGAATAGATTTTATGTATGTGTGTGTGTGTGTGTGTGTGTGTTTATATATATATATATGTATATAGATATATAGATATATCTTTACGTATGTATATAGATATATATATATATATATATATATATGTATGTATGTATGTATGTATGTATTGTAGGTATATATATATAGATATAGAAAGATATATATATATATATATATATATATATATATATGTATGTATGTATGTATATATGTATGTATATAGATATATAGATATATATGTATATATGTATATATATGTGTGTGTGTGTGTGTGTGTGTGTGTGTATAAACATATATATGTGTTTATAGACATATATATTTGTATTTATAGATATATATACCCTAAACCCTATATACACATATATATGTTTACACACACACACACACACACACACACACACACACACACACACATATATACATACATATATATCTATATATCTATATACATACATTCATACATTCATATATATATATCTATCTATCTATCTATAAATACAAATATATATGTCTATATACACATATATATGTTTATACACACACACACACACACACACATATATATACATACATAAATATCTATATATCTATATACACACATACATACATACATATGTATATATATATATGTAGGTATATAAAAATATATATATATATGTATGTATGTATATATGTATGTATTGTAGGTGTATATATATATAGATATAGAAAGATATATATATATATATATATATATATATATATATATATATATATATATATATGTATATATGTATGTATATAGATATATATGTATGTATATATATATGTGTGTGTGTGTGTGTGTAAACATATATATGTGTATATAGACATATATATTTGTATTTATAGATATATATATATATGTATGTATACATTCATACACACACACACACACATATATATATATATATATATGTATGTGTATATAGACATGCGTGCGTGCGTGTGTGTAATTGGGTAGTATCTGACCCAAGGAAATCTACCCAAACAACAAGAGGAATGAATTCTTGACCAAACAAATGATGTTAATGATAGCTAATTAGGAATTAGGATTGAACTCATAATCTTCGTGTAGTTGTGAATTCAATACCCTACCCATCGAACCACCATGCCATTATTAGTTGCAATTATATTTTGATTCTAAAGTATTTGCATAAAATTGAAGCCTAATTTAGATTATTTTTTAAGTTATATCATGAATTTATGAATCACATTATTTAGAAAATTAAAATTTTCTATGACTGATATATATTATATCATGATTTTGTTTTAATGATGTTTTTTTTGAGATAATTATATTTTTATTTTTTGATGGATTATATTTTATTTTGATACATCAATAGTAATATAACTAGATATACTTTATTAAATTTGATCTCTCATAGAAGAATGAGAGATCAAATTAAAGTTGTTGAAATATATGGGTTCTGTTTTGATTGTCTCCAAATATATTATAAATAGATAACATCATATATAAACTTTATACATTTATATAATCATATGATATTATTTATAAATGTCAATGCTTTAATATATATAATCATATAACATTATATATAAAATTGATACGTTTATATAAAATATAATGTTATATATAAACTTTTATAAATATGTATAAATGTTTATAAATATTTATACAATATTTACATAACACTATCAATTTATAAAATTTTTTATATAACATTTGTATAACATATAAAATGTTTATACCTATTTTTAAACATATATATAACATATAAATTTTTCTATAAATATATAATATTTATAATGTTTATATAAATTTGATATATATACTATATAATATTTATAAAAAGTGTTACATATATATATATATATATATATATATATATATATATGTAACATTTATAATAATATTTTAAACACAACAGTATATCAAAGCCAAAAGTAAGGTGTGGAAGAAGAAGAGCTCCGATTGATTCCATTCAAGTGAAAAAGGAAACATAGATGAGTAGACTAACCAGTTGATGCAATGCAAGCCATTGAGTGAACAAGTGGTATTTTTTGTTGCTTCTTTATGCATATCTGGCATGTAGCATAAATCATGTTGTAATTTGTTTCATATTTTTTAAGTTGGGGTTTGCATACCACATTTGGTGGGGTTATTTTGGCTTTGGTGATAATGAATATGACAAGGCAAAATTATGCATGAAGAATGCTGCTTCTTTTTAGTTTTCTTAGTTAAAATATGAGTCCTTATTAGGTAGACTTATCGTTTGCATAACTGGAAGGCTTTGAATATGTTGGTTTGCCCCATTATAGAGTCGGCATGAAATTAACAGCTAACACCCTAGTGTTTGCTATTATTTTTTGTGCCACCACTATTAATGTCACCATCACCCCGTTTCTACTACTGACCCCCTTCTTAGTCCATCAATGCCACTGCCCTTTTGATACCTATAATTCCCCTTGCACCTATGCATCATAGTTTGTATTTTTGAGGGATAGCATCCATATTTTTCTTGCATTTTTAGGTTATAATATTTGTGGCTATTGCTATATTTTTGTTTGATGAAGAGATTAAGTAGTAGATATGATGGCATTTTTTTAGCAGCTAATGCAATTCTTTTTTTCATTAAGTTGTGCATGATGAACATCCTTCTCAGTTGGCCAAAGTATTATGTGATAAACTCAACTAGTTTAGAAAGGTACACCTCTTCCACTTCTATGCGTTGCCTTTATGATTAGGGTGTTAAAATCAATCAAGAACGATGAAACCCTAAACAAAGACAGCCATGAATAGTGAATGAAATTGATCACTAAACCTTTATTGTGCAAGCCATCATGATCCTAATCTACCATTTTCATGAGATGACCATATCTCAAGGCTTTGACACTGTCATACTACTTATGCTGTTGCAGCCCAAGAATCTTCTTGATATTTTCATTTTCTATGTATCTAAACTTAGACATCGATCAGCCATCCTTCACAATAACGTCAATCACTTATTCGAAAGGAATTGAGGTTCAAAACTTAGAATCCACCTGTCTTGCAAGCAAATTCATATAGATATACCTGATTGATGGAATCAGTAATGTGAAACTTTGTTGGACTAGAAGCCAAAATATTTCATGAGCTCTATATTTTATGTACATCAGATTTTTTTATGTGTTTTCTGATATTTATTATTCAAAACTAAAATGCATCATGAGTTTCAAATATGATGTTCAATTCTAGTATCGTGCAAGTTCAATAAACTGAAAGAATTTCATCTGAGTAATGTTGATTTATTCATCCATATTTTGTACGGGTCATTTCTGAAGTGATGTAGGAGAAGATGGAATACAAGCTTCATTCTCACAACGTGCCATATGGCTCTAGCAGTGGTCAGCAATCTGTTAGTAGATTCTTTCAAGTTGATGATTCCAATAGCTACTAGGTAATGATTTTATTTCTTCCATGTTCTAAAATAGTATGTTGGAAATTCAATATTTGTTTTATGGATTAAATTTTGCACAATGATTGGTAAAGGCAATATATGTGCCGCAAAACTTGATAATTCTCCGAATCAGTATTCATCATGCATATTGGCAAATTCTATATAAGTGATGGTCATATATATAAATTTTGCTAAATGAATAAGTTGTCATCCTTCGTATCATTTAATTTTGAATAGATGTCTATGTAAAAAATGAGACAAGTGAATGATGAGATGAAAGAAATGAAGAAGACAATGCAATAGAAGATGACCTATATGGAGTAACAATTAGCAGCCTTGATAAGATAGATATCACACAGAGTTTTAGCAGAGTATCCACAAAGGAGAGCCTAGCACAAATTCATCAGCTAATGATGAGGGTGATGATTTAGTTTAAAATGATTATATAACTATGTTATGTTTTTATTTTAACTATGTATTTATTGTATCATATTAATTTATTAACTACTTTTTCATTTTGTTAATTATAAATAATGGCTTATAATATATGTTTTTATTCAATCTATTATAAAAATATAAAAATATGGAATTACTTTTTTTGTAAAAAAGTAAAATTGTGAAAATAGCTTTGGAATTAAAATTGCTACGGAATTTTCCTAGCAAATTTAGCTAGAGAATTTTTTATACAATTTCAATCAAAAAATATTAATTACTATTCTTAATTATGATTAAAATTAGCAAGGGAAAATTTATAATTAGCAAGGAAATTTCTATCGTTAAAATATTTGCTTGGGATTTTTCTCATTAATATTTTGTGATGAGCACTTTAGCTTGGGATAATTTTTATTGTTAATCTGTCGTTATTCTATTTTAGTTATGGAAAAAACTCATATAGATAGATTAATATACAAATAGATGAAAATATAGATAGACAGATAGATAGATAGAAAGAAAGATAGATAGATAGATAGATAAACAAATATATATTTAGATAGATAGATAGATAGACATACAGATAGAGAGATAGATAAACATATAGATATAGAGATAGATAGATATATATATATATATATATATATATATATATATATATATAGACATATATTAAGAAAGATATATAGATAGATAGACAGATCGATAGACAGATAGATAGAGAGATATATAAATAGATAGATAATAGATAGATAGGTAGAGAGACAAATATAGAGATAGAAAATAGATAGAAAGAAAGACAAATATATAGATAGATAGTTCGACAGATAAATAGATAGATAGAAAGATAAATATATAGACAGATAGCTTGAGATAAAGATATATATATATAGATAAATAGATATATAGATAGATAGTTAAACTGATAGATAGATACATAGAAAGACAGATAGATAAATATATATATATAGACAGGTAGATATACAAATATATAGACAAATAGATAAATAGATAGATAGATAAATAGATATCATATAGACAGGTAGATACATTGATAAATAGAAAGAAAGATAGATAGATAAATATATAGAAATATAGATAGACAGAAAAAAAGATAGACTTATAGATGGATAGATAGATAGATATATATATATATATATATATATATATAGACAAATAGATAGGCAGATTAATCAATGAATAAATAGATATTTTTATTGAAAGATAGATAGACATATAGATAGACAAATAGATAGGTAGATATATAGACAGATAGATAGATAGATAAATAGACAAATAGATAAACAGACAGATAGATATATTTTTAGATAGATGATTAGATTGATTGATAGATGGACATATAGATAAATAGATAGATATAGACTTATATATAGATAGATAAATAAATAGATAAATAGATAGACAACCAGATAGATATACACATAGATTGATAAAGAGAGAGAGATAGATATATAAAAAGTAGATAGATAGATTGTTAATAGATAGATAGATAGACAGATATATAGATAGACAAAAAAATATACAGCTAAATATATATATATAGATAAATAGATAGACAGATAGATAGATAAATTGTTTGATAGATAGATATATCGATAGATAGATAGATAGATAAATAGACAGACAGATATATTGACAGATTGATAGAGAGTAGATAAATAAATAGATAGACAAATAAATAGATAGATAGGTAGATAAATAGATAGGTAGATAGATAAACATATAGATAAATAGACAAATATATAGATCGACAGAATGACAGATTAATAGAAATATAGGTAGACACATAGATAGACATTTTGAAAAATATGTAGATAGACAGATAGAAAGATAGATAGATAAATAGATATATAAATAGGTAAATAGATAGATTAACATATAGATATATAGGCAGGTAGACATATAGATATATAGATGGATATACAGACAAATTGATAGACATATAAATAGATACTTGGAATAATAGAAAGACAAAGAGATACACAGATAGATAGAAAGCTTGATAAAAAGACATACAAATAGATAGATAGATAAAAATATAGTTAGACAAATAGATAGACATATAGATAGACAAATAGAGAGACAGACAGACAGACTAATATATAGATAGATAGAAAAACATATAGATAGATAGATATATGGACAGATTGATAATGAGATTGCAAAATATATTGAGTGATTGATTGATAGACAGATTAATAGTCAGATAAATAGTTAGATTAGTAGACAAATTGATTGATAGATTGATAGATCAAAAAATTGATAGATAGATAGATTTATTGATTGATAAATAGATAAAATAACAGATAGATAGATAGATAGATAAATAGGTAGATATTAAGATAGACAAATAGATAGATAGATACACAAATAGATAGATAGAGATATAGACAAAGAGATAGATAGATAGACATATAGATAATAAATAGATAGACAGATATTCAGATAGATAGTCAGCTAGATAAATAGATATAGACAAACAAACAAATAGATAGATATACATACTTATAGATAGATATACCAATAGATCTATAGATAAATAGATATACAGATCATTGATAGATAAATAGACAGATAGACAGACTTATAAATAGATAGATAGACAAACAGATAAATAGCTAGATAGACATATAGACAAATAAACATACAAATAGACATCCATATAAGTAGAATGATATGTAGACCAATAGATAGATAGATAGACAAATAATTTGACAAACAGATAGACAACCAAATAAACATATAGATACATATACAAATAGATAGATAAATAGATAGATAGATAGATAGACAAATAGAAAGTAGGAAAAACACAGAGATAAAAATATATAGATAGATAGATAGACAAATAGATAGATAGATAGATATATAGATTGATAGACTGACAGATAAAAATTTAGAAAGATAGAAAGATAGATAGATAGAGAGATTGATAGATAGATTGATAAATAGATTCAAGATAGATTGATATACATATTGTTAAAGAGGGTGATAGATAGATTTTTACGCAGGTTTATTGATAGATTGATATACAAATTCATAGATATATTGATAGAAAAATTTATAGTTAGGATGATAGAAAGATTGATAGATAGATAGACAGTCAGATTAATAAACAGACAGATAGATAAATAGACGTATTGATAGATAGGTAGATAGTCATATATATATATACACACACACACACACACACACACACAGATAGGTAGATAGATAAACAAAGTATTGCACAGCAAGATGGATAAATAAATATATAGATAGATAGATAAAAAATAGGTAGATATACATAAAGATATACAAATAGATAAATAGATAGAGAGAAAGATAGAAATATATATGATATATTGTCAGATAGATAAATAGAAAGATAGATAAATAGATTGATAGATAGACAAACAAATAGACATATAGAATGACAGAAAGATTGATTGATAGATAAACAGACATATAGATAGATAAGTAGATAGATAGATAGATAGATAAATAAATAGATAGACAGATTGATAGATAGATTAATAGGCATATTGATAAACTAATTGATAGACATTTTGAAATATTGATTGATAGATAAATAGATAGATAGACAGACAAATAGATAGATATATAGATAGATAGTTAGATAGACAAATAGATAGATAGATAAATAGATTTATAGATAAATTGTAAGATAGATAGTTAGATAGATAAATAAATACATGAATCAATAGATAGATTATTAGACATACAAATAGATATATAGATAGATTGATTGAATGAAAGATAAATAGATAGATATTTAAATAGATAGATAGTTAGCTTGCTAGATAAATAGATAATTATTAAAATAAGTAGACAAAAAGATAGATAGATAGATAAATAGATAGACATATACATTGATAGAAAGATATACATACATATATATAGATAGATAGATAGACAGATTTAAGGAAAAATAGATACACAAATAGATAGACAACTAGATAAATAGATCGACAGAAAGATAGATATATAAATAGAAATATAGATAGACAAACCAATACGCAAATAGATCGATAGATAAATAGAAAGACAAATAAAAAGACATATAGATAAACAAAGAGATAGAAAGATAGATATATAGATAAATAGAGAGACAGATAGACACATAGATGAACAGACATAATTATATAGACAGAAATATAGGCAAAGAGATAGATAGAAAGATAGATAGACATAAAGATAAACAAACAAATAAATATACATATAGACCATTAGCAAGAAAGATAAATATGTAGTCAAATAGACAAATATATAAACCTACAAATAGATAGACAAATAGATAAACATATAGAAAGTAGACATATAGATAAATATGTGGATAGATAGACAGATAGATATATAGCTAGACAGATAGATAGATATATAGCTAGACAGATAGATAGATATATAGATAGACAGATAAACAAACAAATAGACAGACAAATATACAAATTTATAGATAGACCAATATAAAGATAGATAGATGAATAGATATAGATACAAATTTAAATAAGCAGATAGATATATAGATAGACCGAGATAAAGATATATAGTTAGATAGTTAGATAAATAGACATATATATAGATAGATAGACAGATAGATATAAAAAAAATAGATAGATATATAGACATATAGAAATACAGATATATAGATAGATAGATTGATACATCATAGATAGACGGACATATAGATATATATATATAGGCAGATAATTAGATAGATAGATCGGTAGAAAGATAAATAGATAAAAAGACATAGATAGATGATAGACAGATAAATACATAGATAGATAGATAGATAAATAGGTAAAAAGATAGTTAGAATATATATATATATATATATATAATTAGACAGATAGATATATAAAAAGATAGATAGATAGCTAAGCAAATATATATAAAAATAGATAGAAAGATTAATAGATAGATAGATATAATGATAGTTAGATAAATCGATATACAGATAGATCAACAAATAGATAAAAAGATAGATAGATAAATTGACAAACAGATAGAAAGATAGAAAGATATATAGATGATAGATAGATTAACATATAGCTAGATAGATTATTATATTGATAGATAACAAATAAATTTATATATTTATAGATAGGTCAGATAGTTAGATAGATTGATAAATAGATAGATAGATATATAGATAGATAGATATATAGATAGAATGATAGACATATAGATAAACAAATAGATATACATATAGATAGACATCTAGGTAAATAGATAGATGATAAATAAATAGATAGACAAATTGATTGATAGATATACATATAGATCGAAAGATAGTTAGAAAATTATAAAGACACAATGATAGATAGGCTGATAGGTAGATAGATAGACATGTATATAGATAAATAGATAGATAGAGGATAGATAGACATATAGTAAGATGGATAGATAGATGGATAGATAGATGGATAGATAGATGCATAGATCGATGGATAGATATACATATAGATAGATGGATAGATAGAGAATTAGACAGATAGATTGATTGGTAAATAGATAGAAAAATACATAGTTAGATATATATTCAGTTTGATTGACAGATTAATAGATATATTGAAAGTCAAATTGATAATTAGTTTGATATATAGATTGATAGATAGATTTGCAGATAGATAGATAGATAGATAAATAGATAGATAGATAGATTGATTGATGGATTAACTGATAGATACTTAAATCAATTGATTGATTGACTAATAGATAGATAGATGGATAGACAAATAAATATACATATTTATAGACAGATCGATAGACAAATAACATAAAGAAAGAAATAAAGATACATATAAAGATATATAAAGAGATAGATAGATAGACAGACATACTTCACATAGATAGACAAATAGACAAATAGATAGATAAACATATACATAGAAAGATAGTTTGATAGAAATGATGATGATAGATAGATAGATACATAGAGAGATAGACATATAGATAGAGAGATAAATAGATAGATAGATAGATAGATAGAGATATATATATATATATATATAGAAAGATAGATAGACAGTAAGTTAAATCAATAGATAGACAAATAGACAAATAGATAGATAGACAGATAGATACACGACTAGATATATATTTTTTTGATAGTAAATGGATAGATAGATAGTCAGATAAACATATAGATAAATAGATTGAAAAATAGATTAATAGATAGATTGATAGACATATAGATTGTTTGATAGATAGATAGATTGATAGACTGATTAATATACTTTTTGAATGATAGATAATTAGACAGATAGATAGACATAGGAATAAAAAGAAAGATAAATAGACGGATAGATAAATAAATAGATAGATAGAGAAATTCATTGATTGATTGATTTAAAGATAGATAAATAGAAAAGTAGACAAATAGATAGATAGACAGATAAATAAAAAGATAGATAGATAGAAAAATGAATATATAGATAAAAAGATAGGCAAACATATAGATAGATGACACATGAATATATAAACAAATAGATAGATAGTTATATAGATATGATGATAGATAGATAGATAGGCAGATAGATAGAGATATAGACATCTAAATAGATACACTGACAGACAGATAGATAGATACATAGATTGACAAACAAATACTTATATAGATAGATACATAGAAAGATAGATGGATGGATAGACATATAAATAGATAGACATATATATAGATAGATAGATAGATAAACAAATAGGTAGATAGATATATAGACTCATAGATAGACAAATAGACAGACAAATAGTTAGTTTGTTAGTGATACAAATATACAATTAGATAGACAGACACATAGATACCCAAAAATAAATAGATATAGATTAATATTTCGATAGACAGACAAACAGATAGATAGATAGTCAGATCGACAAATAGATAGATAGACAAAGAGATAGTTAGATAGATAGATTGAAAGATTGAATGATAAATAGTTAGATAAATAGAAGATAGAAAGACAAATAAATAGGTAGAAATACATCCAGACAGATATACAAATAGATAGACAGACAAATAGATAGATATTTACATGGATATAAAGGCAAATAGATAGACAGATAGATATATAGACAAATTGAAAGTCAAATAGATAGATAGATTAGAAAATATATAGATAGATAGATAGAACTATAGACATATAGACATACATAAAGATAGATAGATAGAATGATAAATAGATAGATATATATAGATAGATAGATAGATAGAAACTTAGATAGATAGACAGTTAGATAGACAGTTATATAGATAGATAGATAAATTGATTGATTGATTTATAGATATATAGATAAATATATAGACAATAGATAGGCAAATAGATAGACAAATAGATAGACAAATAGATAGTCAAATAGATAGTCAAATAGATAGATAGATTGATTGATTGAAAAATCAATAGACAAGTAGATACAGAGATAGTTAGATAGATATCTAGTTAGATAGATAGATATATATATATATAGATATATAGTTAGACAAAAAGATAGAAAAATATATAGATAGATATATAAATAGATATATTAACAGACAGACAAATAGATAGAAAGAAAGATAGATAGATAATTATATAGAAAGATATATTGATAGATAGATAGATAGTTAGATAAATAGATAGATAGATAGATAAACAAATAGATATATAGATAAATTGACAAATTATAGATAGATAGATTGAAAAAAAAGTTCACAAATAGATAGGCAAATAAAAATATAGATAAATAGATATATAGATAGACAGATAGATGGATAGATATATAGATAGACAGATAAAAAGTTTTATAGATAGATAGACACATAGATGATAGATAGATAGATAGATAAACTGATAGATAGATAAAAAGATAGATAGATAGTCAGATAGATAGATAGATAGATATGTAGATAGATAGTGATAGATAAACAAATAGATCGATAGATATATATATATATATATATTAATATATATAGATAGATAGATAGATAAATAGATAGATGTAAATATAGATAAAAAAATAGATTCACAAATAGATACACAAATAGAAACACAAATAGATATATAAATATATAGATAGGTACATAGATAGATATATAAATAGATTTATAGACATATAGATAGACATACAAACAAACAGATAGATAGATTAATAGATTGCTTGATAAATAGATAGTCATACATATTGATATATAGATAGATATATAGACAAATAGATATATAAATAGATAGATAGATAGACAAATAGATTGACATACAGATAGATAGATTGTTAGATAGATAGATAGATTGACATATAGATAGTTAGTTAGTTAGAATTTTTTTTAGATATATAGATAGATAGATAGATAAATAGATAGAAAGATAGAAAGATATATAGACATATAGATAGTTTAATTGATAGAAAAATAGCTAGAAATAAAGAAAGATCGATAGATAGTTAGACATATACATAGATAGATAAATATATAGATAGATAGATATATAGATATACAAATAAATATCAAAATAAATAGACAAATAGATATAAAAACACTATAATAAAATATTTATTTAGCTATAAAAATTTAGCTAGAAAAATAATTCCTATCTAATTTGCATGGGATTAGCTAGGGAATATCAAGAGATGTTAGATTTTACATTGAATTACAAATTTTTGATCAATTTGTGACAGATTAGTGATAAAAACTTTCAATTGAAAAATATCCCAAGTCAATATTATTGTAGATTTTCGCACAAAGATTTGTTGCAATTTTAGCAATATCTTTAGCAATGAACTTTCCCTATTTAATTAGATTGAGATAAATTCCATCACTAAATAATTATCTAAAAAAATATTTTCATAATTTTGCAAGCGATTAGTCCTTAAATGAAAATTTTCACAAAATATATGCATTTAGCTAGTGAATTTCCCCTACCTATTTGAGCCAGGGATTATTTCTGTTGTTAATCTATACTGATTTATATTTTTTTATTTTTTATATATTATTTGTTTTACTATTTGTTGTAATTTTGTATATTGAAGGTTTTTAATCATCTATGGATGAGGAATCCATGAAAGACACCTCCTCAAATCATTATAAATATATGATATTATAAAAAAAAATTTCAAAAATATATAAATATGAAAAACATTCTATATTAATAAAGACTAAAATAACTATTTTAATTATTATAAAATTTTTAAAAAAATTATACATAAATTTTTTTTAATTTTTTAATTATAAAATTTAAATATTTGTATTAAAAAAAATAGTAGATAATTAATTCTATAATTATCCTCATTTTAAAATATATTTTAATAAATAAATGAACATACATAAAAATTTATACCAATAAAAAGCTAAAATAATTAATTGTATGATTAAATAAAAAATATTTACAAAAATATCTGAATTAATAAATAAAAAAGTAAATATTTATATTATTTAAGGTTAAAAAAATATTTTTATGATTATAGAAAACTTTTTAAAAAATAATTACTAAAAGATTTAAAAAGATTGTATTATAAAAAAATAATTTTTTCATAAAATTTAAAAGAAAATAAATTGATATTTAAAGATAAACACATAGATGTTTTAATTACATCAAAAAAATTTAATAATTTAAAAAAAATATTTCCGAATGGTTATTAAAATAACACTTCAAGTATTTTTTTAGAGTTTAAAAAGAGTTATTTAAAATATTACTAATGATATTTTTTTAGTCTAAAAAAAATTAAATTTTCCCATTAGTTGATTTGAATTCAAGTTTTATTTTTTTACCTACTAAAATTTATAAGAATTAAATAATTGAGTAAGATTTTTACTATTAGCTTTTAATATTCTATTTTTATTAAAATAATAAATATAACTTTTTTTAATGATCTGCTCACTTAAAGAAAAATTTGAAATTTTATAAATTCTAAATTATATCAAATAATATTAAATTTTATGCCTTTAAAATTATTTCATATTACTAATCTTTAGGTGGTAGGATTAGAAGGATGAGGGATTGCATATAGGTATTTTTGTATATTATTTTCATTCCATATATTATCTTTTACAAATGTGTTGTGTAATTATATAAATATTAATATTGGTTTCATAATAACTTTGAAGTTAAATTTATTTATGAAAGAATAATATTTAAAGATGATTGATCACTTGAGAAATTTTTGTATTACAAAGTCTCTTCAAACATAGTCCCTTCAAAGTTATTTGGTAAAATTGTTGAGATATTTATTTTTTTTTATATATATTGTTAAAGCGAGAGCCTTCTGTACTTGGGCATGAATGTGATCTACATATCTATCTTATCTTAACCTAATATATAGAATCATTTAAAATATGAAAGCTAGATAAGAAAACAAATCTTACCATAATCTTATCTTGACAATCTTACCTTAAAAGATTGAAGAGATGGTGCATGATAAATCTTGAATTCGAGGCTTTTTGTTCTTAGTATTTGGATAGATTTTTGTCATCACATAAAGATGTGATATCTTATTAGATAGAAAAATATATCCATTTTAACATTTGAATAAGTCATGAAATTGAAGAGCAAATGGAAGAACATAAACATCCATTATTTGAATTCTACAAGAAATTGAAAATTGGATTTTAAAATATATCAATTTTAATTGGTAGTTACATATAAATTACTATAAAATCTAAGTTTATTCCATGCTAATTCATAAGATTTTTAAATCCAAAATGAGATTATTAATCCTACTTTGTTTTGATATCATCAAATCATATCCCCCTTCAATTCTACCAATAAAACACAACCTAAAGAGTAACTAGGCATGAGGAAGTATTAAAAGAGCTTATACAAGCTACCATTTTTCTAATCATTCTTTACCTATTGTGATAGATTCTATTAATGTATTCGAATATATCTAGATAGATTGACCGATAGATTGTCAAATAGATAGGAAGATAGATGTGCAAATAAATTGATAGATAGACAAATAGATAGACATATACACGTATATAAAGATAGAGAGATAGATAAATAAAAAGATAGATAATAGATAGATATATATATAGACAGACAGAAAGATAGACAAGATAGATAGACAAATAAATAGATAGATAGATTTATAGATATATTGATAGACAGATAGATAGACATAAAGATAGATATATAGATAGATTTATAAAAAGATAGATAGATAGATATACAAAGAGATAGATCGATAGATAGAAATATAGACATACAGATAGATAGATAGACAGATAGATAGACATACATCTAGATATACAAATATTTTGAAATATAGAAAGATAGATAGAGAAAGATTGATATACATATTGATAGAGAGAGACGGATATTTAGAGATTTAGAAAGATAGACAGATAGATTAGATTAATAGATAGATAGAAAGAAAGAAAGATAGATAGATATATAGAATATAAATAGATAGAAAGATAGATAGATAAATAGATAGATAGGTAGATAAATAGACAAATAGATAAATATATAGTTCTATAGCTAAATAGATAGTTAAATTGATAGACAAATAGATAGATAGATAGATAGACAAATAGATAGATTGATTGATAGACTGATTAATAGATAGATTGTTAGAAAATTTAATAGATAAATTGATAGACAAATTGATGGACAGATTGATAGATATATAGATAGGTTGATTGGTAGATAGATAGATAGACAGATAGATAATAGATTTTTAGATAGATACATAGATAGATAGTTCATAGATATATAAATAGATAGATAGATTATTTGATAGATAGAAAGATATACAAATATATGGCGAGATAGATATACTGACAGATAGATAGATATATAGATATATAGATAGATAGATATATAGATAGATAGATATATAAATAGATAGAGAGATAGACAGATAGCCAAATAGATAGATAATTAGATTGATAGAAAAATTAATAGAATGATTGATATAAAGATTTATAGACATAATAATAGAAGGATTAATAGACATATTAATAGATAGATTGAAACATAGATAGAAAGTGAGATATATAGAAATATTGATAGAAATATATATGTAGATAGATAGACAGAAAACTAGATATCCAAAAAGTTTAATAGATAGATAAATAGATAGATTGATAGATTATTAGTCAGCTAGATAAATAAATAAATAGTTTGATAAATTATAGATAGTTAGATAGATTAATAGAGAGATATAAAGATAGATAATCAGATAGATATATAGAAAATTGGGTATATAGTTTGAAAGATATATAAATAGATAGTTAGATTGATATATATATATATATATATATGCATAAATAGAGACAGATAGATAGATTCAATGAGAGATAGATAGATAGAAAGATAGACAGATATATAGATAGACAAAATGAAAATTTAAAAGATAGATAGAATGATAAATAGATAGATATATAGATTGATAGATAGAGAAATAAAAATAAAGATAAATGAATAGATATACTAATAGATAGACGGATAGATAGACATATAGATAGACATGAAGTTAGATAAAAACATATACATATAGAAATGTAGATAAATAGATAGATAGATATACAGATAGATAGACAGACAGATAGATAGATAGATAGACAGACAGATAGATAGATAGATAGATAGATATATATATATATACTAATAGATAGATAGATAGCTAAACAGATAGATAGATTGAGAGATAGATAGATAGACAAATAAAAAGAAAGATATACAGTTTGATTGATTGATTGATATACATATTGATAAAATGATTGATATACATATTGATAGATAGGTTGAATGATAGGTTGATAGACAGATAGATAGATAGACAAATAGATAGATTGATAGATAAAAAGATAGACAAATAGATTTACATATAGATAGACAAAAAGATAGCCAGAAAGATAGATAGATATAGACATAAATAGATAGATTAATAGAAAAAAATATAAATATAGATAGACAAATAGATAGATAGACAGATAGACATATAGATAGATAGATAGATAGATAGACAATAAGATTAAAAAAATAGATAGAAATATACACAGCTAGATTGATAGATAGAATTGATAGAGTGATTGATAGTTAGATTGATAGATATATTGATAGACAGATTGATAGACAAATAGGTAGTTTGATAAATAGATAGATAGATAGACAGAAACATAGATCCATAGATTTATAGAAATATAGATACTAAGATAGGTAAGTAGATAGATAGATAGATCACAACAATAAAAATCTCATATAGTTTGGGACAATTCCCTAGCTAAATTGGTATTTTCCGTCGCCAAATGGGAAATAGCAATGGATTAACGATAGATCAATTCCCTATCTAAAGTGTTGGTCACTAAACTGTAGCGAGAAAAATATCCATAGCTAAAAATTTAGCAACAGGAAAATCACTTGCAAAAAAAACAAATTTCGTAACTAAACGAAAATAGCAAGGAAATATTCCCAAGCTAAAGTGTTGGTCATTAAATTTTAGCGACGGAAATGGTCCCTAGCTAAAAAAATGTAGTGACAGAATAATCCGTTGCTAAAATAAAGATTTCCCCTGCTAATTTAGCAAGGGATTTTTCCCTATCTATTTTAATTTCAAAACTATTTTCAGAATGTAATTTATTTTAAATTTTTTTAATTAAATAATTTAATATTTTAAAATCAAATTGAATAAAAAATGAAACTATACATAATTTTAATAAACAAAAATAAAATCATTTAATAACATATTCTAATTCAATATTTTACATAATAAAAACAAAAAAAATAGAATTATATTACATCTTATTCATCAATGTATCTACCGACACTGCATAAAATATAATATATTCATTCATTGACGTTGCTTTCTTTCTCTGTACTCCTGTGATAACTATTTTTCTATTACGACAAAGCTTTCAGAGTCACGGTACATATTGTCTAGTAAAAAATCTCATCATTTATACAAGCTTTGCATGAGGAACAATGCAGTATCATATTTGTAAGAAATTTAAACCACTCAGTCAAATTAAAATAAAAAAAAGATATGCTTTGATCAATATATAATCCTGCAGTATATATGTAAATATATACTAGCATTTAACTCGTACATATATTACTACGATATATGTACATAAAAACTATAGTAATATGTGTACATATATACTAAGTACAAATATACTTAGTATATACGTACATAAAATACTATAGTATTATATGTATGTTTATACTAAATTTATTATTACGTATATACAACATTTGTTGTTGTTGCAGCTACACTCGCTACCACTGCCGCTCCTACCGCCACTACAGCCACTGCCACTCCTACCGCCACCACCACTGCCTTTGTCGCTCCCAATACCACTGTTGATGTTGGCATAGTTGCCGCTGCCTCTACTGTCACAACTATCGCTGATGCCACCGTCGCGGCTGCCACCGCAACCCCCACCATCGGTATTGCCCCTGCATGCCATAGCAACCACTGCTGCCACTAGCACCACTATCACCGCTGCCAGCGCTACTACTACCCCTGCCACTACTGTCGCTGCCACTGTTGCCGCCTCTGCCACTGCTACCGCTGCTTCTGGTGCTGCCACTGCTACCACCACTACCAATGCTGCTTCGGATGCATCCACTACTATCGCTGTTTCTGCCGCTACCTCCGCTATCACCGTTCCCGCCACTCCCACCATTTCCACTGTCGCCACTGTTGTTGCTGTCGCTTCCGTCGGTGCCGCAGCCACAAATGGTGCCACTACTGTCAATGTCGGTGCTACCATCACTGCCATTGCTGTCACTGTTGTTGCTACTACTACTGCTAATTATAGGCTTTTACATACCTATAATATGCTAAAACTATACCCAAAAAATTCGAAGACACAAACATATTCACAGATATATAAAAATAGTTGTTATACACATGAACAAACACAAATTAAAGTTAATTGTAATACAGCTTAAACTAAAATTTAATTAAATAATTCAATATTTTTATATTAAATTTAATAAGATCAGAATCTATAAATGAAAATTTTAAATTAAACAAAAAAATTCATTTAATAACTTATTATAATACAATATTTTAAATAACTAAATCAAAAAATTAACAAAATTATATTATATCTTATTAATCAATGTATCTACCAACTGTGCATAAAGTATAATCTATCCACGCATTGACATTGCTTTCTCTCTCTCTCTACTCCTCCGATCACCAACATTCTACTGTGAAAATGCTGTCTGAGTAACTGTGCTTCATGTATGTTAAAAAATTTTTTCACTTATACAAACTTCGTATGAGAAACAATGTGGTACCACATTTGTAAGAAATTTAAACCACTCAATCAAATAAAAATAAATTAAAAAAAGCTATGTTTTGATAAATATATATTACTGTAGTAAATATGTACATATATAGTAGCATTTTACTCGTACATATATTACTACAGTATACATACATATAAACTTTAGTATTATGCATACATATATACTGAGTCCATATATACTCAGTATATATGTACATAAATACTATAGAATTATATGTAAATATATACGGACTATATACGTACGTATATATCGCATGTGTTGCCATTGTGCTATTCTTGTTGTTGCTGTCGCTCCTACCGCTACTGCTGCTGATAGTGTTGTTGCTGCTGCTACAGGTGCCACTACTGCCACTATTGCTGCCGGTGCTTCCGGTGCACCGCTGCTGCTAGTGTTGCCGCCGCTATCGGTGCTAATGCTGCCACCGCCTCTCCGCTACCACAACTGCTGCCGGTGCGCCACCACTGTAGGTGTTGCTGGTGCTGCATGTACTGCCAGGGCTACTGGTGCTGCCGCCACTATTGTCACTGCCGCTCCTACTACTACTACAACTACTGCTAATAGGCTTTTACATACCTATATTAGGCTAAAACTCTACCCAAAAAATCCAGAAACACACAAACATATTCACAGATATATAAAAATAGTTATTATTGACATGAACAAACACACATTAAAGTTTATTGTCATACAGCTTCAATACAATTTTAATTAAATAATGTAATATTTTTATATTAAATTTAATAAAAATAGAAACTATAAATGAAAATTTTAAATTAAACAAAAAAAAATTCATTTAATAACTTATTCTAATACAATATTTTAAATAGCTAAAATAAAAAAATAATAAATTATATTACATCTTATTAATCAATGTATTTACCTACTGTGCATAAAGTATAATCTATCCATGCATTGACAATGCTTTCTCTCCCTCTACTCCTCTGATCACTAACTTTTACTGCGTAAAAGCTATCTGAGTCACGGTATGTCATATCTATTAAAAAATCACTTCACTTATACAAGCTTCATATGGGAAATAATGTGGTACCATATCTGTAAAAAATTTATACCACTCAATCAAATTTTATAAAAAAAACTATATTTTGGCAAATATATATTATTGTAGTAAATATGTACATATATATTAGCATTTCACTCGTACATATATTATTGTAGTATATGTACATATAAACTATAGTATTATGCATACATATATACTGAGTACATATATACTTTGTATATATGTACATAAAATACTATAGTATTATATGTACGTATATACTGACTACATACGTATGTATATACCACATTTGTTGCCATCACTGCTGCTCCTATTGTCGCTGCTGCTGCTCCCACGGTTGCTACCACTGCTGCTGCTGCCGTTGTCGCTGCCACTACTACTGCTGCTGGCATTGCCGATGCTGCCTCTAGTGCTGCCACTACTATCGCTACTACCACTGCTGCTGTTGCCGCTGCCACTGCCACAGACACTGTCGTTGCTGCTACTGCTGCCACTACTGCTTCCACCACCATTGCTGCCACTGCTACTGTTGCTGCCATTGTTGCCACTGCTGCCACTACTGATTGTGCTGCCACCTTTTTTGGTGCTACAGCTACTGCCACCTTTGCCGGTGCTGTAGCTGCTGCCACCATTGCCGATGCTATAGCTGCTGCCACCTTTGCCGATGCTATAGCTGCTGCCACCGTTGACGGTGCTGTAGCTGCTACCAGCATTTCCATCGTTGCCAGTGCTATAACTACTACCGTCGCTGTCGTAGCTACCGTTGCTGCCATGGCTGGTGCTGATGCTGCCGCAGCCACTGCAACCGCCACTGCCACTGATGTCGCCGTTGCCACCGATGCCGCCACTGCCGCTTATGCAACCGCTGCCATCACTGGCGCCACTACCCCTGATGTCGCTTCTGCCTCCGCTACAAGCCGCTGCCACTACTGCCACCGCTGCCACTACTACTGCCGCTACCACTACTACCACAACTACCACTACTACCGTTATAGCTGCTGCTATTACCACTACCGCTGCCCCTGCTGTGACTGCCGCTACTGTCATCAACGCTGCTGCCATCGCTGCCACTGCTACCACTTCTTCCACTGCTGAATATAGCATTTTACTTACCTATAATAGTCTAAAACTCTATCCAAAAAATTTGGAGACACACAAACATATTCACAGATATATAAAAATATTTATTATAGACATGAACTTACACAAATTAAAGTTGATTGTCATACAGCTTTAACAAAAATCCAAAAGATGTTCATCAATTATGTTTAGAGATAAATAGAGTGCAAAAATAAAATGTTTTAAGAATAATAAAGATAAAATAAGCTAGCTCTCTTTTTGAAAAAACTGACATCGGTAAATATGGGACCCATGCATTGGAAGGAGCGTGGCAATGTCTGAATGTTCTTAATCATAATTTTTTGTGTCTCATATAATGTGTCCTGCAAAGCTTCATAATTAAGTTAATCGAAAAAGAAAAGAACTAAACCAGAATAAAAAAATTGAAACCTTCAAAAACATATCATAATTATTTGCTACAGATTGATAAAAATAAATAATAGTTCAGAAATAATTCTCATACGAAATCAACCTCATAATTTGTAAAGAATTATAGCCTCTTGTGAGGTTTCACAGCTGGATCTCAGAATGTTATATGTTGCTTCATTGCCGCTAATTCTGACTCCATATAGGACATCTATTATTTCATTACATTCTTAATTTCTTTTATCTCATCATTAATTTCTTTAATTTCTTGCATTTCATCCATCAAATTAGTATACTACTCATCCTTCTATTCTTTAATTTCATATATTTCTTCCTTCAAATGAGATATCTGCTCATTCTTCTATTCTTTAATTTCATATATTTATTTCTTTAAATGAGATATCTGCTCATCCATCTTTTTCATTTCGGTCTCCAAAACTACAATACATTCATTTGTTTCCATTGCTTGTTGTTTCAATTTATATGGTGTTGTTTCTCATGAAATACTATGAAAAAATTATGAGATATCTGAAATAATTTCATCCAACACATGAATAATATAAAAAATAGTCATATTTAAAGTTGAATCCACTTTTCCACCCATGTCAAGAAAAAAGAAAATAATGTAAACCTATAATATGATCAAAATAAATACAGATATTATGTAAAAAAGACATCTCATTATTGTGGCAGAGGAAAAGTTGAGAGAGAGAGAGAGGGAGAGAGAGGGGGAGAGAGAGAGAGGGAGAGAGAGAGAGGGAGAGAAAGAGAGAGAGGAGAGAGAGTTAGGGGGAGAGAGATGGAGGGAGAGGGAGAGAGGGATGGAGAGAGATAGAGAGATGGTGAGAGAGAGAGAGAGTGAGACAATTGGAGATAGTGAGAGAGAGAGAGAGAGTAAGAGAGATGGAGAAAGAGAGATATGGAGAGAGGGAGAGAGAGAGAGAGAATTGGAGAGAGTGAGAGAGAGAGAGAGATGGAGAGAGATGGAGAGAGAGAGAGATGGAGAGAAAGATTGAGAGAGAGAGAGAGAGAGAGATTGAGAGGGATAGAGAGATGGAGAGGGATAGAAAGATGGAGAGGGAGATATAGAGAGAGAGATGGAGGGAGGGAGAGAGAGAGAGAGATATATATATATATATATATATATATGGAGAGAGAGATGGAGAGAGAGAGAGAGAGAGGAAAAGAGATGGAGAGAGAGAGAGAGAGATTGAGAGAGAGACAGAGAGAGAGATTGAGAGAGAGAGAGAGACAGAGAGAGAGAAAGAGATGGAGAGAGAGATAGATTGAGAGATAGCGAGAGAGAATAATAGAGTAATGCCTATTTATAAAAGAAATGATGCAGCTAACTAATGAGTATTTGTGAAAATTAGTTAGAGATCAAGCAAGTCATTTCCTAGTAATGGTTGAATAACAAAGGACTAAAAAATTTATATAAGAAATTATGATAATGGATGAACTAAATCTTGAGGGAAAAAAATTAACTGATGCTTAGAAAAATAGTTGCATAATTTATAAGCTATATAGTAATGTTTTAATAATTTCAAGCATCCCATTGAAGAAAAAGGACATGAAAAAATTTTAAGATTAACTCAAGCTAGTGTGCTTGTTGCTTAATATACTACTAATATTGAGAACTTAGTAAAATTTGTTTTCTAAATTATGAATAACAATGAAAAAAATTGACTTTTTTGTAAAATGGCTAAAAATTAAATTCAGATGTTGATATTTATGAAGCAATCATATATGAGAAAATTATTGATATAGCTTTAGAACTAGAGAAAGATAAAGTTTTGTAATTATTTAAGAACAAGGGCTAAGACAATCCAAGATAGTGAAATATGTGAAGATCATGTTAGTGAACTGAAGAGGTTTAGCACCTTGGACTCCAAGGATAGCTTGCAAGGTATGTGAAGGAATGTAATCATGTGCCAAAGAGAATGATTTCTCAAACACCGACAATTTTATAGTTGTGATGTGAGAATTTATATATATTCTAGATTATCATTTTATAAATATTGATTATTTGGATTAATTATCAAAGTTTCTTCACTATCTAAGCTTACAATAAGTAAATAGTTTCTAGTGTTTACTCAAGTAAACAATTCAATGGTTAGCTTACATTAAGTAAACAGTATCAAGTCCATGGGTATACAATTTATGAGTTAATGGCTATAGCGGTAATAAAATATGTTAGATCGACTCATCCATATAGGTGGAACATCTCAAACCCATCAAAAAATCATCGACATCAATTCATGTAGGAAATAATGTATGTCAGATGAGCTGGATATCTTATATATTTTAATTCAATATGAATCATATTGATAGTCAATGCTAGGGTATTTATAAGAGACCCATGTGGCATTTAATTAAACATAGTAATTAAAATATAGTCAAATATATATATGTATTTAAATGCCTTGTAAATTTGTTTCTATATACATAATGCCTATTACATTTTAATTTGAACTAATTGAAAACCAGTCAATAAATGTTTACAGACATTAATTTGACATTAACAGATATTAATGTGACTATACTTTAAATTTACAGATATTAAATACACTCTTACATTTTTATAAGAGTGTCTGTTTTTCCCTATACATAAAGCCATGTATAAAATAAAGTTTACAAATATTAATTTAATTATACTTATTGGGTAGGCACGGCATTAGGGAATAATAGATATTTTCATAATGCAAATTTATTAGACGTGTATTTCATAATGATGAATTCCAAATTTCAAATATATATTATTAAAATCATATCATAAAGTCAATATATCTTTATGTGTAAAATATGTATAAATGTTATATGTATAATACTAATTATTTCTGAAATACATGACATGTATATTGAATGTATCTTATAAAAAATTATTATAGAAATATATAGATATATAGATATATATATATATATATATATATATATATATATATATATATATATATATATATATGTTGTTATATTTATATATAGTTATGTTTATGAAACCTATTTTTATAGTTATAGATATAATAAAATAAATTATATATTTATGTGTTATATAAACACTACCCTACACAAAATAATTGTTTTGTGTTATATACGATTAAGTTTATATAGCAATCCAAGTATAATTAAATTAATAGAATATGTATTTAAAAAAATATACTTAAATTAAGTTTATATAAGCATACCTACTGCCCAACACAACAGAAATGCATTAGGTATGTTTTACAATAAGTATAAATAAATTAATGTGTACGATTAAAGAAGAAGAATTTCGAAAAAAAAATTAACAGAATCAATATGCATTAAGATAATCAATGAAGAATTAGGATAGAAAATATACCTCAAATCAATAACAAATTATAGATTAATTCGAATATGTTTATGTTGTGTTGGTGTCGAGAGAAGGATGGAAGACTGCGGAGGAGTTGCGTCACTTATTCTTCGAAAATATCAAGAGAAAGATGGAGGACTTAATCTCGACAAAATAAACATTAATAAACAAATTATATATATTTTCAAAATATTTATATTTTTAATTATAAAAACATTAAATAAATAATATTATATATATATATATATATAAAATACAAAAAGACTCATTTATTTTATTTACTATTAAAATTTTTTCAATTTAATTAATGTGCATGTGGCAAGGAACAAATTAAAAATAAATACCTTACAATTTTTTTTATAATATTAATTAAACAATACATATATAAACAATTTTAAAAAATATATGTTTAGCCTTATAAAAAAAATATCAAATGGCTACAAAATTAACAAACTTCATATAATAAGACATACATGAAAAGATGATTTGCCTTCTAGTCATTCTCCTAAGAGTTATAAAATACTCTTAATGTGAAAAAATATATAATAATTTATATTTTATGGTTATAAATTTTTAAGAATTCATCATATTAATTTTTATGAAGATAATATGTAATAAATTTAAAGGCATAAAATTTCATATTATTTGATATCATTTATAATTTTCAAAAATCAAAAAATTACTCAAAGTGATAAGATAATTAAAAAAAGTTATTGTAATTATTTTAATAAAGGCTGAATATTAAAAGCTAAAAGAAAAAATATTACTCAATTGTTTAATTCTTATAAATTTTAGTAGGGACAAATATCCATGTATTTATTTTTAAATATTAATTTATTTTCTTTTAACTTTAATGTAAAAATTTATTTTTTTTTTATATTTCAAAATTATTAAAATTTTTATTAATTATTTTTTTTAAAAGGATCCTATAATCATACATTTTTTTATACTAATAATCATATTAATATTTACTAGTTTATTCATTAATTCAGATATTTTATCATAAAATGAATTAATTTACATTTATATTAGAAGAATTTTTAATGTATTTTAATTTAATTTTTAAAATATCGAAATAAATTATTATACTTAAAGAATTAATTATTTAATGTTACTTTAATACAAATTTTTATGTTTCTTAATTAAAAATTTTAGAAAAAGTTTTTGTATACTTTTTTAAAAAATTTATACATCATAAAAATCGATATTTTAGTTCTTATAAATATAATTTTTTTTGTATTTTTATATTTTTAAATTATTTATTTATAATATTAATTTTTTATGATTTTACGAGGAGAATGTAACTCTCAAGGATTGCTCATCTATAGACCATTACCATACATTATATAAACAAGATTAAATAAAATAGTAAAACTAAAAATAAATTAAATTAAATTAAATAATTAAAATTTGGCAAGGGAAATTCAGTCACTATGTTCCGGATTTAATGAGCTATGGAAGTTCAGTCACTAAATCTGTCGCTATATTCCATATTTAATTAGTTAGAGAAGTTTCCTCGCTAAATCTATTTATATATTCTGAATTTTATTAGTCAGAAAAGTTACGTTACTAAAATCCGTCACTATATTCAGGAAGTAATTGGCTAGAGAGGTTCCGTGCTAAAATCCATCGCTATATTAAGTATGTAATTAGCAAGGGAAATTCCGTCGCTAAATGCATAGCTATTTTTTCGGGATGTAATTAGCTAGGAAAATTACGTCGCTAAAATCTGTCACTATGTTTAGAATGTAATTAACTAGGGAATTCCATAGTTAAAATCTGTTGCTATGTTATGGATGTAATTACCTAGGGAAATTCTATTACTAAAACTGTGGCAAATTTCAATATTTTATTAGCTAGGGAAATTCCGTCACAAAATTCATCACTAATTTCTGGATTTTATTAGCTATGAAAATTCAGTCACTAAATCCGTTGCTAATTTTTGGATTTAACTAGCTAGAAAAATTTCGTCGCTAAATCCGTCGCTAATTTCTAGATTTTATTAGCTATAGAAATTCCGTTGCTAAATCCGTGCTAATTTCTAGTTTTTATTAGCTAGGAAAATTCTGTCGCTAAATTTCAAATTTTATTAGCTAGAGATATTTTGTCACTAAATTCGTCGCTAAATTCCCGGGTTTTCTTGAGTAGAATTTATGAACATTTTTCGTCACTAAATCTGTTGCTAATTTTCCTACTTTTCTTGACCGGAATTTATGAAAATTTTTAATCGCTAAATCCGTCGCAAAATTCTCTACTTTTCATGAGTGGAATTTACGAAAATTTTCCGTCACTAATCCGTAGCTAATCCGTCGCTAAATTCTCCTCTTTTTTCTGATGTGGAATTTACGAAATTATTCCGTCACTAATCCATCGCTAATCCATTGCAAATTTTTATTTTAATGAAAAAACATAAATCCCTTGTTATTCCCTAGCAAATCTCTCGCAATTTAGCTAGGGATTAATCCCTAACTAAAATTCCCAAGCTAAAATTCCCAAGCTAAATCAATATTTTCTTGTAGTGGATAGTCATATTGTTAGACAAATAGAAAGATATAAAGATATACAAATAGAAAGACAGACAGATAGATAGAAAGACACATATTCAAACATATAGATAGATAGATTGATTGATAGTTAGATAGATTGATTAATAGATAGAAAGATTGAGAGAAAAATAAATGATATATAGATAAAAAGATAGATAGAAAGATAAATAGATAGCTAGATAGATAGATATATAGATAGATAGATGGACTGGTAGATAGAGACACAAATAATGTAAAAAATAGATAGATAGATAGATAGATAAATAGATAAATAGATAGATAGATATATAGATACATAGACAACTTGATAGAAATATTGATAGTTAGATTTATTTACAATTTGATAGATATATTGATAGATATATTGTTAGATAAATAAATAGATAGATTGATATATAGATAGATGGAAAGATAGATAGATGGATGAATAGACAAATAGATAGATGGAGGAATAGACAAATTAATAGTTAGATAGATAGATAGATAAATATATAGACAGATAGATAGACATATATAAAGATACATAGATAGATAGATATATAAATAGATATATAGATGGTTAGATAGATAGAGAGATAGATAGATATATAGATAAATAGATAGATAGACAGAGAGACAGATAAATAGATATTTAGATAGATAATTAGATTGAGAGATAGATTAAATGTAAGATTGATATAAAGATTTATATACATATTAATAGAAAGATTAATAAACATATTAATAGATAGATTGAAACAAAGATAGAAAGTGAGATTGATAGACATATTGATAGAAATATATAAATAGATAGATAGCTAGATATATATAAAACTAGATATATATATATATAAAGTTTAATAGATAGATAAATAGATAGATTGATAGATTATTAGACAGCTATATAGATAAATAGAAAATTTGATAAATTATTAGATAATTAGATAAATTAATAGATAGATAGATAGACAGACAGATAGATAAAAAGTTGGATATATAGATTTAAAGATAAATAGATAGATAATAGATTGATATACACACACACACACACACACACACATAAATATAGACATATAGATTAAAAGAACTGATCTAGAAATGCATCTTTCTATCCAACTCACTGATCCCTCTGGTATAGGAGCTGTCTTGACTTCTTACTTAAAATGCCTACTTAAAAAATGGTCAACTAAAGCAATCGCAGCTCCTAGTCCTCAGACTTGCAGCCCTTATTCATCCAATACCAGTTCGTGACCCATATTCATTGAGAGATAGATAGACAGATATACAGATAAATAGATAGACAAAATGATAATTTAAAAGATAGATAGAATGATAGATAGATGGACATATAGATTGATAGATAGAGAAATAGAAATAAAGATAAATGAATAGATATACATATAGACAAACAGATAGAAAGAAATATAGATAGACATATAGATAGACATGTAGTAAGATAAAAACATATACAGATAGAAATGTAGATAAATAAATAGATAGATAGATAAACAGATAGATAGATAGAAAGATAGATAGATAGATATTCTAATATATAGCTAAATAGATAGATTGATTAAGATATAGATAGATAAATAGATAGACAGAAAGATAGACAAATTGATAGATTGATTGATAGACATATTGATAAAATGATTGATATACATATTGATAGACATGTTGAATGATAGGTTGATAGACAGATAGATAGACAAATAAATAGATAGACAAATAGATATATAGATTGATTGATTGATTGAAAGATAAATTGATAGACAAATAGATATACATATAGAACGACCGATAGATAGACAGATAGATAGACAAATATATAAATAAATATAAATATAGATAGAGAAAGAGAAAGAGAGATAGATAGACAAATTGACATATAAATAGAAAGATATATAGATAGACAGTTGGATTAAAAAATTGATAGAAATATACAACGACAAGTTGATAGATAGATTGATAGTTAAAAAGATAGATAGATAGACAGAAAGTTAGATAAATAGATATATAGAAAGATAGATACTCAGATATGTCGGTAGGTATATAGATAGATAGATAAATAGTTAGATAGTTAGAATGATAGAAAGACATAAAGATATGTAGATAAAAAGACAGATAAATAGATAGATAGACAGACAGGCATATATACAAATAGATAGATAGATTGATTGATTAATTGATTGATAGTTAGATTGATTGATTAATTGATTGATAGTTAGATTGATTGATTAATAGATAAATAGATTGAGAGAAATATAGATAGATAGATATATAGATAGATATATAGACAAATAGATAGATAGAAAGATAAATAGATAGAGAGATAGATATATAGATCTATAGATTGATTAGTAGATATATACACAAATATTGTAAAAAATAGATAGATAAATAATTAGATCGATAGATACATAGATACATAGACAGATTGATAGAAAGATTGATATATAGATTTATAGACAATTTAATAGATAGATTGATAGATATATTGTTATACAAAGAAATAGATAGAATGATATATAGATATATAGATTGATAGATAGATCAATGGATAGATAGGCAAATAGATAGTAAGATAGATTGATAGATTTATAGACAAATAGATAGATAGAAAGACAAATAGATAGATATAAAGATAAATAGATATATATATATATATCGATAGATAGATCAGTAGATATATACACAAATAATGTAAAAAATAGATAGACAAATAGATAAATAGATCGATAGATACATAGATAAATAGGCAAATTGATAGAAAGATTGATAGATTTATAGACAATTTAATTGATAGATTGATAGATATATTGTTAGACAAAAAAATTGATAGATTCATACATAGATAGATAGACAAATAGATGAATAGATAGAGAAATAGATAGTCAAATAGAGAGATAAATAAATAGATAGCTAGACAGATAAATAGACATATAAAAGATAGAGAGATAGACAGATATATAAATAGATATATGGATAGATAGATAGATAGAGAGATAGGTAGATAGATAGTCAAATATATAGATAGATAGACAGACAGATAGATAGATAATTATTTAGAAAGATAAATAGATATATAGACATATAGATTTACAGATAGATAGAAAAATTGATATATAGATAGATAAAATAACAAAAAGATATATATATTGATAGATAGATAGACAGACAAATAGATAGATAGACAGACACATTGATTGATTGATTTATTTATTTATTTATTTATATGTATATAGAATGTTACAGAGGTAGACAAAAAGATAGACAGATAGATAGACAAATTGATTGATTGATTAATAGATTGATCAACAGATTGATAAATAGATTAATAGGCAGATTGATAGACATATTGATAGATAGAGTGATAGATAGATAGTTAAAAAGACAACTAGATAGACAGATAGATAAAGAGATAGATACATAGATTGATAGATAGATAGAAAGATAGAGAGATAGATAGAAAAAAGATAGTTAAATAGATAGATAGATAGATATATACACAGATAGATAGACATATAGATAGACAGATATATAGATAGATAGATAAACTAATATATTGATATAATAGATAGATATACAGATACAATGATAGATAAATAGATAGATAGATAGAGAGAAAAATAGAAAGATAGATAGATAAATAAATAGATAGTTATATACATAGACAAAAAGATAGATAGATATATAGAAAGATAGATAGATAGATAGCCAGATAAATAGACAGATATCTAGAAATATAAATAGACATGTATTTATACATATAGATTGATAGATAAAAAGATACATAGATAGAAAAATAGATAGACTAATAAATAGATAGAGAGAGAGAGAGAGAGATAATAGATAGATAGATAGATAGATAGATATATAGTAGATAGATAAATAGATAAATAGCTAGATAGATCGACAGATAAATAGAAAGATAGATAGAAAGATAAATTGATAGACAGATAGACAGATAGATGTACAGAATGTTAGATAGATCAATTGACATATTGATAGATAGATTGAAAGATATTGATAGATAATAGATAGACAAATAGATAAATAGATATATAGATATAGACAGATAATTAGAAAGTTAAATAGATAGATATATAGAAAGGAAGATAGATAAATAGATATATAGATAGATATATAGATAGATAGATTGAAAGATATATAGATAGATAGATAGGTAGACATATATATATATATATATATACGGATATATAGTAAATAGATAGTTAGATAGATTGGTATATAGATTAATATATGGACTAATAGATAGAATGATAGATTCATAGATAGATTGATAAATAAATTAATAGATAGATAGATAGACAGATAGATAAATATTTACTTAAATAGAAAGATAGATAGAAGATATATTGATAGTTAGTTTTATAATTAGATAGACATATATATAGACAAATAGATAGAAAGATTGATATTCCAATTGATATACAGATAGATAGATAGAATGTTAAATAGATTGATAGATAGATAGATTGATAGACAGGTGGTAGACAAATTTATAAATAGATATATATATACATAGACCATTATAAAGATATATAAAAAGATATACACATATATACAACTAAATAGATAGATATACAGTCAGATAAGTAAATAGATAGATAGACAGATTGATAGACATTTCGATAAATATATATATTAATAGATAGATAGACATATATAAACACATATAGATATATAGATAGATATAAATATAGATAAATAGATAGAAATATAGATAAATAAATAGATAGATAGATAGAGAGACAGACAGACATACATATAGATAGATAGACAGACAGATAGACAGACAGATAGACATATAGATAAAAAGATAGATAGATGGATAAACATATAGATAAATATATATATATATATATATAGTTAGATAGATAGATAGATAGACAAATAGATAGATAGATAGATATATCAAAAGAAACATATATATAGAAAGATTGACAGATAGATAGATAGATAGCAAGATAGATAGATAGCAAGATAGATAGATAGATAGATAGATTGATTGATTCATAGATAGATAGATATATAGATAGATAGATGATAGATAGATATACATATATATATGTGTGTGTGTGTGTGTGTGTGTGTGTGTGTGTGTGTGTACAGATAGAAAGTCAGATAGATAAACATATAGATAGATAGATTGATAGATAATTAGATAGATATGTAGATAGGAAAATAGATAGACAGAAAGATAGATACAAATTTAGATAGATAGATAGAAAGATAGATATATAGACAAATAGATGTATAGATAGATAGATAGACATGTAGATAGACAGATAGATTGATACAAAGAAAGAAATATAGATAGATAGATAGATATACATATATATATAGATAAATAAATATATAAATAGACAGATAGATAGATATATCGATAGATAGATAGATATATAGATATATAGATGATAGTCAGACAGACAGATAGATATATAGACAGATAGAAAGTCAGATAGATAAATATATAAGTAGACATATTGATAGATAATTAGATAGATATATAGATAGGCAAATATATAAACAAATAGATAGATAAAAATTTCGATAGATCGATAAAAATTTAGATAGATAGATAGATAGAAGTATAGATAGATAGATAGATAAATAGAATAGACATATAGATAGATAGTTAAATAGATAGATAGATAGATAGAAAGAAATATATATATATATATATAGACAGACAGATAGATAGATAGATAGATAAATAGACAAATAGATATATATATATATATATATATATATATATATATATATATATATGTATATATATATATATATATACTGATAGATAAATAGATTGTCTAATAAATAGATAGATAGATAGATAAACATATAGATTGTAATATAGATTGACAGATGGATAATAAGTTAGATAGATAGACAGACAGATATATAGATATACAAATAGATAGAAAAATAAATATATAAATAGAAAACGAATAGATAGACAGAAAGAAAGATAGATAGACAAACATATAGATAGACAAATATATAGATAGACAGATAGATATATAGATAGATAGCTAGCTAGCTAGCTAGATAGATAGATAGACTAGTAGATAGATAAATATATAGATAGATAGTCAGATAGATAGATAACTAGTTAGTTAGTTTGATAGATAGATAAAAAGATAGATAGATAGATAAAAAGATAGATAGACCGATAAATATACATATATATAGACAGAAAGATAGATAGATAGTTGATAGATAGATAGATATAATGATAGACAAATAATTAGATATATAGATAGATAGAAAGATAGATAAACTAATTAATAGATAGATAGATATATAAATAGATAGATAGATAGATAGATAGACTGATAGATAGATAGATAGACTGATAGATAGATAGATAGAGAGTTTGATTATTATATTGATACACAAATTAATATACAGATTGATAGACATATAGATAGACATATAGATAGACTGAAAGATAGATTAATACACAAATAGATAGTAATATATATATATATATATACACAGATTAATAGATAGATAGATAGATAGACATGTAGATAGACACATAGAAATATAGATAAATAGATAGACAAATATATAGACGGATGGATTAATAGATAGATATATAAATATATAAATAGATTGATAAATAACAAGATAAATAGATAGATAGATAGATAGATATCAGATAGAGATATAGGTAGATAGATAGACAGATAGACAGATAGATAGATGATAGACAGACATATAGATAGATGATAGACAGACAGATAGATAGATGATAGACAGACAGATAGATTGATTGACATATAAAAAGGCAAATAGAAAAATATATAGATAGACAGATTAATTGATAATTAGATAGATATATAGATAGGTAAATAGATAGACAGGTAGATAGATAAAAATATAGATAGATAGATAGACATATTGATAGATAGTTAAATAGATAGATAGAAAGAAAGAAAGAATGATAGATAGATATATAGATAGATAGACAGACAGACATATAGATATATAGATTGACACATAGATAGATAAATTGACAAATAAATAGATATATATATATATATATATATATTTATTTATTTCTTTATATATTTATTTATTTATATAATTATTTATATACATACAAATAGATAGACTAATAGATAGATGGATATATAGATAGATAGACTAATAGCAAGATAAATATATAGATAGATAGATAGATACACAGATAGATTGAAAGATAGATTGACATATAGATTGACAGATAGATAGAAAGTTAGATAGACAGATAGAAAGAAAGAAAGATAGATAGATATATAGATAAATAGATAGATAGATATATATACAAATAGATAGACAAATAAAAATATAAATAGAAAAACAAATAGATAGACATAAGGATAGATAGACAAACAGACATATAGATAAAAAAAATAAAGAGACAGATAGAAAGAAAGAAAGATAATTTATATAGAATGATTGAAAGATATCTAGATATATAGACTAATAAATACATAGATATATAGATAGATAGTCAGATAGATTGATAGATAGTTAGTTAGACAGATAAATAGAAAGATAAATAGAAAGATAGATAGACAAATAGATAGATAGGTGATAGATAGATAGATAGAATAATAAACAAATAGTTACACATATAGATAGATAGATAGATTGATTGATGAATAGATAAATAGATATATAAATAGATAGTTAGATTGATTGATTTATTCATAGATAAATAGATAGATTTATAGTTATATTGATACATGAATTAATATACAGATTAATAGACATATAGATAGACTGATAGATAAATATTTGATAAACAAATAGATTGACTGATATATATATATATATATATATATATATATATATATATATATATATATATATATATTTATATATACAGATAGATTGAAAGATTGATAGATAGATAGATAAATAGATAGACAGTTTGATAGATAACTAGATATATAGATAGATGGATAGATAGATAAATAGATATACAAATATATAAAGACATCGACAAATAGATAGATAGATAGATAGATAGATTAATAGATAGATATATAGATAGATAGATACGTAGATAGACATATAGAAAGACAGATAGATAAAAGATAGACAGTCATATAGATAGACAGATAGACAGACATATAGATAGATTAATAGATATACAGATAGATAGATACATAGATAATTAAATTGAGAGAGAGAGAGAGAGATAGAAAGTTAGATAGAAAGATAGACATATTAATAGATAGAAAGATACATAGAAATATTGACAGATAGATATATAGATAGATAGATAGATAGATAGATAGACTGATCATATAGATTAGAGGTGTCAAATGGGTCGTGCCTAGCTGTCCCGTAATGATTTTGGTCCTCCCGACTATGCTTCCTTGTCGGGCAAGGCATGACATGGTTACTCTTTTGTGTCCTACCTATCCCAACATGGTTTCTTAAAGTCAGGCCTGACATTGCCCGCCGCCACGACCAGTTTTTTACTGTGCCAGGTCAGGCCCGTATAGGATGGTTTAAAAAAATATTTTTTTTGTTTATAATATTTATGTAATTATAAAATATAAAATTAGATTAGATAATATTTAAAAAATAAGAATATTTAAATTATAAATTGAAAATTTTTGAATAGTTATATTGTTTAATTTTTTTATGTAATTTGTTTTAATTATGTTATAACTAGATTAATAGATTTAAATTATAATTTATTAGAATTAAATTTTAGAATTTTTAATGAAATTCTTAAACACAAAAATAAATTAAACATAAAATTCCTTTTACAAAAATTACAAAGCAACAAAGCCAAACCAAATGCCCAAACTAAAGAAAATACAATGTAAATTAGAATAAGTACACAAAATTAAAATCAAAAATCAGCATCAAACAAAACTTAAGGCTCATAAGTATATGCATAAATATAACATAAGTGTTGCTGTCAGTGTGTCGTAATCCCGTCAACTATTAGGCATCAAGTGACAAGCTTATTAATCATCCATCGGTGTATTATTATCATCCTCAACCTCAACATCAAAATTACTATCATATGGGTCATCATCAGCAACAACCCCTTCGCTTTCACTATAGTCCCTATCCCAGCACGATCCTGGATGCTAAACCTCAAATCCTTCTAATCCTTCATGCATACTAAACCTCAACAATATCTGGATGTAATCTCGATCTTCTATCCGAATCATATTCACTACAATAGAAAAAGCTAACTCTGATGCTAAGCTCGACACTAGAGGAGTCAGCAGATCTCGTGTCATCTTAGATAGCATGGGAAAGGTGGACTCATATGATTTCTACCACTATAATATATCAAGATTCTTAATATCAAAATGTGATAGGATTGAGCAATAATTGGTATCTAAGAACCGAGAAAGCTTGCTCATATTCGACGGTCCAGCCCGTCGTTTCCCCTTTGCTAATTGAATGGAAAATTCATCATTTCTTAATATAATATCTATTTCCGTACTCAAAAATGGCCGGGTCTTTATGAGGATAAAGAATATCAGAGAATCCTAATATTTTTTTTATTCTTCATCCATTAATAATTTACATAGTGGGTTGTGAGATATACAAAAGATGAAACATCGTGACTAGTCCAGATATCGGACATCACGGGCACCATACCACTGTATACCATAAATTCATTAATTATTATTTATTTTTCTAACTTATAAAATATGAGTATGTCATTCCTAGATGTAGACTTAGGATTCTTTTGATAAGCAGGCTGAAATTATGTCTGCAGATGCTCACTACCCTTGGATCTTCTAAAAATCTAATTGGAAGACCAATCAGGGTGATAAGTTTGGTCGTGCCTTCCCTACCCAACTCACTGCAGTATATGAAGAGGGTAAACTTTGAGATTGAACTTGATCCGGCAATAAAAAAAGAATTGCTATGTTGGGTTTGCCTAAGATCTAATGCATCATGTTTTTTGGTGTATATTTCGGCATGCATCTTAAAGTGCTCATTCCCAACCACACTCTTACAAGTAAAAATTTTATTACAATATTTGTATAGTGTTGTTTCTTCTTCCTCACCCCAAATATCTTTTTTATTTTATTGTATTAAAATGAGTCCAAACTATAAAAGTCCCCGTGCTTGTTTTTTAAATGTATGGGTTGAGACAACCGAAGAAATAAAAATTTCAACAGCCTCGGAGCTTTGGGTAAAATTTTAATTCTCTAAATTTAAATTATTTTCATTAGTAAGACATTTTTTTGCTTATTTAGACAAGATAATAGATTAAAGAGTAGAGAGAGAGAAAGTAAAAAAACTAATTCTTTTTAAATATTAATTATTATTTAAGAGTTTTAGTCAAATAATTAAAAAAATAAAAATATCCGTAAAGCACAGTAAAGGTAAAGTACTTGTACCACACCATGACCAAGAATCCAACTTCCAAAGCCAAGCCTGAGTGCAAGTTGCGAGTCCCGAAAAGTCATGCGGAAAATCCAAGAGAAAGAATATTAGGAGATAGATTTTAGAGAGAGTGAGAATTAATATTTTCGAACCACATAAAAATTAGAGAGGGGGGTTTTTATAGAATATAATTAAGAATTTTTTAAAAAAATATATTTTTTTTTATTTTTTTTAAATATTTTTTTGATTTTTTTGGGGCTGAATCATGTGGGCCGTGAGATTCAGCCCCATAGCCGTTGGAGGCAAAATCCAATGGCTAAAATTCATAAATTTTTATTTTTTTTATTTTTTTTAAATTTTGCACCCTTGGGGATTGGGGGCTGCCCAACGGGGTGGGTGGGGAAGGGGGGATGGTAACGAACCCGATCACAGGTAGTTTTAGAACTGATGGGCTCACCTTCTATGGCTAGGGTGATTTAGCAGGTCATGCCAAAGTGTCGTGTCAATGGGCCACTGAAACGTGCTAGACCAAGCACGAAATGAGGCATGGTTGGCCTCGGAATAGCACGAGATGGTTCGTGTAGTAAACAGGCAATGCACAAGAATAGGGACGAAAAATCTTTGTGCCGTGCTAGGCTGGGTACGGCAGAAACATGCAGTGCCTCGTTTCGGACCAGAACATCATTCTACCTCTAAAATAGGTAGAAAGATTGATAGATAGATAGCCAAATAGATAGATAGATATATATATATATATATATAGACAGACAGACATATAGATAGATTGATAGATAAATTAATAGATAAATAGAAAGATAGACAGATAGTTAGTTAGTTAGATATAGAGAAAGATAGCTAGATATATAGAAAGATTGATTGATTGATTGATAGAAAAAATGATAGACAGATTATTAGACAGATTAATGCATAGAAAGATAGGTAGGTAGAAAGAAAGATAGATAGATATATAGATAGATAGATAGATTGATTGATTGATTGATAAATAGATAAATAGATAGATAGACATATAGATAGAGATAGAAATAAAGATAGATAGAAAATAGATAGGCAGATTGATAGATAGATAGACAAACAGATAAATAAATTGGTAAATAGGTGGATAGATAGAAACATACATAGACAAATAGATAGACATATAGATAGAAAGATAGATAGAATAGATAGATAGATAGTTAGTTAGTTAGATAAACAAATAGATGTATAGATAGATAGTTAGTTAGATAGATAAATAGATAGAAAGATAGTAGAGAGAAAGAAAGATAGATAGTTAGACATATAAATAGATCAAAAGATTGACAGACATATAATTAGATAGATAGAGAGATTGATTGATTGACTAATAAATATATAGATAGACTAATAGAAAGATAGATAGACAGATATATTGATAGATAGATAGATAAATAGAAGGTAGAAATATATAATAGATAGTTATATAGACTGATAGATTGATAGAGTGATAGATATTTTGATATGTAGATAAACATATATATAGACATATATATACAAAAAAAGAAAGATAGATAGATAGATAGACATACAGATAGATTGATAACAGATAGATAGATAGATCGATAGATAGATAAACATATAGATAGATATTTAGATAGATAGACAGATCTATATACAGATTGATAGACATATAGATAGATATATAGATAGACAGACAAATAAAGAGAGATATATATATATATAGAAAGATAGAAAGATATATAAATAGATACATAGATAGATAGACTAATAGAGAGATATTTTGATTTATAGACTAATTGAAAGACTGATTGATAGACAAATTTATAGGCAGATAGATAGATAGATAGATAGATAGAGGGGTCTATAGATATATATATATATATATATATATATATATATATATATATATATATATATATATATATTGATAAATAGACATATAATTAAAGAGATATATTGAAAAATAGATAGATAGAGTGAGATAAATAGATAGACAGATAGATTGTCATATAGATAGATATATAAATAGATAGAAAGATAGATAGATAAATATATAGACATATAAATCAACAAATAGATAAATAGATAGAAAGATGAATAGATAGATAGATAAATAGATAGACAGAAAAATAGATAGATAGATATATAGATAAATAAATAGATAGATAAACATGAAGATAGATAGATAGATATTATGATAGACAGATAAATAGATATAGATTGATAGATAGAATGATAGATATATAAATAGATAGATAGAAATTAAAATAAAGAGAAAGAGAGATAGGAAAGATAGACAGTTAGATAGATTTATTAAAAGATAGATAGATAGATAGATAAATAGATAGACAGATAGATAGACAGATAGATAGACAAATAGATAGACAAATATACAAATAAATACATAGTAGATAGATAGACATATAGATAGATAGATAGACAAATATACAGACAAAAAGATAGATAGATATATAGATAGATAGAAAGACCATATAGATAGATTAATAGTTTGATTGAAAAATGGATAGATTTATAGATAGTTAGATATACAAAAAGATAGATAGATTTATAGATAGATATATAGAAAGAAATATAAAAAGATAGACAAAAAGATAGACAGATTATTAGACAGATTGATACATAGAAAGATATGCAGATAGATAGATAGATATATAGATAGACAGATAGATAGAGAGATTGATTGTCAAATATATAGTTAGATAGATAGACATATAGATGGAGATCTAGAAATCAAGATAAATATAAACTAGACATATAAATAGATATATAGATAGATAGATAGGCAGATAGATAGATAGATAGATAGACAGACAGATAGATTAATAAATAGGTGGATAGATAGAAACATAGATAGACTAATATATAGACATATAGATAGAAAGATAGATAGATAGAGATTTAGAATATAGATAGTTAGATAAACAAATAGATATATAGATAGATAGTTAGTTAGTTAGATAGAGAAATAGATAGATAGATAGATAGAGAGAGAGAGAAAGATAGATAGATAGTTAGACATAAAAATAGATCGATAGATAGACACACATATAAATATATAGATAAATCGATTGATTGACTAATATATATATATATATATATATATATATATATATATATATATAGACTAATAGATAGATTAATAGACAGACAGACAAATAGATAGATAGATAAATAGATCGTAGAAAGATATATAGATAGTAAGATAAACTGATAGATAGATTGATAGATAAATTGATATATATATATATATATAGATTGATTGATTGATAAAGAGATAGACTGATTTATAGACTGATTGATAGACTGATTGATAAAAAAATTGATAGGCAGATTGATAGATATATAGATTGACCTAAAATAGATAGATAGATATATAAATAAATAGACATATAGATAGACAAATATATTGAAAGAAAGAAAGATAGATAGATAGATAGATAGGCATCTAGATAGACAAATATATTGAAAGAAAGAAAGAAAGATAGATAGATAGATAGATAGGCATATAAATAGACATATAAATTAAAAGATAGATATATAGATAAATAGATAGAAATAAAGTTAGATAGATATATAAACATATAGATAGACAAATAGATAAATAGATAGAAAGAATGTTAGATATATATATATAGACATATAGATAGACAAATAGATAAATAGATAGATTGATAGATTGATTGATTGACAAATAGATAAATAGATAGGTAGATAAATAGATAGATAGATAAATAGATAGCTAGACATGTAGAAAGATAGATAGACATATATTTTGACATATAGATAGATAGATATATATATATAGACAGACACAAAGATAGATATATAAATAGATAGATGAAGAGAAAGTCAACTAAAGAAAGAGATAGATAGGAAAGATAGATAGTTAGATAGATTTTTTAATAGTTAGATAGATAGACAAATAGATAGACAGATATATATATATATAGATAAATAGACACAATGATGGATAGCCAAATAGACAGACAGAAAGATAGATATACAGATATATAGATAGATAGATTAATAGTTAGATAGAAAGATAGTCAGATTGTAAGATAGTTAGATATATAGAAAGAACGATAGATATATTGATAGATAGATAGATAGAAATATATAAAAATAGATAGAAAAATAATAGATAGATAGATAGATAAAAAGATAGATAGATTTTTAGATAGATTGATACATAGAAAGTTAGGTAGATCGATTGAAAGAAAGAAAGAAAGATAGATTGAGAGATTGATTGACAGATTGATAGATAGATAAAAAGATAAATAAATCAAAAGAATAATAGATAGACAAATAGATAAATAATTAACAAGATAGATAGATAGATATATAGTTAGACAGACATATATATAGATAGATATATAGAATGATTTATAAATAGATAGATAGACATGTAGATAGAAAGATAGAAAGATAGATAGATAGATAGATAGATAGCCAGATATATAGATAGATAGCTAGATAGACAGATAGATAGCTAGATAGACAAATAGATAGATATCTTAATAGACAGACTGATAGATAGATAGATAGATAGACAGATGGATAGATAAAAATATAGACAGATCGCTAGATAGACAGATAGATAGATAGAATAATTGATTGATAGACAGATTGATAGATAGATAGAAAGATACATAGATATATAGATAGATAGATAGACAAATAGATAGACACATAGATATATATAGACACACACACACACACATATATATATACAGACTGATATTTAGATAGATAGATAGATAGATAGACATAGATAGATAGATATATAGACAAACATATATATATATATATATATAGGCAGATAGATAGGCACATTCATAGACACATACATTGACAGATAGATAGACAGATCATTATTCAAGAAGATATTCAAATAGATATATAAGAGATAGATATATATAATGTCAAATTAATTAATAGACAGACAGATAGATAGATAGATAGATAGATGGATATAGATAGATAGATTATTAGATAGATAGATAGACAGATAAATAGAAAGATAGATACACAAATAGATAGATAGATATATAGATAAATAGATAGATATACATATAGATAGAAAGATAGATAGAAATAGATAGATTAATAGATAGAAAGATAGATTATTAAATAGAAAGACAAATAAAAAACTATATATATATATATATAGAAAGATTGATAGATAGATATAGAGATTAAAAGACAGATAGATAGAAAGATAGATAGATAGACAGATAAATTGATAGATAGATAGATTGGTAGATAGATAGATTGAAAAATAAATAAACTTATAGATAGTTAGATAGATAGACAGATCGATAGCCAGATAGATAGATATATATATAGATAGATAGAATAAAAGATAGATAGACAGACATATATATCGATAAAAATAATGATTGATTGATATATAGACCTATATATAGTTAGTTAGTTAGATAGGTCGAGATATATATAGTAGATTTATAAATAGATAGATTGATAGATAGAAAGATAAACAGATATATAGACAAGCATATATACATAGATAGATAGATAGACATATAGATATATAAAGAAAGAAATATAGATAGATAGATAGACAGATATATAGATAGGTAGAAAGATAGATACACAGATAAATACATAAATAGATAGATAGAGAGACTTATGGAAAGATAGATATATAGATATATAGATAGGTAGGTAGATATATTTATAGATATAAAGTAATATAGATAAACTTATAAATAGGAGATCGATATACAAATAGATAAATAGATAGATAGCGAAATATAAAGACAAAAAGAAAGATTGATAAAAAGATTTATAGATATAAAAATTGATAGATAGTTATATAATTATATAGATAGATAGATAGTTATTTAGATAGATAGATAGATAGACAAATGTATAAAAAATTCAAAGACAATTTATTAGATTGATAGGTAAACACATAAATAGATAGATAGATAGACCAATAGATAGACAAATATATAGAATGATAAATAGATAGATAGAAAGATAGATAAAATAATTGATAGATAGATAGATAAAAATATAGACAGACAAATAGATAGATAGATAGATGGGCATATAGATATACAAATAGATAATAAATAGATTGATTTATAGATAAAAAGAAATATAGATAGATAGACTAAGATAAATATAGATAGATAGATAGATTGATATATTGATAGATAGATAGATTGATTCATATATAGATAGATAGACACATAAATAGGCAGATAGATAGACAAATATATAGAATGATAGATAAAGAAATAGATAGAAAGATAGATAAATAGACAGATAGACAGATAGAAGATAGATATATAAACTGAAAGATAGATACATAGATAGATAGACTTGTAAAAAGATAGGTAGAAAGTAGTTAGACAGATAGATAGATAAATAGAATGATACATAGATATATATACAGATAGGAAGGCAGATAGATAGACACATAGATATATATATATATATATATATATATATATAGTTCAATTGATAGTTAGATCTATAGATCGATAGTTGGATCTATAGATAGACCAATAGATAAATAGTTATATAGATAGATAGACAGAAAGTCAAATATATATATATATATATATAATAAAACATATAGATAGATAGATAGATAGATAGATAGATAGCCAGATAGATAGGCACATAGTTAGAAACATACATAGACAGATAGATCGATCGATTGACCGAAAGATATATAGATAGATATATAGAAGATAGATAAATATATAGACAGATTAAAGATATAAAAATAGATAGATAGATAGATAGATAGAAAAATACACACATAAATTATTAGATAGATAGATAGACACATAAATAGATAGATAGATATATAGAAAGATAGATAAAAATAGAAAGTCATATAGGTAGACAGAAAGATAGATAGATAGATATATAGATAGAATGATAGATAGATAAATAGATAGATAGACATAAACATAGATAGATATATTGACATATAGATTAACAGATATATAGACAGATAATAGGTTGCTAGATAGAATGATAGATAAATAGATAGATTGATAGATATAAAGATAGATATAAAGATAGATAGATAGATAGATAGATAGGCAGATAGATAGATAGGTAGAGATATAGATAAGTAAATATATAGATAGATAGATAGACTGTATGATATACTTTTAGATAGATATATACATATATAGACCAATAGATAGATATATATATATAGACAGACAGATAGCTAGATATATAAAAATAAAGAAAGATAGATAGACATATTGACAGATAGATAGATAGATAAAAAATAGACATATAGAAAGATAGATATATAAACAAAAAGATAGATAGACAGGTAGACTTGTAGAAAGATAGATAGATAAACAGATAGCTAGTAAAATAGATAGATTAATAGATAATAGAATGATAGATGATAGGCAGATAAATAAATTTAAAAACAAATAAATAGTTTCATAGACAACAGTATAGATAGATTGATAGATAGATAGACAGATAATTAGACAACGTAAATGATATATAGATAGATAGATAAATAGAAAGATACATATAATGACAAATAGATTGATAAATTGATAGATAAATTGATAGATAGATTGATAGATATATTTATAAAAACATTTATTGAACAATTTTACATAGATAGATAGAAAGATAGATAAATAGATAGATAAATACATAAATCAATTAGTAGATAGATAGTTATAAAAATATGTAGATAGATAGATAGACAAATAGACAAATAGATAGATAGATAGATATACAAATATATCAACAAATAGATCGATAAATGGATAGATTGATAAATACAAAAATAGATTGATAATATAATAAATAGATTAATAGACAAATTTATAGTTAGATAAAAAAGATAGAACAATATACAGATTAATATATAGATTTATAGATTGATTTAAAGACTAATAGATAGACATATTGATACATAAATCATATAAACAGATAGATAGGCAGATAGATGACATATAGAAAGATAGATAGAGAGATAGATTGATTGATTGAAAGATCGAAAATAAATAGATAAAAAGATAGATAGATAGATAGATTGATTGATAGACAAATTGATATTCAGATTGATAGACATTTTGATAGATAGATTAATATTAAGATTGATAGATAGATAGATATAGAAATTTATAGGTGGATAGACAAATAGATAGATAGATATAGAAATTTATAGATGGACAGGTAGGTAGATAGATAGATGGATAGATAGATAGATAGATAGATTGATTGATTGATAGAAAATATACTGACAGATTTATACAAAATATATAGATAGATAGATAGATAAACAAATAATTAGACAGATAGATAGAAAGATAGATATATAGATAATTATAATGATAATCTAATAGAAAGATAGATAGACTAATAGATAGTTTAACAGATAGATAGACATATAGACAGGTAGATTAATAGATATTTAAATAATTTAATATACTGATTTATAGCTAGATAGAGAGAGAGAGATAGACAAATAAATAGTCAGAGAGATATATAGCTAGATAGATACACTAACAGATAGATATTTAGATAAATAGATAGACCGATAGAAAGGGAGATTGATAGTGAGATTGATATTTAGATTGATATACAGATTGATAGATGATAGATAGACAGATAGAAAGATAGATAGATAGACAGATAGATATATAGATAGATACATAGATTGATAGACATATAGATAGACAAATAAATAGACAGGTAGAAAGACAGATAAATAGAAAGATAGATATAAAATAGACATATAGATAGACTAAAAGATAAATAGATAGAAAGATAAATATACAGACAGACAGACAGATGGATATCTATTTTGATAGATTCATTGATTGATTTAAAAATAGATATACATGTAGATAGATGAATAGAAAGATAGATACATAGATAGATATATAGACAGATATATAAATAGATAAAAATATAGATAGACAAATAGATAGACAGATAGATAAATTGATAGATAGATAGATTGAAAAATAGATATACATGTAGATAGATCGATAGATAGAAAGAAGATATATAGATAAATAGACAGATATATAGACAAATAGATATATAAATAGAAAGACAAATAGATAGACATGTAGATATATAGATTGATAAATAGATAGATAGATATATAGATTCATAGATAGATAGATACATAGTTATATAGATAGATAGATAGATAGGCACACACACACACACAGACACACACATATATATATATATATATATATATATATATATATATATATATATATATATATCATATACATATACATATACATACATATTTAGATCGATAAATAGATAGATAGATAGACAGACAGATAGATACATTGATAGATATATAAATAGATAGATAGATAGGCATATAAATATATAGCTGATACTATGTTTCCTAAAAAATTTACTTGTATCTATCAAAAATCATATTTACTAAATTGACATACAACTTATGTTCTCTCAAAATTTGGAGAACAACCTGTAAATGATTTCTTGCTCTCATTTGGATTAAGAATAGATCAAAATGTCATCTACAAAAATTATAATAAATTGATCTAAATATGGCTGAAATATTCTATTCATGTGATCCATGGATACTCCTATCATGTTTGATAATCCAAAAGGTATTACTGTAAACTCAAAATGTTCATACTTCCTTTTAAATACTTTCTTAGGAATGCTGGCCTTCTAACTCTAAACTAGTGATATTTGATATGCTTTATTTTGGAAAAGACCCGTGCCCCTTTTAATTGGTCATACAAATCATCAATTCTTGGTATTAGATAATGATTTTTTATTGTAACTCAATTCCTGTCTATAGTCAATGCACAGTTAAAGAGTATTATCCTTCATTGCATATAGAAATGGAGCTTCCCAAACTGAAGTACTGGGTTTAAAAAAATCCTTGTCCAAAAAATCTTGTATCTAGACCTTAAATTCTTGTAATTCGATAAGTTTCATCCTATGTGGACTCATATAAATGGGTGATGTACAAGGGTGTAACTCAATACAAAAGTCTACATTTTTGTGTTGGGGTAATCCTGTTAGTTTATTTGGAAAATATCCACATATTTACAAACTATCTGAGATAGATCCATATTCAGTGTCCCCTATTCTTCTAGGGTGATACATGCCAGCCAACCCATCGATTATCCATCTTATTTATAATCATATAGTCTCGGGTACAAAATCATGGTTATATCCTTGAAAAATAACACATGCATCATCTAGTGCATAGGAAATAATTTTTCTATGATCACAATAAAAAATGACTCAATGTGTTGTCAACTAGTCTATGTCAAGAATTATATCGAAATCTAATATGTTCATGACCCTGAGGTCTACCATGAGCAGAATCCCTGAGATTTCTAACTCACAATCTTGATATATCTGACTAATTTTCACCTTAGTCTCCAAGGAAGAAATCACATGCAATGGCTCATCCAAGTTTTTAACATTTAATTCCAATTATTTCATACATGATGTATAAATAAATGAATGTGATGCACTAGAATCAAATAAAACTTTTGCTCATAAATGAAAAAACAAAAAAGTACCTTGTATTACAAACTAATATATCATCTCCATCTGTGATGTATTAAAATAGACATGCTCTTGGGTCCTCAATGTCCCAGCTTATGGGCCCTCTCCTCTCTGGTATGTTTGTGAAGGAGTTACTTGTAGAATACCTCAAGATTACACCTGATTCCCTTGACCCTTACTAGAGAAATAAGGAATAAACTATGTCTACATATTTTTCATTGATGTCTAGGACTGTGATATCTCATAATATTAGGATCCTATCTTCAGTAGGCACTCTCATTTTCTATGTTTAGGCTAATGGTACTAAAAACAAATTCTATATTCAATATGGCTAGAACTCCTAGTTTGGCCTTGGCCTTGATAACTACAATATTGTCTCTGGAATCATCGCGAAATAAAAGGTCTCTACCACTTTCTAGAAAAATAATAACACACTTTTCTCTTTCCACTTGCACTCCCACTCATCTCCCAAATATTTCACGCGTCCTCAACCTCTCGCTCGATGACTAAAGTTGTCTTAACCATTGAATTCATATCTTGGATAAGAAATTCCATAACCTTGCCTTGGATGGACAATTTCAATCCATCTTCAAATCTATGAACCTTAGCCTCATTAGTGTCCCCATAATAATCCCCAAATATGCCAACTCAGTGAATTTAGCTATGTAGTCAAGCACTGTAATATTTTTTTGTATAAGTTCAAAGAATTCAAGGACCTTAGCATGTCTAATTGAAGTTGAAAAATATTTCTCCATGAATAGTTCTTGAAATTCTTCTCATGTCTTTGACTCTATATTCTCCGAGACCTTGATCCAATCCGACCAAATTTGAGATCACCCTATAGTTAGAAAGCTGCTAGCCGGATCTTTGTTGCATTGGAAGTGATCTCCATAGCTTCTAAGATTTTTTCAACTTGTCAAACCAATGATCTTCTACCATTGGGTCCCCTCCTCCAATAAATATTAGAGCATTCTGTTCTTTGAACCTTTACAGATTACTTGACCCTTCTTTTCCTCAGCCACACTAGTGTTTGGAACAGTGGCAACTGTGACACCCACAGCCTCTATGAAAGTCGGTTGGTCCAAGATGGGTGGTGATTGATCATCATTTCATTGATGTCCTTTGTATTCTCATTCTCTACTTGCCACCTACATAAGTCAAATAATAATTTAAAAATGATATTCATGTTCTATTATTAGTGCACATGCCAACTAATAATAGACTTTTCATTTTAAAATATATTTTTATTTTCTCAACTACTAAGGTTATGTTTTTTTACCCTAGTGTTCCTTCCTTTTTTTTCCATTTTCTACAATCCATATAATCAATACAATCTAAAATACTCAACATGCCACATGCCAATGTATAAATAATAAAAAAACCACTTTGTGTGTGATCCCTTCTATGAAATTTTATACCTAGAAGTTGACACCAAGTAATACCTGCATATTAATTTTTTTCTGAGTATTAGATATTTATATATCTAAACTTTTCTACCACATTATAAAATTTATACCAATATTGAGCTATAGGTAATAATATATCTAAACTCTGATACCATGTTGTGACACCCCAATCCACAAGGGGTATAATTCATTCCATCACAAAACAAAATATGTTATAAAATAAATTTTTTTTCAAATGTAGCTTACATATTTTCTTTTTATTTGCTCAGTACAATAAAAACATATAATATACAATTTTTTTCATATGTAGCTTATAAACTATATTAGACAATCTTTTGAAAAAATATTGTTTCATTTGATATTCTATGATATGTATTAGATATTCTCCAAAGAATATCATATAACTCAGTCTGGACGTTGTCCCACTTCGAGTTCGCATAATAATATTAGACATTCTCTGAAAATTATCACGTAACTTAGTTTAGACATTGTCCCAATTTTAGTTTGCATAATTAATATCTATTATCTTTATATTTGTATACCATGCATCCACCCATTTATTTGGGATGTTCCCATGTATATGAAATGAAAATATATCATTTATGATTAAACCATGTTCAAAGCTTATTTATAACTATCCAAATACAATTCTCACTGGAATATATTTTACTTAATAAAATACAAAAATGTTCACCCATTGACCATTCATAATTAAATTTATAAATAGTTTGAATTTAAATATAAATCATGATAGTTTATTGCCCTTAAATAGAAAGAAATTCTAATAGAAGAAATCCACTACCTTTTAGAATATTTCATAGAAACTTTAGAAATTTGATATCAATTTGAAGCTTCATCGCATAGAACAACTTTGTTCTTGGACTATTCTATCCCGACTCAGGAATAATCATATATTACCAAAAGAAAATTAATGAATCATTTTTTTCACTGTGTTGTATTTCACACCGACATTATTTTTTTCCTGTCTCCTCATATTTCTGATTCCCATATATTTTTTATAACTATTACTATATTATTAAAATAATATAAAAAACTTATTTTTTTGCTTTTTTTTATTGACACAAGGGTTGTGCATGAGGGTAGCCATGCCACTCGTGCAGTGGCATTGTCTTTTTTATTTATTTCTTCATTATTATTATTATAAAATTAAATTAAAAAAATAACTAAATCTTTACTTCTTTAGAATTTGATGAAATTTATCACCATAGCTATATTTCCCAAGATGAATTCAATGGCGAAATCTATTTTATTATTAGGATTCTAAAATATTTTGATTATTTTTTTTTTATTATAAAGTTATCATTTTGGCTATTTTCTACAAAAACATATTATTTATTTATTTATTTTTCTTTTTTTTTCTAGATTTCACAAATTGATAGAAATATAGATAGATATACATATAGACAAATAGATAGTTATACATATAGATAAATAGATAGATAAATAGATATATAGATATACAAATAGATTGATAGACATATATCCCTATAGATAGAGAGACAAAAAGACATATAGATTGAGAGACAAAAAGACATATAGATTGAGAGACATATTGACATATAAATAGATAGTCAATTAGACTGCTAGATAGATAAATAGATAGATAAATAAATAAATAGATAGACATATTAAAAGATAAATAGACATATAAAATGATAGATAGATATATAGAAATATTGATAGATAGACAAATTGACTGATAGACAAATAGATAGATAGATAGATAGATATATATATAGGTTAATATATAGATAGATAGATAATTAGATAGACTTAAGAAAGATATACTAAAAATAGACAAAATAGGTAGATAGATAGATATATAGATACAAAGATAGATAAATAGATAGAGAGATAGACAGATAAACAAAAACATATACACACAAATAGATTGATAAAAATACAATCAAATAGAGAGACTGACAGAATATGACTACAAGAAAATGTTCATTTAGCTAGGAAAATTTAGCCAGGGATTAATCCCTAGCTTAATATGAGGGATTAGCTAGGGAATAGCAAGGGATTTCTGATTTTACATTGAAATAAAATTTGCAATGGATTGGCGATGGAATAGCGACTTAAATTGTGCGCAAAGAAAAGCAGGAAATTTAGCGACGGATTTAGCAACTAATTTAGCGATGGAATTCCCTAGCTAATTATATCCAGAATATAATGACAGAATTAGCGACATAATTTTCCTAGCTAATTTAATCCAAAATATTATGACTAATTTAGCGACAGATTTCCATAGCTAATTTAATCTAGAAATAGCGACGGATTTAGTGATGAAATTTCTCTAGCTATTAAAAATCAGAATATAGCGATGGATTTAGCAACGAAACTTCCTTAGCTAATTACATCAGGAATATAATGATGGATTTAGTGATAGATTTTGTGACGAAATTTCTTTAGCCAATCTTTAATTATTATTGTTTAAAATTTATTATTTATTTTAATATTTTATTTAATTTTGTTTATTAAAACTATGTTATGGTCTATAGATGAGCGATCCTTGAAAGACACATTCTTCTCGTAAAATTATAAAAAGACATTATAATTAAATAATTTAAAAAAATATAAAAATACAAAAAAAGTATATTAATAAGGACTAAAATAACTATTTTTATGATTATAAATTTTTTAAAAAAATAAAACAAAAAATTTTTCTAAAATTTTTAATTAAGAAACTTAAAAAATTGTATTAAAGTAATATTAAATAATTAATTCTATAATTATAATAATTTTTAAAGATATTTTATAAATTAAATGAACATACATTAAAATTTCTACTAATATATATGTAAAATTATTCATTATATGAATAAATAGAAAATATTTCAAAAATATCTGAATTGATGAATAAACTAATAAATATTAAAATTATTATAAGTATAAAAAAATATTATGATTATAGAAACCTTTTTAAAAAATAATTAATACAAAATTTAAAAATCTTGAAATATAATAAAAATTTAACTTTTTTCATTAAATTTAAAAGAAAATAAATTAATATTTAAAAATAAATACATAGATGTTTGCCCTTACTAAAATTTATAAGAATTAAACAATTGAGTAATATTTTTACTATTAGCATTTAATATTCAATCTTTATTAAAATAATAAATATAACTTTTTTTAATTATCTTCTCACTTTAAGTAATTTTTAGAATTTTAAAAATTATAAATAATATCAAATAATATGAAATTTTATGCCTTTATAATTATTTTATATTATATTTATAAAAATTAATATGAATTCTTAAAAATTTATAACCATAAATATATATATTTATATATTTTTTAACATAAAGAGTATTTTATAACTCTTAGGAGAGTGTCTAAAAGACAAATCATCTTTTCATATATGTCTTTTTATATGAAGTTTGTAAATTTTGTAGCTATTTGATTTTTTTGTTATAAGGCTAAACATATATTTTTTTAAATTGTTTATATATTTATTATTTAATTAATTTTATAATAAAAAATTGTAAGGTGTTTGTTTCTAATGTGTACCTTGCTACGCACACATGAATTTTTGAAAATATATTGATAATAAATAAAAAAAAATGAGTCTTTATGTATTTTATATATTTATTGTTTATTTAATGCTTATATAATGAAAAATTTAAATATTTTGGTAATTTAGTCACTTTTGTCGAGACTCGAGAGGCAACTCTAGCAAGCACCTAAGTCCTCCATAGTCCACCTCTATCTCTCGATACCGATGCATCAAAACCTAATAAAAGAGTAAGTGATAATTTCTTATTGATTTGAGGTACGTTTTCTACCCTAATTCTACATCGATTATCTTAAAGTAAGAGTGTGTGTTTTGATTCTGTTATTTTTTATCTCAAAATTCTTTTTCATTAATCTCTCTAGTATGCTTGGATTGCTTATATAAACTGATTCGTATACATACTTCATGCATGTGTGATATAATGCATTTAGAGGTGTCAAACGGGCCAGGCCAGGCCGGCCCGCCATGAGGCACGGCACAGTTCGGGCGTGCCTGGGCCGGCCCAGCATGTTTTTAAACCGTGCCCGGGTTAGGAACTGCTCGTGCCTGGCCCGGCACGGGTTCGTCCCGTGCCGGCCCACGCGGGCACGCGTGGGCCGTGGGCGTAACCCCCCCCCCCCCCCCCCCCCCCCCCCCCCCCCCCGTTAAAAAGACCGCTGATCTGGTCTGATTAGACCCGACCGGCGGTCCTGACTCCCGAGCCCCGACGGAATTAGACCCGACAAATCCCAACGGCCAAAAAAAAAATTCAAACTTTAAAGATTTTCAGCCATTGGATTCGCCTCCAACGACTAGGGGCAGAATCCAACGGTCCTCGTGATTCTGCCCCTTAAAATTATATTAAAAATTCAAAAAAATAATAAAAAAATATCTTTTTTTATAAAAAATTAATTTCTTTAGTCTATAAATTGTATCTCCCTCCCTATAACATTTATGTTTTTCAAAAACATATATCCTCTCAAAACTTTCTCTCTCTCACATAAATAGTGCATCTCTCTCTCGGGCCTCGAGATTTTGATTTCGGCTTGGATTTTCGTGAAACTCTACTTGAGTTTTGAACATCAGAGCTTCCTGCGGTGCACCTTGCACATGACTGACCTCATTGCTTTTACCGGGTAATTTATTTTACGTTTTTATTTACTTTCTCTCTCTAAAGCTTCTCTCTATAGAAAAAAATAGGAAAAAAAACATAAAAAATGACAAATAAACCTGACACGTATTTTAATTTGGAAAATAAAAATGTTAGTGTTACACAGACGTCTGCGACTGCTGAAACTTTGGTTTCTCCAGTCGTCTCAACCCAAAGTTCTAAAAAACAAAAACTAGGAGGACTTCTATAGTTTGGACTCATTTTAAATCATAACACAAATAAATGTTAGGGGTGAGGAACTTGAAATGGCATAGTACAAATATTGTATGAGACTTTTAACATGCAAGAGTTCATGTGGGACTGGGCACCTTAAGAGGCATGCCGAATTATGCACCAAAAAACATGGACCCTTAGATCCTAGGCAAACCCAACTTGGCATTACATTTTTTGAGACTGGATCGAGTTCAGTCTCAAAGTTTACTCCCTTCGTATACTCCAGCGAGTTGGGTAGGGATGGCATGGCCAGGCTCATCACATTGATGAGTCTTCCGATCAAATTTTCGGAAGATCCGAGGGTAGTGCGCATCATGCAGACTTATTTTCAGCCTTCCTATCGTAGGATTCCTAGGTCCACATCCAGGAGTGACATACTAAAGATATATAAGTTAGAAAAACAAAAAATAATTAAGGAATTTATGGCATATAGTGGAGTGGTGTCCGTGACGTCCGATATATGGACATGTAACGATGATTCTTCTTATGCATGTCTCACGAGTCACTATGTAGATTCTAACTGGACAATCAATAAAAAAAATTTTAAGATTCACTGAGATTCTTCATCCTCATGATGGCCCCGCCATTTTTAAGTGTATGATGAAAATATTTAGGGAATATAAAATTCAAAATAAAATTTTTAGTGTCACATTCGATAACGCTTCTAATAATGGAGTAGCGATCAATATGTTTGTTGGGAATATTAGAGACGCACCATTAGGAGAGATCTTTCATGTTAGATGCATGTGTTACGTGATTAACCTGATAGTTCAAGCGGGTATGAAGGTGTGTTCCCCCGCGTTGGATAATATATGCAATGCACTAAAGTATATTTGCACTCTTCGCAGACAACAAGAGTTTGGTATTCTCTGTTTGTCTGCGAATCTTAAGAAGACGAAATTTCAATCGGATGTGAGACATCATTGGAATTACACATACCTAATGTTGGAATCATGTGTTGGATACGAACACGTGATATCCGACTACGTCAATAGTAAGAGTGATGAACTTATTATTGATGACATTGACTGGGCTTCAGGAATTTCATTTATGAAATTCCTGAAGATATTTTATGACACGACGAACATGTGTTTGCCGGTTTATACGCCCACCACTTGCATTGCACTCCAGTGCATATGCAATATTAGTAGCATGTTTAGGAAGTATCGATCTGACCCGACGCTTAGCCATATGGTTGCAGAGATGGAGACCAAGTACTTGAAGTACTGGTCTACCGTTCCATCTCTTTATTGCCTCGCTGCATGCATGGACCCTAGGGCTAAGGTGGAAGGGGTAGAAAACACTCTGACTTTCATTTCCTCGTGCATGAACCTGGAAGAGCCACCTGAAGGGTTCATTTACGAGAAGTTGACAGACTTGTACACATACTACGATACTAGGTATGGTGGTGGTGGTGGTGAGACTGTGATTACGAACATTGATACCTTGTTCGGAGATGATGATTATTCCATTAACCTAGCGAGGGGGAAATGTAGGGGTGGACCATCACATAGGAGTGAGCTGTCTCGGTACTTAGATACTGATTACTGCTCAATCCTATAACATTCTGATAATAAGAATCTTGATTTATTACAGTGGTGGAAATCATATGAGTCCATCTACCCCGTGCTATCTAGGATGGCACGGGATCTACTGACTCCTCCGGTGTCGAGCGTAGCATCGGAGTCTACTTTTTCTGTTGCAGTGAACGTGATTTCGGATAGGAGATCGAGATTACGTCCAGATATGGTTGAGGCCTTGGTATGTTTGAAGGATTGGGAGGAATCGAGGTTTAGCATCCATGATCGTGCTGAAGCTGGGACTGGAACAGACACTACAGTCGCATCCACATCCACTACGATGGCGGAGGAGCTGATTGCTGATGATGATGATCCATATGATACTAATCTTGATGTTGCGGCTGATGATTCTCATAATATATTGCTTGATGAGTTATGCTGATATGCTGTTTTTTTTCGATGTTTTTTTATTCATTGTATTTATACGCTTTGTTGTACCGTACGTTGTGTTGAAACTTATACTTGTTTTGTTCGGACCATCGGTTTCAAAAGTATGATTGGTAATTTTTCATTTGTGTAGCTTAATTTTTTTTTAATTTTAATTTTTACTAACATAATGTATTGATTTATTTTTTTTATGATTTAAATTTTATTTTAAAAATTAATAACTTTAATATATAATTAATAAATTATAAATATAAAAAAAGCTAAACTAATTTGAATTTGATAAAAAAAATAATTTTCTAAAATTTGTTTTTTTTTTAATTTTAATTTTAATTTTAACATTTTTTAAAAAATTATATTTAATAATTAATACTCTACACTTAACCTTAAGCAATAAAATTTACAATATATAAATTAAAAAAAACAATATTCTGATTTCTGCATGTCCGTGCGGCCTCCCTCCTGCCCGGCCCTGCCTCTCTCTCACTCTCAGTCTCAGGACTCGGGCCGCTCGGCTGCTCGGGTCAGCCTATGCCCTGGCCCCTGGCCTGTATGGCCAGGCCGGGCCCGCCTATATTTAAACCGTGCCGTGCTCGGCACGGCACGATAGCACGATCGTGCTGGTTAAAAATGGGCGGGCCGTGCCGGCCGGCCCGTTTGACACCTCTAAATGCATTCTCATTGTGTGGAAGTTGATGGTTCACCGTTGGTATGCTGACTTGATTTCCATGTTTTTTTCCACTCGACAATCTTGTAATTTTCGATGTTAATCACAAAATGGGGGTGGTGTTTGTGGTGAGTAGTGTGTATATAACAAATATTTAATTTTTAAATAATAAATTATGTAAATATGATGATCCCAAGAGTAATAACACATAAATATATAAGTATATTTTACTATATCTATAACTATAAAAGCAGTATACATAAACATAACTATATATAAATATAATAACATATATTTAATATACATATATATATAGATATATAACTATATAAAAATGTATTTAACAATATGTATATCAACATATTACTATATATAAATGTATTTATCTACATCAATATCTATACATAGCCATATGTCTAAATATATATAATTACTAAAAATATATATTACTACACATCTACAAAATGTATAACTACATGCTTCAGAAACTTAAAATCCATTCATATCATTCATCTTATTCATACATCTTTTTTTTGGATATTGTATAATATTTATTATTTTCCCATATATATTTGGAACTTAAATTTAATTTTTTCAACCTTAAATGTATTTTTATTGTGTTTTTATATGTTTGTATAAATTATTATGATTTAATATATTTAGGGTTTGTATTTTTGTTTCACTTAATATCATTTAACTAAAATGATTTCAAATAAAATGTTCATTTGTTAAAATTCATGTTGTAATTTTCAAAACAAATAACAATATGTTTGTATTATAAATATTATAAAAAATTTCTAATATATTTATGTGATTAATTTCAATTTACAAAGATAAAACTTTAAAAATAAAATTAATTGCAAAATAAAATTTGCTCCTCATAATATGCAATATGTTAAATTTATTATAAATAAACAATGTTTGAAATGTATCTATTAATTACAAAAAAAATCATTGTCATGTATTCAAGTTGAAAGAAAAAATTTTAAAATAATTTTAACATAAACAAATTCATATATTTATATGGTCATTTAAATATTTTGAATAAGATAAAATAAAATAATTACTTGTAGAAAAATTTACTCATATATTTATATGGTAATCTATTTTGTTTGAACATAATTAAAGAAATAATTGATTTTTTAAAAACATTAAAGACATGTATTTATATGCACTACATTATATTTGTTTGAATATTAAAGTTTCTAAAAATTTATTAATAACAATAAATAATAGTATAAATTTATCATAGACATTAATATTTCAATAAAAAAATCATATAGAAAATCAAAAATAATATTATCTATTTATGAACTATATTTTCATTTTTACATACTTATAAAAACAAAATAATTTACAAATATGCCAACTTCATTTATTTATATGAGTATAATGATAGTTATTTTAATATGAATATTAAAAAAACAACTATTTGAATAAAATAGAAGCTCATATATTTAATTCATAATTTAATTTTACAAATGAATATTCTTCACACATAGACACACATACACACATGCATGCACACACACACACACACACATATTTGTTTTAAATATAAAGAATTTACAATATTTTATAAATTGTGTATAATATATAATATTTTATTTCAATTAAATTTTCAAAATCAAAAAATTTTAAATACATTTACACACACACACACACATATAATAGTTTCATGTATAACTTTAAAAATACATTACGTATATAGGTATATGTGTGTGTTTGTGTGGGCGTATAGTAGTATATGCATGCATACAAGTATATACACACTACTTTGAAAATGTAGATAAATGTGAGAATATATAAAAAGTGCAAAAATGTGTATGCTGATATATAATGTATAGTAATGTATATAGATGTATAAATGTGTGTGTGTGTAAGGTAGTGTATATGCACATATATATTTATGCATATATATATATATATATATATATATGTATGTATGTAAAAATCAACATTAATTTTGAGAAGAAAAATACTTGAGCACATAAATATTAACATGTTCTACAAATTCGTGAGAGCAGAAGCAAAAAGTGATATTATTAAAAGATACTACTAATCTCTCATCTATATCACTTTGCCTCAAAATTCGATCAGAGTACTACTTGCAATGATAATGTTCATTAAATACTACATACCATGGAGTTACATTTTCATTTGGTATACTAATTTGTTCAAAAAAAATCTATCTAATATCTTCTTCAACAACTCTTTTAACTACTTTTTCTAGCCTTGATAAGCTATTTTCAATTTTGATTATATACATTTCTTATCTAATATCTCTAGTTCAAACTATTGTAATAGTAAAATTCATCAAATCAATCTAGGATGACATCTTTCTTTTCTATGAGATATTTGATTATATAATATTTAACAATTGCATGACTTTGGTTCCAACTAATTATGATATTAACTTGCCAAAAGAAAAGATTGTTGTTACAAGTTCTTTCTCTATAGTGGTGTAATTCAATTGGGCATTTGAGAGTGTGTTGTTATAATAGTATATGATAACTATTTATAAATATTTGTATAATTTATATAAAACTCTTCATAATTATATTTAACTATATTAGTAACTATGTAAACTATTTTAATAACTATATTAATAACTATATATAACAATTTTTTTAACTATATAATATTTTATAACTATATGTGTAATTCTATATAACTATATTTTTAACAAAATATATCATATGTATAAAATATATAACTATATATAATTGTATTTTACTATATGTATAACTATAAAAATGTTATATATAACTATATCTTTAACTAAATACATATTTATAGCTAAATGTGTATATCTATATATAAATATTTGTATAACTATGTAATACTCTATATAATTAAATATACCATATTTGTATCTATGTATACATATATGTATTCATATAATTAAATCTATTTATTTATTTATAACTTTGTATATATTTAAGTATAACTACTATAACTACTTGTATGACTATATCTATATATAATTATATGTTTAACTATATATAACTCTATTTTTATATATATACTATAGGTATAAGAACATATAGAAATTGACCTCCCTCTCTGGTGACCATCTCTTGAGGTCTATTAATTATGTTTCTTTCTCTCATCAGATATCTTTACTATCATATGACAAATGGATTGAGATTTAGTAGAAGAAATGGGATTGACGTTCACAAAGCTGTTCAGCATGCTATTTTCCAACAAGGAGATGAGGATTTTGATGCAAGGTCTTGATGATGTTGATAATACAACCATTCTGTATAAGTTGAAGCTTAGTGACATTATATCCACAATTCCTACTAATGTCTTCAATGTAGAGACTGTTGAAAACAAAAAACATCAATTTCACTATGTGGGATGTTGGAGGACAAGACAATATTCGCCCTTTCTGGAGAGATTACTTCCAAAATACCTAAGGTCTTATATTTGTTGTACAGTAATCACATAGATTGTGTTGTTGAAGCCATAGATGAGTTGCATAGGATGCTAAATGAGGAAATGCTTCGAGATGTAATTTTGCTGATGTTTGCCAATAAGCAAGATCTTTCCAATGCGATGAATGGTGCTAAAATTACTGACAAGCTAGGAATTCACTCTCTTCGCCAAAGAGATTGGTACATTTAGAGCACCTGTGCTACCTCTGGCGAGGGCCTCTATGAGGGTCGTGATTGGCTTTCCAATTACATTGAGAGCAAGTCATAAATAATTTTAGCAGGATGAGACAAACTTTGTTGACATATCTGGATGTGGATCTAATCTTTGCCTACTTTGCCTGAGTTTTGTTCTAAAATAGTTTTGATCTGTTGTAAGCCGAGCTTGTTTGTTTTCTATTTTGCCTTTTTGCCATTGGATCCCAAAGGTATAAGAACATATAACTATAAATAATTATCTTTGACTATATGTATAACTATGATATTATACATAACTATATTTAAAAATATATTTAACAACATATATTTAATATATATTTTTATATATTAGTATATAAGAATCTATTTTACCATATATATACCTAGAGATAACTATATGTATACATATATAAAATTATAAGAAAAATATATATACCTACATGTATAAATATAAGTATAATTATATATGTAACTATATGTATAACCACATATAACTATATTTATAATTACATGTGTATCAACATACAACACTATGTTTAACAATATGTATATAACTATATAAAAATATTGTTATAACTATATATAAATATTTGTATAACTATATAACACTCTATATAATTAAATATAGTTATATTTATAACTATGTATACATATATGTATACATATATGTAAATTTATATATTTGTTTATACCTTTATATATTTGTGTAACTATATGTATAACCACATGTAACTATATTTATAATTACATGTATAACAACATACAACATTATTCTATTTGTGTATAACTATATAACACTCTATATAATTAAATATAACTATATTTGTAACTATGTATACATATATGTAAATCTCTATATTTGTTTATAACTTTCTATACATTATGTATTACTACTTATAATTACTTGGAGCTCTGTATCAATGCAAAACAAGATCAGAAATCAGGTATGATTTGGATGATAGCTATCATATATTACTTTCTTTTTCCATATAAAACTAATGAATGCTGATAAATTATTCATTAAATTTGAATTTCTAATCATATCACAATGTTCCTATAATAATGTGAGTAATATAAGCTCTAATTTGTTTAACAATTTACACCCTCAGTTCATTGGGTACACTCGGGAAAAACTACATTAGTTGGTAATGAAATCATACAATTCTCATGAGTTTGCTGCCAATTAAAATGACGTATTGGAGCTATGGATCAATGAAAACTAGCCTCAAAAATCAAGTATGATTTGAATGATAGTCATTACATACTACTTTCTTTTTCCTTATTAAACTAATGAATTCTGAAAAAATGTTCATAAAATTTAAACTTGTAATCATATTAGGTTCGCTATTATGTTTCTTTCATGGCTGATTTATGAACTTCTATAGACTATTATGCATTTCTATTTAATATTGCTTATCATCTAGTTTGTGCTTTGTTATTCACTTGATATCTACATTAAAACATCCATTGAGTATCCAAGTTATTTTACACGTTGAACTTGATTAAGTATATGTACATGTACACTATAGTGTATATGTACATATATTATATGTACATATATATATATATTATACAGGCATATGTATAAGTTTTTACCAGTATATATGCACATACTTGTATATATACACTATAGTGTAAGTGTACATACATGCACATATATACTGTAGTGTATATGTATACACACATATATGTACATATACACTATAGTGTATATGTACATTTACTGAGTATATGTACATATAAATACTTGTACATATATACCTATATATGTACATATACAATTATTTATATACTAGTGTATACATATATAGTAGTAATATGTATATGTACAATATACTACTATATATGTATATTTACATATATACTACTATATATGTATATTTACATATATACTACTATATATGTATATGTACATATATACTACTATATATGTATATTACATATATACTACTATATATGTATATGTACATATATATGTATATATGTACATTTATCTATAGTATAATATGTACATATATTACAGTATTATATATTTATGACATTAAGGTTTTCAAAATCATGGCATATATTTTTTTAGTGAAGTAGAATTTAGCATGGTTTGCATTAAATCAAAATTTTGCAAGGTTGTATTAATCTAAAACTCTTCATCTGTTATATCTGCTGCTAAACTATATGTGTATACCTAATATATAAATATTTGTATAACTTTATAAAATTCTATATAATTAAATATAATTATATTTGTAATTATGTATACATATATAGTTAATACATATATGTAAATCAATATATTTGATTATAACTTTGTATATATTTATGTACAATACATATAACTACTTGTATGAATATATCTATATATAACTATATGTTTAACTATATATAACTATTTATAACTATATATACTATAAGTAAATAACATATAATATATTAATAATTGTATCTTACTATATGTATAAACTATAAAAAGTTTTTTACATTTAGCTAGGATTAATCAGCTATAAGATAAAAAA
>JAREIK010002939.1:0-49436 GCA_029783825.1 Sapria himalayana
AAGCAAGAAAGAGACTTAATCCATAACTCACCTCTTGAGTCATGACTTTGTGTTACATATACAAAAAGATAAATCTGTGACATTCCTAAAAGTTGTGAATTTCAATTTAAATTTAACACTTAATCATTTGATAAAAAAGTGCAAAACATGAGATATAGGATTTAGGTTTTATGGACCAGGGATATAGTTTATGGTTTAAGGTTTAGGATTTAAAGTTTAGGGTTTATGGTTTTTTTTTTGTTTTTTTTTTGAAAATACACACTTTATTTATCATTTAAGCACACAACATACAAGAGACTAAAAAGCTGACTAATTTAGGTATGCCCACCAAATCCTATGCAACTTATGATGCGCCATATTAAACTATGCAAATATAATATCGTGCACGTGTGTAACATGCAGCATCAAGCATTTGCCTACGTCATTGCTATGCAATGGAATACTTGTAAAACTGAATACCCATAAATCCACAAGTTCATATCTACGGCACTTTGTCAATTCATTCTTACCTCTGAATTCAACATTCTTTTGCTCCAATGATCCTCAAAGAGTATCTCTTCGGTTAGAATGCTTACTCCTCGAGCTCCAAGAAGTGGCGGTATGTTGACCGACAAAATATCAAAAATATGCTGCATCGGTGTGCATGTGTGTGAGGTCCATCTCCATAGTCTAATTCTCTATGCGTACAACCAAGCTAGAGTACAAGTAAAATTACAAAATGCTATAAAGATGGGTCTTCTACTCTAGGGAAGTGGAAGGCATTGCCTAATGTCTATTTACAAAATGCATTAGTGGCCCCCCTTAGAGATAATCATGGGTCTAGTTGCCCTCATTACAAGCTACATAGAGAATAGACAAGATTGTATGTGTGAGTATATCATGATCCATCTCTACAAGTACATTGTGCATACAAAGTCCAAAATACATATAAGACTACAAACATAAACTACAATTTTGAATCTTTCGCTCCCATGTGGATGGTCTGGACTCTATTGCTTACTGGCAATGCTTGGTGATGCTTCGGATTTTTTTGGCTCACCAATTAATCATGGATTACTGCTACTCCTGTTTGGCGACGAATGGGTGGCCTCTATGCTGCCTGATAGGGCTAATATGGGACCCAACTCCTAGCTACTCTTGGGTTATCTCCTGACCACATTGCTTCGGTCTCGTCAGTTTTCTGAATTTATCATCCTGGCTTGCTATTGGGGCCCCTCTACAAGCTGGTGTCCCTAACTTTTGGTCCTGCTTCTAGGACTTGCTGGCCCCTCTAAGATTGCACACCAAACATGGACAAGAATATCGTGCACGTGTGTACTGTGGTCCCGTCCGCTATGTATGTGCTGGGTTCTGCACGTATCAGGGGTATAGGAGTTTAGTAATTTAGTATTTAGGTATTTTGTGGTTTATAGGTTTATTTAAATAATTAAATAACAAAAAAATTATTTTTATGATTTTTTCTCATTTTTAATGTTATAAGCATTGAATATCATGTAAATTCAATATAAAAAATTTTATGATCGATATTATAATACTAATCATAAAATAGATTAATAAACCATTATTAATAAGATAGATATTAATTAAATATATTTCCAACAACTAATACGATTCAAAATCAAAGTAAAATATATTACTAATAATAATTTTTTATTTTTAAATTTCTGATTCTTTTTATAAGCTTATAAATTTGTTTGATGAAGATAAATTATTTAAATTATATTTCTCATTCATAATTTATTTTGGAATTAATATTCTATAAAATAAACTAATAAATAATTAAAATGAATATTAAAATTATAATGAATACAAATAAAAATGAGATTATGATTATTATTCAGGGTTTACCGATTTAATGGTTTAAGTATTTAGGAGTTTAGGAGTTTAGTGATTTAAGTGTTTAGGCATTTAGTAGTTTATATGTTTTATTTAAAAAATGAAATAACAAAAATATTATTTTTCAAATTTTTAGCAATTTTGAAGGTTATAATGTTTATAAATATTATAATTTTTAATTTTTTTTTCAAATGTGAATACAATATGTTAGTTATAATAAAACTTAATAATTATATCTCATGTAAATTAAAAATAAACAATTTTATTGATAGGTATTAATAAACTAAATATAAATATAAATATAATAATGATCAAAAAAATAAACTTATAAAACTATTATAATTGATAGATTATATATTATTATATATATATATATATATATAATATATATTAATTTAAATACTTAAACCTTTAAAGATGGTTTAAATGTTTAAGTATTTAAGGGTTTGTGGTTTAGTGGTTAGGAGTTTAAGGATTTAAGCATTTAGGCATTTACTAGTTTTTAGGCGTTAGGCATTCAAAATATAATAATTTTTAAATTATTTTCAATGTAAATATAATAATTTAGTATAATAATCTTTATAATTATATATCAAGTAAATTCAATATAAACAATTTTATTGATAAATATTCTAATAATGAATCAAAAATAAATTAATAATCTATAATTAATATGATAGATATCAATTAAAATATAATTCCAAAGCCTAAAAATGATTCAGAAGCAAAGCAAAATATATTACATATAATAATTTTTTGTTTTGAAAATTATTTTCTATTAAAAAGTTTATCTATAATTTTTTGATGAAAAATCATTTATATAAATTATTTTTGTCTAGCTCGGATTATTTTGTAATTAATATTTATATATAAAAAAAACAAATAAATAATTAAAATGAATATTTAAAATTATAATGAAAAAAAATGAGATTTATATTTATTATTTAGGGATACTATTTAATTTAAATTAGATCAGTCTCACTAATAATTTATTTTGTAATTAATATTTCTATAAAAATAAACTGATAAATAATTAAAATAAAAATTTAAATTAGTACTGAATAAAATTAAATGAGATTTAGGAATTATTATTAATGTTTATTAGTTTAATGGTTTAAGTATTTAGAGGTATTATCATTTAGGAGTTTAGGGATTTATATTTTTAGGCATTTAGTGGTTTAAGGTTTTATTTAAACAATGAAATAACAAAAAAAAATATTTTTGTTTTTTTTTCACATTTTCAAAGGTTATAACTGTTGGGTACTTGCACTTCCACGGTAGTGAGTTTAAAAAACAGAAACAATAGAAAACACAGAAAAACAAGTAATATATATCCCAATCCACAAGCATCCACGACAAAAACAAAAACGAGAAATCAACACCCGTAAATACCGTGGGTTCGCTAGTCGCTCAGTACGATTAGCTACCTCCACCAGAAAATACTTATGCGTTACAGATTAAAACCAAAACAGAATGTCTACACTAAGCAGCACTGCAGTAGTCATGAAATCGCGCAGAGAGAGGAGAGGGATAATAAAAAGTTCAAAACGGGTCAAAAACAACCGCCCGAAAAATAAATACAAATCATTTTATATGAAAAATAAACATCCGTTATTGTGCAATCTGCTGCATCCCCGGGCTTTTATATTATCTTTCCTGCACTTACATGAAAATATTAAAACAAATTATCAAGTAAATACAAATTACGTATACAGCAATAACCTTTGAAAATATAATAATTTTAAATTTTTTTAAAAATGTGAATACAATATTTAGTAATAATAATCAATATAATTATATATAATATAAGCTAAATATAAAACAATTTTATAGATAGATATGATATCAATTATCAAAAATTAAATTAATATGTTATTACTAATATGATAGATATAAATTAAAATATAATTAAAAAACCTAAAATGATTCAAAAACAATGTAAAATTTATTACTAAATAATAATTTTTGTTTTTTAGTTTTTTGCTTCTTATTATAAGCTTATATATTTTTTTGATGAAAAATAAATTATTTAAATTATATTTGTATCACTCATAATTTATTTTGTAATTAATATTTCAATATATGATTTAAGTTATATTTTACGTTTACGAGTTTAAAGGTTTAATGTATTTAGGGGCTTCGGGGTTTAGGAGTTTAGAGATTTATGTTTTTAGGCATTTAATGGTTTATAAGTTTTATTTAAACAATGATATAACAAAAAATTTATTTTTATTGTTATTTATCATTTTTGAAGGTTATAACCTTTGAAAATATAACAATTTTTAAAATTTTTTATATGTGAATATAATATTTAGTTATGATAATCTTAATAATTATATATCATGTAAATTCAATATAAACAATTATATTGATAGATATTATATTAATGATCAAAAAATAAATTAATAAACTATTATTAATAAGAAAGATGGTATTTAAAATATATGTGCAAAATATAAATTTATTCAAAATCAAAATAAAATATATTACTAAATAATAATTTATTTGATGTTTTGCTTCTTTTAATAAGTTTATATTTTTTTTTTAAAAGTAAATTATTTAAATTATATTTGTCTCCCTCATAATTTATTTCTAATTTATAATTCAATAAAAATAAACTAATAAATAATTAAAATGAATATTTAAAACTATAATGAATACAAATTAAATAGAGATTTATAATTTATTATTCAAGATATACAGTTTAATGGTTTAAGAATTTAGGATTTTGGACTTTAGTGATTTAAGTGTTTAGGCCTTTAATGATTTATAGTATTTATTTAAAGAATTGAAAAATAAAAAATTTAATTTTTGATTTTTTTTTAATTTTGAAGGTTATAACCTTTGAAATTATAATAAATTTTAATTTATTTAAATGGGAAATAATATTCATTATAATAATCTTAATAATTATATATAATGTAAACTCAATATAAATAATTTATTAATAGATATTATAATAATGATCAATAAAAAATTAATAAACTATTATTAATAAAAATTATATAAATTAAAATATAATTGCAAAATCAAAAATGATTCAAAATAAAAATAAAATATATTACTAAATAATAAATTTTTGTTTTTAAAATTTTGCCTCTTTTTATAAGGATATATTTTTTTAATGGAAAATATAAATTATTTAAATTAGATCTGTCTCACTAATAATTTATTTTGTAATTAATATTTCTATAAAAATAACTAATAAATAATTAAAAATAAAAATTTAAATTATACTGCATAAAAATTAAAATGAGATTTATGATTTATATTAATGTTACCAGTTTAATGGTTTAAGTATTTACTGGTTTTATCGTTTAGTAGTTTCGCGATTTAATGTTTTTAGGCATTTAGTGGTTTATAGGTTTAATTAATAATAAAATAACAAAAAAGATTGTAATTTTTTCTCATTTTCATTGGTTATAACCTTTGAAAATATAATAATATTTAAAATTTTTTGAAATGTCAATACAATATTTAGTTATAATATATTAATAATTATATATCATATAAATTCAATATAAACAATTTATATATAGATAATATAATATGATCAAATTTAAATTAATAAACTTATCAATAAAAGATTGATATTAATTAAAAAATATTACAAAACCCAAATTGATTCAAAATAAAGTAAAATATATTATTGGATAATAATTTTTAATTTTTAAATTTTTACTTCTTTATAAGCATATATTTTTTTTGAAAAAAAATAAATAAATTAAAATATATATAGTCACTCTCATAATTTAATTTGTAATAAATATTTCTATAAAAATAAACTAATAAATAAATAAAATGATATTTAAAATTATAATAAAATAGAAATAAAAATTTAGATTATTAATTATTATGTAGTATATAGTAGTTTAATGGGTTATGCATTTAAGGCATTATGAGGTTTAAACGTTTCCAGATTTAATTGTGTATTCATTTAGTGGTATATAGGTTTATTAAAAAAATAAAATAATTTAAAATTTATTTTATTATTTTTTTAAATTTCAAAGGTTATAACCTTTGAAAATATAATAATTTTTAAAATTTTTTTTAAATGTGAATACAATATTGATATAGGTATAAGAATCATTATATTTATATATCATATAAATTCAATATAACAATTTTATTGATAAATATTATAATAATAATCAAAAAATAAATTAATAACCTATTTTAATAAGAAGATATCATTAAAATATAATTACAAGACCTAAAATGATTTAGAAGAAAAGCAAAATATATTACTATATAATAATTTTTGATATTAAATTTTTTTTCGTTTAAAATTTATCAATAATTTTTTGATGAAAAATAAGTTATATAAATTATATTTGTCAACTTAATTTATTTTGTAATTAAATTTATATAAAAATAAACAAATAAATAATTAAAATGAATATTTAAAATTATAATGAAAAAAATGAGATTTATTATTTATTATATAGGGATACCGGTTTAATTTAAATTAGATCTGTCTCACTAATATTTATTTTGTAATTAATATTTCTATATAATAAATTGATAAATAATAAAATAAAAATTTAAAATTATACTGAATAATAATTAAATAAGATTTATGATTTATATTATGCATACCAGTTTAATGATTTAAGTATTTAGAGGTTTCAACGTTAGGAATTTAGCTATTTATGTTTTTAGGCTTTTAGTGTTTATAGGTTTTATTTAAAAAAATAAAATAATAAAAAAATTTCTATAATTTTTATCATTTCATAGGTTATACATTTGAAAATATAATAATATTAAAATTTTTTGAAATTTTTATACAATATTTTGTTATAATAATATTAAGAATTATATGTCATATAATTTAATATAAATAATTTATTAATAGTTTATAATAATGATCAAAAATGAAATCTATAAACTATTATATTAAGATAGATATTAATTAAAAGAATATTTACAGACCCAAATTGATTCAAAATTAAAGTAACTTCTATTACTTGATAATAATTTTTAATTTTTAAATTTATACTTCTTTTATAAGCAAAATATTTTTATTAGATAATAATATATTATTTAAATTATATTGTCCCACTCATAATTTATTTTGTAATAAATATTTCTAAATAAATACACTAATAATAATTAAAATGAATATTTAAAAATATATAAATAGCAATAAAAAATAGATTATTAATTATTAAGTAGTATTTAGCGGATTAATGGTTAAGTATTTAGGAATTACGAAATTTAGGAATTTAACTAATTTAACTTTATATGCATTTAGTAGGACTGCTCACGGGACTCAGAGATTCGCAGACCCAACTTGAAGTCTTGTCTCGAAAGAACGGGACTGGAAAAATTATATTGACTTGACTTTTCTCGTCCCAATTTGTCACGTATTTTTTCTTTTGGGATGGTTTTGGATCTAAGCAATACCATCCCGAGAACCATCCCGCCCTAAAAAAATGATACTATAAATAGGAATATATATATATATAGATATATAACATGAAGATCCACCAATTCTGCGACTGACCATCCATTCCGACGCACCTATTGCTATTACGATGAGTTCTAGGCCACCTCACGCCGTTACAGCCATGTTTCAGTAAGGTATAGCTCTTGTCCGCCGCACTTCTGGTCCTCCACCGTGTCTCAGATGCTACAAGCCTTTTGTTGTTTTTCTGATGAGAATTGAGTGATTAATTATTATTATTATGTGTCTTAGTCAGTTTTGTTGACTATTAGTTGTGGTGTTGTGTGTGGTGGCCGAATGAGTGGGCTGAATATATTACTAAATAATAATATATTACTAAATAATAATATAATAAAAATATATTTAAATAACAAAAATGATTCAAAATAAATCAAAATATATTACCTAAATAATAATATTTAATTTTTAAAATTTTCTTTCTTTTATAAGCTTATATTTTTTTTATTAAAATAAATTATTTAAATAATATTTGTCTCACTCGAAATTTATTTTGCAATTAATTTTTTCTAAAAAATAAACTATAAATAATTAAATTAATATTAAAATTATAATAAATATAAAGAAAATGAGATTTATTATTATTAAGTAGTATATAGCTTTAAAAGGTTTATGTATTTATGAGTTTCCAGGATTTATGAGCTTAATGATTTAAGTAAGTAAGCATTTAATGATCTATAGTTTTTATATAAAAAATGAAATAACAAAAAATTTATTTTTTTTATTTTTCACATTTTCAAAGGTTAAAACCTTTGAAAATGTGATAATTTTAATTTTTTTTTTCAAAAGTGAATACAATATTTTAGTTATAATAATCATTATATTTATATCATATAAATTCAATATAAACATTTTATTGATAAAAAATTCTAATAATGATGAAAAAATAACTTATAATCTATATTAATAAGATAGATATCAATTAAAATATATTTACCAAACCTAAAATGAAATAGAAGCAAGGGAAATATTACTATATAATAATTTTTTGTTTTTGAAAATTTTTTTTTTTCTATTAAAAAGTTTGTCTATATTATTTGATAAAAAAATAATTTATATAAATTATATTTGTGTAACTCATAATTTATTTTTGTAATTAATATTTGATAAAAAATAACACAATAAATAATTAATTTGAATATTTAAAATTAAATGAAAAAATGAGATTTATCTTTATTTTTAGGTTATACCAGTTAAATTTAAATTAGATCCGTCTCACTAATAATTTATTTTGTAATTAATATTTCTATACAAATAGACTGATAAATAAATAAAATAAAATTTAATTATACTGAATAATTAAATAATTATTTTGTTCCTCTCTAAACTCTAGAATGATTGCTAAAGCTCTAACCAAAATAATATGAGCTTTTTACTTTATCTCTATTATGTCTCATCATATTTGATGTTGATCACTTGGCTATCAATGGTATTTGACTCATGTATGCTAATAGACTAAACCAAAGTTTGTACCCTATATGTTGAAATAGCTAGTTGTTGAGGATACTATTTTATATTGATTATATAATTTCTTCTAAAATATTTCTCATGCACACACCTCAAAAAAAATTTTTTAAAACATAGTTCACCTCTAAAAAATAACGACCTATCAGCCTATTAGAAAAAACTAGCCCTAGGCGGCTTGATCAGGGAAAGGAGTAGGGCACTCTTTCAATCAAGAATCAAAAATATATATTTTATTGGCATGTCTAAGCCCCCTTATTATATCCTCATGGATATGTAAAGATCATTTATTTTTTTTATGATTAAAAGAGTTATGTATACTAAGCTCACAATACCCAAAAAGGTTTAGCTATTTCTAAGGTCTTAAAATATTAGTCTCAAGAATTTTAGATATTTCTAGCTAAATTCTGGAATTTTAGCTATTTTAGGGTCTTAAAATATTAGTCCTTAAAAAGTTTTAGCTATTCTAGGGTATTGCAAATGAATCATATACAATTGTATAAAAGGTTTTAATCATTGCTCAAAATATTAGTCTTGCATATTGACACTTGAGGTCACAAATCAAAGGAAAAAGCCATAGTGAATATTCCAATCCCAAGAAGTTTAGCTATAAAAGTTTAAAGAGTAGTACCCGAGCTTTAACTATTTCTAGGGTCATGACTTTTGCTCATGAGGAATGTCCAAAGTTATAATCATTCCTAGTGCAATGACTTGAAATATAAAGATAAAATGTACAAGCTATGGTCATATCCAATACTGTGAACCACTATTATAGTGATTAAATATGTATTCATGATCATTCTTAGTGCCATAACAATATGTTCAACAGAGAGACAACAAGTTATGGCATATTCTCATCGATATGATTTTGTGTTCTAGGAGACAAAATATACAATCATGACCATTGCTAATGCTACAATAATCTAAAGCAAGAAAGTGACTGAATCCAGAACTCACTCATTGAGTCATGACTTTGTGTACATATATAAAAAGATAAATCTCTGACATTCCTAGAAGTTGTGAATTTAAATTTAAATTTAACACTTAGTCATTTGATTATAAAAGTGCAAAACATGAGATTTAGGATTTAGGGTTTATGGGTTAGGATTATAGTATATGGTTTAATGTTTAGGATTTAAAGTTTAGGGTTTATGTTTTTTAGTTTTTTTTTGAAAATACACACTTTATTTATCATTTAAGCACACAATGTACAAGAGACTAAAAAGCTGACTAATTTAGGCCAGCCCACCAAATCCTATGCACCTTAATGATTCTATGCATAAAATACATAAAAAAACATAATACCTAATAATTCGAAGCATATGAATACAACTAAAAATCACCTTGGCATTTCCGGACTTAAGGGTGCATTGAGACATTTTGCGCACAGCATCCTTTCCATTAGGATTGTCCAGCCTTTTGGAGGAACATGAATGATGAACCATATTAAAACTATGCAAATATAAGATTGTGCATGTGTGTGACATGCAGCATCAGCATTTGCCTATGTCATTGCTATGCAATGGAATACATGTAAAATGAATACCCATAAATCCACAAGTCCATATCTATGCACTTTGTCAATTCATTCTCACTCTGAATTTCCATAGTCTTTTTCTCCAATGATCCTCAAAAGAGTATCTCTTGGGTTAGAATGCTTCCTCCATGATCTCCAAGACGTGGATGTATGTGCACCGACAAAATATCAAAAAATATGCATGGATCGGTGTGCATGTATGATGAGGTCCATCGCATAGTCTAATTATCTATGCATACAACCAAGCTAGAATAATAGTAAAATTACAAAATGCTATAAAGATGGGTCTTCTTCTCCCGGGAGTGCAACATCGCTTAATGTGTATTTACAAAATGCATAATGGGCCCCAATTAGAGATACTCATGGGTCCAGTTGCTCAAATTGCATGCTACATAGAGAACAGACAAGATTGTGTGTGTGAGTAATTCATGATATGTCTCTATAAGTACATTGTGCATACAAAGTCCAAAATACAAATAAGACAACAAACATAAACTACAAGTTTGAATCTTTCGGTCCCATGTGGATGGTTTGGACTCCATTGCTTACTGGCCCTACTTGGTGATGCTTCGGATTTTTCCGGCTCTCCAATTAAACATGGATTACCCGCTACTCTTGTTGGGCGATGGTTGGGTGGCCCTCTATGCTGCGTGATAGGGCTAGTGGAATCCACTCCTAGCTACTCTGCGTTTACTCTCGACCACTTTGCTCTACCTTATCAGTTTTCTAAATGTTATCATCCTGGCATGCTAGTGGGGCCCTCGACAAGGCGTGGCCCATACTTCTGGCTGCTTGCACGACTTGCTAGCCCCTCTAAATGCTACACCAAAATGGACAAGAATATGTGCAAGTGTGTTTGTGGTCATTCGCTATGTGTGTGTGGTGCAGTAGTAATAGGGTTTAGGAGTTTAGTAATTTAAGTATTTAGTATTTTGTGGTTTATAGGTTTTATTTAAATAATTAAATAACAAAAATATCATTTTTATGATTTTTTCTCATTTTCAAGGTTATAACCAATGAAAAAATTATAATTTTTAATTTTTTTTCAAATTTTAATACAATATTTAATTATAATAATCATACAAATTAAATATCTTTTAAATTCAAAATAAATAATTCTATTGATCGATATTATAATACTGATCATAAAATAGATTAAGAAACTATTATTAATAAGATAGATATTAATTAAATATATTTGCAAAACCTAAAATGATTCAAAATCCAAAGTAAAATATATTACTAAATAATAATTTTTTATTTTAAATTTTTGATTTCATTTATAAGCTAATATTTTTTGATGAAGATAAATTATTTAAATTATATTTGTTCATTCATAATTTTATTTTTCCAAGTAATATTTCTATAAAATAAACTAATAAATAATTAAAATGAATATTAAAAGTATAATGAATACATAAAAATGAGATTTATGATTAATTATTTAGGGATACTAGGTTTAATGGTTTAAGTATTTTAGAGTTTAGGAGTTTAGTGATTTATGTGTTTAGGCATTTAGTAGTTTATATGTTTTATTAAATATTGAAATAACAAAAAAAATTATTTTTCAAATTTTTATCAATTTTGAACGGTATAACCTTTAATAAATATAATAATTTTTAAATTTTTTTCAAATGTGAATACAATATTTAGTATAATAAACTTAATAATTATATATCATTAAATTAAAAATAAACAATTTTATTGATAGATATTAATAAACTAAATATAAATTTAAATAAATAATGATCAAAAAATAAATTAATACTATTATTTATTGATAAATATTTATAAATTATTTATAAATACTTGAAACCTTTAAAGATGGTTTTAAATGTTTAAGTATTTAAGAGTTTTGGGGTTTAGGAGTTTAATGATTTAAGTGTATAGGTACTTAGTTGTTTATAGGTTTTATATAAACAATAAAATAACAAAAATTTATTTTTGTGATTATCTCATTTTCAAAGATGATAACCTTTAAAAATATAATAATTTTTAAATTATTTCCAAATGTAATATAATATTTAGTTATAATAATCTTTATAATAATATCTCATTGTAAATTCACTATAAATAATTTTTATTGATAAATATTCTAATAATGATCAAAAATAAATTAATTATTTATTATTATTTAGATAGATATCAATTAAAATATAATTACAAAACCTAAAATGATTTAGAAGCAAAAGCAAAATATATACTATATAATATTTTTTTTTTGAAAATTTTTTTTCTTGTTAAAACGTTAATCTATAATTTTTTTATAAAAAATAATGTTATATAAATTATTTTTGTATAGCTCCAATTTATTTTGTAATTAATATTTATATAAATAAACAAATAAATAATTAAAATGAATATTTTAAAATTATAATGAAAAAAAAATTTATTATTTATTATTTAGAGATACTGTTTAATTTAAATTAGATCTGTCTCACTAATAATTTATTTTGTAATTAATATTTCTACAAAAATAAACTGATAAATAATTAAAATAAAAATTAGAAATTATACTGAATAAAATTTAAATGAGATTTATGATTTATTATTACTATATACCAGTTTAATTGTTTAAGTATTTAGAGGTTTTTTCATTTAGGATTTTAGCGATTTTATGTTTTTAGGCTTTTTGTGGTTTATACGTTTTATTTAAAAAAAATTAAATATCAAAAAAATTTGCTATAATTTTTTCTCATTTTCATAGGTTATAACCTTTGAAAATATAATAATATTTAAAATTTTTTGTATTGTGAATACAATACTTAGTTATAATAATATTAATAATTATATATCAAATAAATTCAATAAACAATTTTATTTATATATATTATAATAATGATCAAAATTAAATCTATAAACTATTGATATTAAGATAGATATTAATTAAAAAATAATTACAAACCCCAAATTGTTCAAAATTATAGTAAAATATACTTTTGGATAACAATTTTTAATTTTTAAATTTGTACTTCTTTTATAAGCATATATATTTTTTTAAATTATATTTGTCAGACTCATAATTTATTTTGTAATAAATATTTCTATAAAAATAAACTAATAAATAATTAAAATGAATATTTAAAATTATAATAAATAGAATTATAAATTAGATTTATTAATTATTAAGTAGTATATAGCGGTTTAATGGTTTATGTATTTTGGGCATTACGGGGTTTAAGAGTTTACTATTTTAACTGTGTATGCATTTAGTGGTTTATAGGTGTTATTTAAAAAAATTATCAAAAAATTTATTTTTTTTATTTTTTGATATTTTCAAAGGTTATAACCTTTGAAAATATAATAATTTTTAAATTTTTTTCAAAAGTGAATACTATATTAGTTATAATAATCATTATATGTAGATATCATATAAATTCAATATAAATATTTTTACTGATAAATATTCTAATAATAATCAAAGAATAAATTAATAAACTATTATTAATAAGATAGATATCAATTTAAATATAATTACAAGACATAAATTGATTCAGAAATAAAGCAAAATATATTACTATATAATTATTTTTTGTTTTGAATTTTTTTCTTTTAAAAAGTTTATTATTATTTTTTTGATGAAAAATAATTATATAAATTATATTTGTCTAACTCAATTTATTCTGGAATTAATAATTATATAAAAATAAATGAATAAATAATTAAAATGAATATTTTAAATTATAATGAAAAAAATAATATTGAGATTTATTATTTATTATTTAGGGTATACCGGTTTAAAATGATTTTCTATTAGTGTTTTTGAGATTTATGAGTTATTGATTTAAGTATTTAGGCATTTAGTGGTTTATAAGATTTATCTACATAATGAAATAAAAAAAAAATTATTTTTGTTATTTTTTCACATTTTTAAAGGTTATAACATTTGAAAATATAATAATTTTAAAATTTTTTTAAAATGTGAATAAAATATTTAGTAATATTAATCATTATAATTTTATATAATATAAACTAATTATAAATTAATTTATTGATAGATATGATATCAATTATCATAAAATAAATTAATAAGACTATTATTAATATGATTGATAAAAATTAAAATATAATTACAAAACCTAGAATAATTCAAAATCAAAAAAAAAATTTTTACTAAATAATAATTTTTTGTTTTTAAATTTTTACTTCTTTTTATAAGATTAGATTTTTTTTATTAAAAGTAAATTATTAATATTATATTTGTCAGACTAATTATTTATTTTATAATTAATATTTATATAAAAAATAAACTAATACATATTTAAAATGAATATATAAAATTATAATGAAACAAATTAAAATGAGTTTTAAGATTTATTATTACTGTATATGTAATTTATTTTTTGATAATATGTTTGTATAACCAAATATTTTTTCTTTTTTAATATTTTCATGTAAGTGTAGTAAAGGAAATATTAAGTGGTCGGGGATGCAGCAGAAGCACAATAATAGTGGTCTCGCTGACCGAACATCACGCTGAAAATGGAGCAGAGCCTGACCCGCCTCATGATCCGACCCGCTCCGGTTAAATGAACCGAGAGAAATTTTAATATAAAATGTTTTGTAATTTTATTTTTGGGTGGGTTTTTTTGGACCCGTGGAACTATTCATCATCTCTCTCTCTCTTCTCTCTGTGCAATTTATCGCGACTATTCTGTGTGCTACATACTGTAAGATATTTCTGTTGCTTTAATCTGTAACTCATAAGTATTTTCTGGTGGATTTAGCTAGTCATACTGAGTGACTAGCGAACCACGTTTTTTCGGTGTTTATATCTCATTTTTTGATTCTATCATGGATGGTTGCTGAATTGGGATATATATATTGCTTGTTTTCTATTGTTTCTGTGTTTCTGTATCTCAATCTCACTACCATGGAAGCACAATTGCCCCACAATTATATATGGTATACCGGTTTAATGGATCGATTGTTTAGAAGTTTTGTCATTTAGGAGTTTAGTAATTTATGTTTTTTGGCATTTAGTGGTATATAGGTTTTATTTATATAATAAAAATAATTTTTTTTTTATTTTTTTTAGATTTTCAAAGGTTATAACCTTTAAAAATAAAATAATTTTTAAAAACTTTTAAAAATTGAATACCATGTATAATTATATTAATCTTATTAATTATATATCATATAAATTCAATATAAACAATTTTAATGATAGATATTATAATAATGATCAAAAATTAATTTAATAAACTATTATTAATAATATAAATATTATTTAAAATATATTTACATAACACAAAATGATTCAAAATCAAACAAAAAGATATTACTAAATAATAATATTTAATTTTTAAATGTTTCCATCTTTTTATAAGCTTATATTTTTTATGATTAAAAATAAATTATTTAAATAATATCTGTCTCACTCGAAATTTATTTTGTAATTAATTTTTCTAAAAATTAAATTATAAATAATTAAAATGAATATTTAAAATTATAGTAAGTAGAAATAAAAATGAGATTTATTATTTATTATGTTGTATACTACTGTTATAAGGTTTATGTATTTAGGGGTTTTGGGTTTTATGAGCTACTGATTTAAGTAAGTAAACATTTAGTGGTCTATAGGTTTTATTTAAAAAAGAAATAATAAAAAATTTATTTTTTGTATTCTTTCTCATTTTTTAAGATTAAAACCTTTTAAAATATAATAATTTTTAAATTTTTTTCAAAAGTGAATACAATATTTATTTATAATAATCATAATAATTATATATCATATAAATTCAATATAAACAATTGTATTCATAGATATTCTAATCATTATCAAATAATAAATTAAAAATCTATTATGAATAAGATTGATAATAATATCAAAACATAAAATGATTCAAAAGCAAAGCAAAATATATTACTTAATAATAATTATTTGTTTTTATATTTTTATTCTTTTTATAAGCTTATTTATTTTTTGATGAAAAATAATTTGTATAAATTATATTTTTAACTCATAATTTATTTTATAATTAAAATATATATATAAATAAAAAACTTAACAATCAAATAGAATTTTTTAAATTATAATGAAAACAAATAAAAATGAGATTTATTAATTATTATTTAGAGTATACCGGTTTAAAGGATTATCTATATAGGGGTATCAGGATTTTGTAGTTTAGTGATTTAAGTGTTTAGGCATGTAGTGATTTATAGGTTTTATTTAAACAATGAAATAACAAAAAAAAATATTTTTTTTTATTTTTTCACATGTTCAAAGGTTATAATCTTTGAAAATAAAAAAATTTTAAAACTTTTTTCAAAAGTGAATACAATATTTAGTTATAATAATTATTAAATTTATATATCATATAAAATCAATATAAACTTTTAATTGATAAATATTCTAATAATGATCAAAGAATAAATTAATAATCTATTATTAATAAGTTAGATATCAATTAAAATATAATTACAAAACCTAAAATGATTCAGAAACAAAGCAAAATATATTACTATATAATATTTTTTTGTTTTTAATTTTTTTCTTCTTTTATTAAGTTTATCTATATTTTTTTTGTTGAAAAATAATTTATATAAATTATATTTGTATAACTTATAATTTATTTTGTAATAAATATTTATAAAAAAATAAACAAATAAATAATTAAAATGAATATTTAAAATTATAATGAAAAAATTAAAAATGAGATTTATTATTTATTATTTAGGATATACATGTTTAAAAAATTTATCTATTTAGGGTTTTCGAGATTTATAAGTTATCGATTTAAAAATTTAGGCATTTAGTGATTTATAAATTAAAATAAACTATTATTAATATGATCGATATAAATTAAAATAAAATTAAAAAATCTAAAATGATTTAAAATCAAAGTAATATTTATTATGAAATAATAATTTTTTTTTAGTTTTTTCATCATTTTAAAGCTTTAAGTATTTAAAGGTTTTGTCATTTAGGAGTTTTTGCAATTTATGATTTTAGGAATTTAGTGGTTTAGGTTTTATTTAAACAATAAAATAAAAAAAAAATTGTAATTTTTTATCATTTTCACAGGTTATAACCTTTGAAAATATAATAATATTTAAAATTTTTTGAAATGTGAATACAATATTTAGTTATAATAATATTAATAATTATATATCTTATAAATTCAATATAAATAACTTTATTAATAGATAATATAATAATGATCAAAATTTAAATTAATAAACTATTAATAAAAAGATTGATATTAATTAAAATATATTTAAAAAACCTAAATTGATTCAAAATTAAAGTAAAATATATTACTGGATTATAATTTTTAATTTTTAAATTTTTACTTGTTTTATAAGCAAATAATTTTTTTTTGATTCAAAATCAATTATTTAAAATATATATGTCGCTCTCATAATTTAATTTGTAATAAATATTTCTATAAAAATAAACTAATAAATAATTAAAATGAATATTTAAAATTATAATAAATAAAAATAAAAATTAAATTTATTAATTATTAAGTAGTATATAGCAGTTTAAAGGTTTATGTATTTAGGTATTATGAGGTTTAGGAGTTTACTGATTTAACTAAGTATGCATTTAGTGGTTTATAGGTTTTATTAAAAAATAAAATAATAAAATTTTATTTTTATTTTTTTTTTGATATTTTCAAAGTTTATAACCTTTGAAAATAAAATAATTTTTAATTTTTTTTTTAAATGCGAATTCAATATTTAGTTATAATAATCATTATATTTATATATCTTATAAATTTAATATAAACAATTTTATTGATAAATATTCTAATAAAGATCAAAAAATAAATTAATAATTTATTATTAATAAGATAGATATCAATTAAAATATAATTACAAAACCTAAAATGATTCAGAAGAAAAGTAAAATATATTACTATATAATAATTTTTTTTTTGAAACTTTTTTTCTTTAAAAAAGTTTATCAATAATTTTTTGATGAAAAATATATTATATATATTATATTTGTCTAACTCAATTTATTTTGTAATTATTATTTATATATAAATAAACAAATAAATAATTAAAATGAATATTTAAAATTATAATGAAAAAAAATGAGATTTATTATTTATTATTTAGGGATACCGGTTTAATTTAAATTAGATCTATCTCACTAATAAGTTATTTTGTAATTAATATTTCTATAAAATAAATTTATAAATAATTAAAATAAAAATTTAAAATTATACTGAATAAAAATTACATTGAGATTTATGATTTATTATTAATATATACCACTTTAATGATTTAAGTATTTAGAGGTTCTGTTGTTTGGAGTTTAGCGATTTATGTTTTTAGACTTTTAGTAGTTTATAGGTTTTATTTAAAAAAATAAAATAACAGAAAAAATTTCTATAATTTTTTATCATTTTCATAGGTTATAACATTTGAAAATATAATAATATTTACAATTTTTTGAAATTTTAATACAATATTTTGTTATAATAATATTAATAATTATATATTTTTGAAATTATATATATATAATTTTATTGATAGATATTATAATACTGATCAGAAATTAAATTTATAAACTATTAATATTAAGATAGATATTAATTAAAAAATATTTATAAAACCCAAATTGATTCAAAATTAAAGTAACTTATATTACTTGATAAAAATTTTTAATTTTTAAATTTATACTTCTTTTATAAGCGTATATTTTTATTAGATAAATAATATATTATTTAAATTATATTTGTCACACTCATAATTCATTTTGTAATAAATATTTCTAAATAAATACTCTAATAAATAATTAAAATGACTAGTTAAAAATATAATAAATAGCAATAAAAAATAGATTTATTAATTATTAAGTAGTATTTAGTGGTTTAATAGTTTATGTATTTAGGCATTACGGGGTTTAGGAGTTTATTGATTTAACTTTATATGCATTTAGTATGGGTGCTCAAGGGACTCAGAGATCCGTGACCCGACCAAAAGTTTTGTCCCGAAAGAACGGGACTGAGAAAAATCCATTGACTTTGACTTTTCCCAGTCCCGTTCTATAACCTATTTTTTCTTTTGGGATGGTTCCGGATCTTAAGCAATATCCATCCCGAGAACCATCCCGTCCTAAAAAACCGATACTAGAACAAGGAATATATATAAATATATAACATGAAGATGCCACCAATTCCGCTACTGCCCATCCAATTCCGACGCACCAATTGCTGTTCCGATGAGTTCCAGGCCCCCTCATGCCATTCCAGCCGTGTTTAGTTAGGTCTAGCCCTTGTCCGTTGCACTTCTGGTGGCCTCCACCGTGTCCCAGATGCTACCAGCCTTTTAGTTTGTTTTTTTGACGAGAATTGAGTGATTAATTATTATTATTATTATGCGTATTAGTTAGTTTTGTTGAGTATTGATTGTGGTGTTGTGGTTGGGACGAATGAGTGGGCTGAATGTGTTACAGTCAGTTTTGTAGAGTTTGCTTGTTTGAAATATTTATATGTATTTATGCTTAACATATCATATTAATTAATGGCAATGCAGATGACACAATCCAATGGTAAATGAAAAATACAATAAATTGAAGATGATCAGATCTCAAATGATCAAAGTACTAGTAAATCCAATCATCATCCTTTCACGAACCCTCCTATTGTTATGGCAGGTTCTTCAATTCCAATTGTAAAAGAAATTCAAGGGACCTCTGAACCTCAAGCTCATAACAAGTATAAGTCTGCTATTTTCGAAACTTATGAGATATTAGTTGATTAAGAGAGAAATGAAACTGGTAGGGCAACTTGTATATGGTGTAGGAAAGAATATTTGGAAAAAAGTGATCAAGGTACTTCGGGTTTATGGAAATACTTGAGAGAGACTTGTAAGAAATTTCCACACAAAAAAGAATTAATAGAAGCTCACAAAGGTAAAGACAAGTCACAATCTTTGTTGAGTTTCACTAAAGGTACTAGTTCAGAGGATAACAAATTAACTTGTTGGCAATTTGATCAACAAATAGTTATGGAGGCTTTGGTGAAAATGATCATAAAATATGAATTGGCTTTTTGTTTTGTTGAGAGGGATGAGTTTAATGAGTTTTGTGAAGTTAGTGTGCCTCAATTTAAAATTCCATCTAGGCACTCTATATTGAGGGATTGTTTTTATTTGTTTGTGAAGTAAAAGAAGAAATTATTTGATAGCATATCATCTCATTGTTGTAGAGTTTCTTTGACTACCGACACTTGGACTAGCATTCAATATTTTTCTTATATATGTTTGACTTTTCATTTCATTGATTCTCAATGGAATATGCATAAAAGGCTTTTAAACTTTTGTCTATTTAAAACTCATTCTGGAGTTAATATTAGAAATGCTATTGAGTTTTGCATGAATGAATGGGGTTTGAGATAGTTGATGTGCATTACTGTTGACAATGCATCAAATAATGATGTTGCAGTTGAACAATTGAAAAAAAGGCTTGTGAAGAAAAGTGTTGTACCTTTTAGAGGCAAGCATTTTCATATGAGATGTTGTGCTCATATACTAAACATAATTGTCAGAGATGGCATTTCAGTAGTTGAGGGTGCTATTCAAAAAATTAGAGCTATGGTGAAATATGTGAGGAGCAGTCCTAAAAGATTAGATATGTTTAAGTTTTGTGTTGAAGAAGCAAACTTGAAATATGGATCTTCATTGCAATTAGATTGTCCTACAAGATGGAAATCAACTTATTTGATGCTACAAACTGATATAAAATATCACAAAGAATTTGATAAGTTGGAGGACAAAGACAAAAGGTTTTTGAAGGAGTTTGGTTCAAACATTCCAACAGAGAGAGACTGAACAAACCCCAGGGTTTTTGGCTCGTTTCTTGAAAACTTTTTATGAGGTAACTTGTAAATTTTTTGTCTCATAATATTCTACCTCTAGTGTTTATTTTTTTGAGATTATTAGAATTTTGAAAAAAAATTGAGCTTTGTGAAAATAGTAGAGATATAATGATGTCTGAAATGGGTATGAAAATGAGGCATAAATTCAACAAATATTGGGGTTCTCTTTTGTTAACAAATATTATTCTTTTTTGTAGCAGTAGTTTTGGATAGTGATATTTATGTTGATGATTTTTTTTGTTGAATTGGAGAAAGAACAAGAAGTTGCAGCTTTGGAAGAGTTGGATAGGTACTTGGAAGACAAACTTGAAAAAATAGAATTTAATTTGATCTTCTAAATTGGTGGAAGGTAAATGAGGTTAGGTATCCTTCTTCAGCAAATGTAGCAAGGGATGTATTTGCTATCCAAGCATCTACTAAGGCCTATGAATCTATATTTAGCACCCGGGTGAGTACTTTAGATAAATTTAGGAGTTCTTTAACACCTATAACAGCTGAAGTTCTTATATGTCCACAAGATTGATTGAGAAGATCAAACAAACCCTATTGAAATTGAAGAATTAGTTCAACACCTTGATGATAATGAATCAGGTTAGTATACAAATCTTGTAAATTTTAATTTCACTTTTTACTTATTTTATTCATTCAATTTAATAAAAATATCATTTAATTACAATTTTCAGAGGGGTCACAAGATCCAAATATTCTTCCAACTATAGTTGGCCAACTAAATTTGGAATGGGTGTATTAAATTTTATAAGGTAATATTTTTTTTTATTACTCTTTCATCTTAGAAATTTATGTCTACATGATTAACACATTTTCATCTTAGGTTGTCCTTCTACATTGGAGGAAGAAAAGGGAGGAGTTGTAGAAGAGATAATTAATTGGGTTTGGATTTTTGTTGATGTTCCGGGATGGACCTTTGAAATGATTATTATCTTTGTTGTTATTAGTTGTATTTTTTTTGTTATATTAAGATGCCTAATTTTTCCAATTACTTAAGTAGTAATTGATGCTACCAATGTTTATGGTCATCTTTAGCTATTCCTTAATATTTTAAGTAATTGTTTAAAAAATGAAGTATTGCTATTATGGTTAACTTTCACTAGACTAAACAAAGCCAACTTGTGAAAAAACAAAGAACCAAATTAAACACACAAATCGGTCTCGTTCTATTTAACATTTCAATCCTTATCTGCACATCAAAGCTTTTGACAATGTAATGGAAATCGTTTGCAGTATTCAGCCTATTTGACAAAACAAAATTGGCTCAATTTGAGTTTGAAAGATAAATAACTCAGGAATGATAAATTGTACAACAAAAGGTTTCGACATGATCTAACTTGGCCGGTTTGAAGAAAATAAATTGAAAAAAATGTCCGTACTCCGTTCGGTCCCGCAACAATTTTCACCTATCCAAAATCTCAGATCTACGTCTTGTCCCGTCCCGATATTTTCAACCTATGGGATGGGTATAAATATTCAAAAAAAAATCTCCGAACTGTGGGAAGGGACTGGTGATTTGTAATCCCCAGCCCGTCCCGTCCCATGAGCACCCCTAGCATTTAGTGGTTTATAGGTTTTGTTTTAAAAATAAAATAAAAAAATTTACTTTTATTATTTTTTGAAAATATAATAATTTTTAATTTTTTTTCAAATGTGAATACAATATTTAGTTATACTAATCATTATATTTATATATCTTATAAATTCAATATAAATAATAGTATTGATAAATATTCTAATAATAATCAAAAAATAAATTAATAGTCTATTATTAATAATATAGATATTAATTAAAATATTATTACAAAACCTAAAATGATTCAGAAGAAAAACAAAAGATATTACTCTATAATAAATTTTTGTTTTGAAATTTTTTTTTCTTTTAAAAAGTTTATCAATAATTTTTTGATGAAAAATAATTTATATAAATTATATTTGTCTAACACAATTTATTTTGTAATTAATATTTTTATATAAATAAAAAAATAAATAATTAAAATGAATATTTAAAATTATAATGAAAAATAATGAGATTTATTATTTATTATTTAGTGATACAGGTTTAATTTAAATTAGATCCATCTCACTAATAATTATATTTGTAATTAATATTTCTATAAAAATAAACTGATAAATATTTAAAATTAAAATTTAAAATTATACTGAATAAAAATTAAAATGAGATTTATGATTTATTATTAATGTATACTAGTTTAATAGTTTAAGTATTTAGAGGTTTTGTCGTTAAAAGTTTAGCAATTTATGTTATTAGGCTTTTAGTGGGTTATAGGTTTTATATAAAAAAATAAAATAACAAAAAAAAATTCTATAATTTGTTATCATTTTAATAGGTTATAACCTTTGAAAATATAATCAGTGATTTAAGTGTTTATGCATTTAGTGATTTATAGGTTTTATTTAAATAATGAAATAATAAAATTTTTTTTTTCTTTTTTAAAATGTTCAAAGGTTATAATCTTTAAAAATATAATAATTTTAAAATTTTTTCCAAAAGTGAATATAATATTTACTTATAATAATTAATAAATTTATATATCATTTAAATTAAATAAAATATTTATTAATAAATATTCTAGTAATAATCAAAAAATAAATTAATAATCCATTAATAATAAGATAGGTATTAATTAAAATATAATTACAAAACTTAAAATGATTCAGATGCAAAGAAAAATATATTACTATATAATAATTTTTTGTTTTTAATTTTTTTCTTCTTTTAATAAGTTTATCTATATTTTTTGTTGAAAAATAACTTATAATATTATATTTTTCTAACTTATAATTTATTTTGTATTTAATATTTATATAAAAATAAACAAATAAATAACTAAAATGAATATTTAAAATTATAATGAAAAAAATAAAAATGAGATTTATTATTTATTTTTTAGGACATACCTGTTTACTTTTAACAATATTTATCTATTTAGGGCTTTCGAGATTTAGAAGTTATTGATTTAAGTATTTAGACATTTAATGGTTTATAGATTTTATTTAAATAATGAAATAACAAAAAAATATTTTTGATATTTTTTCAAATTTTCAAATATCATAACATTTGAAAATATAATAATTTTAAAATTTTTTAAAAATGTGAATACAATATTTAGTAATACAAAAATATTATAACTATATATAATATAAAATAAATGTAAACAATTTTATTGATAAAAATTATATCAATTATCAAAAAATAAATTAATAAACTATTATTAATATGATAGATATAAATTAAAATATAATTAAAAAACCTAAAATGATTCAAAATCAAAGTAAAATTTATTACTAAATAAATTTTTTTTTAGTTTTTGCATCATTTTATAAGCTTATATATTTTTTTGATGAAAAATATATTATTTAAATTATATTTGTCACTCATAATTTATTTTGTAATTAATATTTCTATAAACTATTTAAATTATATTTAAGTTTTACGAGTTTAAAGGTTTATGTATTTAGGGGCTTCGAGGTTTAGGAGTTTAGAGATTTATATTTTTAGGCATTTAATGGCTTATAAGTTTTATTTAAACAATGATATAACAAAAAATTTATTTTTGTTATTTTTTCTCATTTTTGAAGGTTATAACCTTTGAAAATATAATAATTTTTAAATTTTTTTTATGTGAATACTATATTTAGTTATGATAATCTTAATAATTATATATCATGTTAATTCAATATAAACAATTATATTGATAGATATTATATAAATGATCAAAAAATAAATTAATAAACTATTATTAATAAGATAAATGTTTTTTAAAATATATTGGCAAAACATAAATTTATTCAAAATCAAACTAAAATATAATACGAAATAATAATTTTTTTGATGTTTTGCTTCTTTTTATAAGTTTATATTTTTTACTATTAAAACTAAATTATTTAAATTATATTTGTCTTCCACATAATTTATTTTTAATTAATAATTCTATAAAAATAAACTAAAAAATAATTAAAATGAATATTTAAAATTATAATGAATACAAATAAAATTGAGATGTATTATATATTATTCGGGATATACTAGTTTAATGGTTTAAGTATTTAGGTGTTTTGGGGTTTAGTGATTTAAGTGTTTAGGACTTTAGTAATTTATAGTTTTTATTTAAAGAATGAAAAAATAAAAAATTAAATTTTTTTTTTATTTTTAATTTTTGAAGGTTATAACCTTTGAAAATATAATAATTTTTAATTTTATTTAAATGTTAATATAATCTTTAGTTATAATATTGTTAATAATTATATATAATGAAAACTCAATATAAATAATTTTATTAATAGATATTATAATAATGATCAATAAAAAATTAATAAACTATTATTAATAAGAATGATATAAATTAAAATATAATTACAAAAACTAAAATGATTCAAAATCAAAATAAAATATATTACAAAATAATAAATTTTTGTTTTTAAAATTTTGCCTCTTTTTATAAGCATATATATTTTTTTGATAAATAATAAATTATTTAAAATAGATCTGTCTCCCTAATAATTTATTTTGTAATTAATATTTTTATAAAAATAAACTGAAAAATAATTAATATAAAAATTTAAAATTATACATAAAAAATAAATTTGATTTATGATTTATTATTAATGTATATCAATTTAATAGTTTAAGTATTTAGAAGTTTTGTTATTTAGGAGTTTAGCGATTTATGTTTCTAGGAATTTAGTGGTTTATATGTTTTATTAAAACAATGAAATAACAAGAAAAAATTTGTAATTTTTTCTCATTTTCATAGGTTATAACCTTTGATAATATAATAATATTTAAAATGTGATTAAAATGTGAATACTATGTATAATTATATTAATCTTATTAATTATATATCATATAAATTCAATATAAACAATTTTAATGATAGATATTATAATAATGATCAAAAATTAAATTAATAAACTATTATTAATAATATAAATATTAATTAAAATATATTTACATAACACAAAATGATTCAAAATCAAATCAAAATATATTACTATATAATAATTTGTTGTTTTAAATTTTTTTTCTTTTAAAAAGTTTATCAATATTTTTTTGATCAAAATTAATTTATATAAATTATATTTGCTAACTCATAATTTATTTTTTAATTAATATTTTTATAAAAATAAACAAATAAATAATTAAAATAAATATTTAAAATTATAATGAAAAAGATAATATTAAGATTTATTCTTTATTATTTTTGGTATACCAGTCTATTTTAAATTAGATCTGTCTCACTAATAATTTATTTTTTTATTAATATTTCTATAAAAATAAACTGATTAATAATTAAAATAATAATTAAAAATTATACTGAATAAAAATTAAAATGAGATTTATGAATTATTATTAATATATACTAGTTTAATATTTTATGTATTTAAAGGTTTTTTAATTTATGACTTTAGCGATTTATGTTTTTAGGCATTTAGTGGTTTATAGGTTTTATTTAAACAATGAAATAACAAAAAATTTATTTTTGATATTTTTTCACATTTTCAAAGTTTATAACCTTTGAAAATGTAATAATTTTTAAACTTTTTAAAAATGTGAATACAATATTTAGTAATAATAATCATTATAATTATATATAATATAAACTAAATATAAATAATTTTATTGGTAGATATGATATCAATTATCAAAAAATAAATTAATATGCTATTATTAATATGATAGATATAAATTAAAATATAATTGTAAAACCTAAAAATATTCAAAATCCAAGTAAAATTTATGACTAAATATTAATTTTTTTTTGCTTCTTTTTATAAGCTTATATTTTTTTTTTGATGAAAAATAAATTATTTAAATTATATTTGTATCACTCATAATTTATTTTGTAATTAATATTTTAATAAATTATTTTAAGTATATTTAAGGTTTAGAAGTTTTAAAGGTTTTAGTATTTAGAGGCTTTTGTGTTTAGGAGTTTAGAGGTTTAAGTGTTTAGGCATTTAGTGGTTTATAAGTTTTATTTAAACAATGATATTACAAAAAATTTATTTTTATTATTTTTTTAATTTTTGAAGGTTATAACCTTTGAAAATATAATAATTTTTAATTTTTTTTCAAATGTAAATATAATATTTAGTTATGATAATCTTTATAATTATAAGTCATTTAGATTCAATATAAATAATTACATTGCTAGATATTATAATAATGATCAAAAAAAATTTAATAAACTATTATTAATAAGATAGATATTATTTAAAATATATTTGCAAAATCTAAATTTATTCAAAATCAAAGTAAAATATATTACTTAATAATAATTTTTTTAATGTTTAACTTTTTTATAACTTTATATTTTTGTTATTATAAATAAGTTATTTAAATTAATTTGTCTTACTCATAATTTATTTTGTAATTTATAATTCTATAATCATAAACTAATAAATAATTAAAATAATTATTAAAATTTATAATGAATACAAATAAAATTTAGATTAATTATTTATTCTTCAGGATATACCAGTTTAAAGGTTTTAGTATTTAGGTGTTTTTTAGTTCAGGAGTTTAGTGATTTAAGTGTTTAGACCTTTAGTGATTTATAGTTATTATCTAAAGAATTAAAAAAAAAATTAATTTTTTGAATTTTTTTTTTAATTTTTGAAAGTTGTAACCTTTGAAAATATAATAATTTTGAATTTTTTTAAATGTGAATATAATATTTAGTTATAATAATCTTAATAATTATATATAATGTAAACTAAATATAAATAATTTTATTAATAAATATTATAATAATGATCAATAAATAAATTAATAAACTAGTATTAATAAGATTGTAAAAAATTAAAATATTATTGTAGAATCTAAAATGATTCAAAATCAAAATAAGATATATTACTAAATAATAATTTTTTATTTTAAAAATTTTGCCTCATTTTATCAGCATATATATTTTTTTGATGAAAAATAAATTATTTAAATTATATCTATCTCGCTAATAATTTATTTTGTAATTAATATATCTATAAAAATAAATTGATAAATAATTAAAATGAATATTTAAATTATAATGAATACTAATAAAAAAGAGATATATGATTTATTATTTAGGGTATACCTATTCAATGGTTTATGTTTGTTGTGGTTTTGGGGTTAAGGAGTTTATTGATTTATATGTTTCCACATTTTGGTGTTTATATGTTTTATCTAATCATTGAAATAATAAAAAATTTATTTTTATGAATTTTCGTGATTTTCAAAGGTTATAAACTTTGAAAATATAATAATTTTTTAATCTTTCTAAAATATGAATACAATACTTTGTTATAATAATCTTAATAATTATATTTTATTTAAATCTAATATAAAAAATTTTTTAAATATATATTATTATAATGATCGAAAAATAAATTAATAAACTATTATTAATAAAATAGATATTAATAAAAATATATTTGCAGAACCCAAAATAATTCAAAATCAAAGTAAATTATATTACTAAATAAAATTTTAAATTTTTGAAAATTTGTTTATTTTTATAAGCTTATTTTTTTTTTTCATAAAAAATAATATATTTAAATTATATGTCTCACTCATTATTTATTTTGTAATTAATATTTCTATAAAAATAAACTAAAAAATAATTAAAATTATAATGAATACAAATAAAAATGAAATTTATTATTTATTATTTAGGTTATATAGGTTTAATGGTTTAAGTATTTAGGGGGTTTTGGGGTAAAGGAGTCTAGATAATAAAATGATTAGGCATTTAGTGGTTTATATGTTTTATTTAAATAATAAAATAATAATTAAAATTATTTTTGTGATTGTTTATCATTTTTGAAGATTAAAACCTTTGAAAATATAATAATTTTTAAATTTTTTTCAAATGTAAATATAATATTTAGTTATAATAATCTTAATATTTATAAGACATTTAAATTCAATATAAGTAATTTTATTGATATATATTATAATAAAGATCAAAAAATAAATTAATAAACTATTATTAATAAGATTGATAGTAATTAATATATAAATGCAAAACCTATAATGATTCAAAATCAAAGTAAAATATATTATACTAAATGATATTTTTTGTTTTAAAATTTTTACTTCTTTTTATAAGCTTATATTTATTTTTTGATTAAAAATAAATTATTAAATGTATATTTGTCTCACTCTTTATTTATTTTACAATTAATAATTCAATAAAAATTAAACTAATAAATAATTAAAATGAATATTTAAAATTATAATGAATACAAATTAAATGAGATTTATGATTTATTATATGTGGTATACTAGTTTAATAGTTTGATTATTTAGTAGTTTTGTCGTTTAATAGTTTATCAATTTATGTTTTACAGTATTTAGTGGTTTATATGTTTTATATATATAATAAAAATAAAAATAAAAATTTTTAGATTTTTTCCTGATTTTCAAAGGTTACCATTAAAAATAAAATAATTTTTAAAATTTTTTGAAATGTGAATACTATGTATAATTATATTAATCTTACTAATTATATATCATATAAATTCAATATAACCATTTTTAATGATAGATATTATAATAATGATCAAAAATTAAATTAATAAACTATTATTAATAATATAAATATTAATTAAAATATATTTACATTACACAAAATGATTCAAAATCAAATCAAAATATATTACTAAATAATAATATTTAATTTTTAAATTTTTCCTTCTTTTTATATGCTTATATTTTTTTTGATTAAAAATAAATTATTTAAATAATATTTGTCTCACTCGAAATTTATTTTGTAATTAATCTTTCTAAAAAATTAAACTATAAATAATTAAAATGAATATTTAAATTATAATAAATAGAAATACAAATGAGATTTATTATTTATTAAGTAGTATATTGATGTTAAAATGTTTATGTATTTAGGGGTTTCAAGGTTTATGAGCTTACTAATTTAAGTAAGTAAGCATTTAATGGTATATAGGTTTTATTTAAAAAATAAAATAACTAAAAATTTATTTTTATTATTTTTTCTCATTTTTTAAGATTATTACCTTTGAAAGTATAATAATTTTTAAATTTTTTTCAAAAGTGAATACAATATTTATTTATAATAATCATAATAATTATATATCATATAAATTCAATATAAACAATTTTATTGATAGATATTCTAATTATTATCAAAAAATAAATTAAAAATCTATTATGAATAAGATTGATTTTACTTAAAATATAATATCAAAACCTAAAATGATTCAAAATCAAAGCTAAATATATTACTAAATAATAATCATTTGTTTTTAAATTTTTATTCTTTTTATAAGCTTATCACTTTTTTGATTAAAAATAATTTTTATAAATTATATTTTCAACTCATAATTTATTTTATAATATATACATATATACAAATAAAAAACTACAAATCAAAATGATTTTTTTAAATTATAATGAAAACAAATAAAAATGAGATTTATTAATTTATATTTAGGTAATACTAATTTAAAGGATTATCTATATAGAGGTATCAGGATTTTGTAGTTTAGTGATTTAAATGATTAGGCATTTAGTGGCGTATAGGTTTTATTTTAACATAAGGATAACAAAGAAAATTTTTTTTTATTTTTTAACATTTTCAAAGGTTATAACCTTTGAAAATATAATAATTTTAAAATTTTTTTCAAAAGAGAATACAATGTTTAGTTATAATAATCATTATATTTATATATCATATAAATTTAATATAAATATTTTTATTGATAAATATTCTAATAATGATAAAAAAATAACTTAATAATCTATTATTAATAAGATAGATATCAATTAAAATATAATTACAAAATCTAAAATGATTCAGAAGCAAATCAAAATATATTAGTAAATAATAATTTTTTGTTTCGAAATTTTTTTTTCTTTTAAAAAGTTTATCTATAACTTTTTGATGAAAAATAATTTACAAAAATTATATTTTTGTAACTCATAAATTATTTTGTAATTAATATTTATATAAAAAAAAACAAATAAATAATTAAAATAAATATTTAAAATTATAATTAATTAAAAAATATTTAGAAAACCCAAATTGATTCAAAATTAAAGTAAAATATATTACTGGATAATAATTTTGAATTTTTAAATTTTTACTTCATTTATAAGCGTATATATTTTTTTAATTAAAAATAAATTATTTTAATTATATTTATCGCACTTATAATTTATTCTATACTAAATATTTCTATAAAAATAAACTAATAAATAATTAAAATGAATATATAAACTATAATAAATAGAAATTAAAATTAGATTTATTAATTATTATGTATTAAATAGAAGTATAATGGTCTATGTATTTAGGTATTATGGGGTTTAGGTGTTTATTGATTTATTTGTTTAGGCATTTAGTGGTTTATAGGTTTTATTTAAAAAATAAAATAACAAATCATTTATTTTTATTATTATTTGATATTTTCAGAGGTTATAACCTCTGAAAATATAATAATTTTTTAATTTTTTTCAAAAGTGATTTCAATATTTAGTTAAAAAACAATATTTTTATATATCATATTTCAACATAAACAATTTTAGTGAGAAATATTCTAATAATGATCAAAAAATAAATTAATAATCAATTATTAATAAGATAGATTTCTATTAAAATATAATTACAAAACCTAAAATGATTCAGAAGCAAAGCAAAATATATTATTATATAATAATTTTTTGTTTTGAAATTTTTTTTTTAAAAAGTTTATATATAATTCTTTGATGAAAAATAATCTATATAAATTATTTTTGTCTAGCTCAATTTATTTTATAATTAATATTTATATATAAATAAAGAAATAAATAATTAAAATGAATATTTAATATTATAAAAAAAATGACATTTATTATTTCTTATTTAGGGATACTGGTTTAATTTAAATTAGATCTATCTCACTAATAATTTATTTTGTAATTAATATTTCTATAAAATAAAATCATAAATAATTAAAATAAAAATTGAATTTATACTGAATAAAAATTAAAATGAGATTTATGATTTATTATTAATGTATACCAGTTTGATGATTTAAGTATTTAGGGGTTTTGTCGTTAGGAGTTTAGTGAGTTATGATTTTAGGCTTTTAATGGTTTATTGGTATTATTTTAAAAAATAAAATAACAAAAAAATTCATAATTTTTTATCATTTTCATAGGTTATAACATTTGAAAATATAATGATATTTAAAATTTTTCGAAATTTTAATACAATATTTTGATATAAAAATATTAATAATTATATATCATATAAATTTAATATAAATAATTTTATTGATAGATATTATAATAATGTTTTAAAATTAAATTTATAAACTATTAATATAAAGATAGATATTAATTAAAAAATATTTACAAAACCCAAATTGATTCAAAATTAAAGTAACTTATATTACTTGATAATAATTTTTAATTTTTAAATTTATACTTCTTTTATAAGCATATATTTTTATTAGATAAATAATATATTATTTAAATTATATTTGTCACACTCATAATTTATTTTGTAATAAATATTTCTAAATAAATACACTAATAAATAATTAAAATGAATATTTAAAAATATAATAATTAGTAATAAAAAATAGATTTATTAATTATTATGTAGTATTTAGCGGTTTAATGGTTTATGTATTTAGGCATTACAAGATTTAAGAGTTTACTGATTTAACATTATATGCATTTAGTAGGGCTACTCACGGGACTCGGAGATTTGCGACCCAACCCGAAGTCTTGTCCCGAAAGAATCGGTACTGAGAAAAATCTGTTGACTTTGATTTTTCCCGTTCTGTCACGTATTTTTTCTTTTGGGACGGTTCCGGATCTTAAGCAATATCCATCTCGAGAACTGTCCCATCCTAAAAATCCGATACTAGAACTAGGAATATATATATATATATATATATATAACATGAAGATGCCACCAATTCCGCTACTGCCCATCCAATTCCGACGCACCTATTGCCATTCCGACGAGTTCCAGGCCACATCACGCCATTCCAGCTGTGTTCAGTTAGGTCCAGCCCTTGTCCGTCGCACTTCTGGTTACCTCCACCGTGTCTCAGATGCCACCAGCCTTTTGGTTTGTTTTTCTGACGAGAATTGAGTGATTAATTATTATTATTATGTGTCTTAGTCAGTTTTGTTGCGTATTGGTTGTGGTGTTGTGGTTGGGCTGAATGAGTTGGCTAAATGTGTTATTGTCAGTTTTGTAGAGCTTGCTTGTTTGAAAAATTTATATGTATTTATGCTTAACATATCATATTAATTAATGGCAATGCAGATGACACAATCCAGTGGTAAACGAAAAATACAATAAATTGAAGATGATCACAATTCAAATGATTAAAGTACTGGTAAATCCAATCATCATCCTATCACGAACCCTCCTATTGTTACGGGAAGTTCTTCAATTCCAGTTGTAAAAAAAAGTCAAGGTTCATCTGAACCTCAAGCTCATAAAAAGTATAAGTCTGCTGTTTGGGAAACTTATGAGATATTAGTTGATTCAGAGGGAAATAAAACTTGTAGGGCAGCTTGTATATGGGGTAGAAAAGAATATTTGGCAAAAAGTGATCAAGGTACTTCAGGTTTATAGAAATACATGAGAGAGACTTGTAAGAAATTTTCACCCAAAAAAGAATTAATAGAAGCTCACTTAGGTAAAGATATGTCACAATCTTTGTTGAGTTTCACTAAAGGTACTAGTTCAGAGGATAGCAAATTAACTTGTTGGCAATTTGATCAATAACTAGTTAGGGATGCTTTGGTGAAAAAGATCATAAAAGATGAATTGTCTTTTTGTATTGTCGAGAGGGATGAGTTTAAGGAGTTTTGTGAATTTAGTGTGCCTCAATTTAAAATTGCATCTAGGCACACTATAGTGAGGGATTGTTTTTCTTTGTTTGTGAAGGAAAAGAAGAAATTATTTGATAGCATATCATCTAATTGTTGTAGAGTTTCATTGACTACCGATACTTGGACTAGCATTCAAAATTTGTCTTATATATGTTTGACTGTTCATTTCATTGAATCTCAATAAAATATACATAAAAGGCTTTTGAACTTTTGTGTAATTAAAAGTCAATCTGGAGTTAATATTAGAAATGCTATTGAGTTTTGCATGAATGAATGGGTTTTGAGAAAGTTGTTGTGCATTACTGTTGACAATACTTTAAATAATGATGTTGCAGTTGAACAATTGAAAAAAAAGGTTGTGAAGAAAAGTGTTGTACCTTTGAAAGGTGAGCATTTTAATATGAGATGTTGTGCTCATATCTTAAAATTAATTGTCATAGATGGAATTCTAGTAGTTGAGGGTGCTATTCAAAAAATTAGAGGTGTGATGAAATTTGTGAGGAGCAGTCCTAAAAGATTAGATATGTTTAAGTTATGTGTTGAAGAAGCAAACTTGACATATGGATCTTCATTGCCATTAGATTGTCCTAGAAGATGATATTCAACTTATTTGATGCTACAAACTGATATAAAATATCGCAAAGAATTTGATAAGTTGGAGGATAAAGACAAAAGGTTTTTGAAGGAGATTGGTTCAAGCGTTCCAACTGAGAGAGATTGAACAAACACCAAAAATTTGGCTCGTTTATTGAAAATTTTTTATGAGGTAACTTGTAAATTTTCTAGCTCATAATATTCTACCTCTAGTGTTTATTTTCTTGAGATTATTCGAATTTTGAAAAAAATTAAGCTTTGTGAAAATAGTAGAGATACAATGGTGTCTGAAATGGGTATGAAAATGAGGCATAAATTCAACAAATATTGGGGTTCTCTTCAGTCAATAAATATTATGCTTTTTGTAGCAGTAGTGTTGGATCCTAGATATAACCTCAAATATCTCAAGGATAAGTACACTTAGCATTATGGAGAGGAATTGGCTAAAAATTTGGTGAAAAAGGTTATAAATGCTTTAAATGAGATGATGGATGATTATAAAGATTTAAATGAAGATGAATAAAAAGAAGATGATTTCTCTTCTACTGTGTTGAAGAAAAATGATGATTTCTTTGATGGTAGTGATACTTATGTTGATAAAATTTTTTTGTTGAATTGGAGAAAGAACAAGTTGCACCTTTGGAAGAGTTGGATAGTTACTTGGAAGACAAAATTGAAAAATATAATTGATTTTGATCTTCTAAACTGGTGGAAGGTAAATGAGGTTAGGTATCCTTCTTTGGCAAATGTAGCAAGGGATGTATTTTCTATCCAAGCATCTACTGTGGCCTACGAATCTACATTTAGCACTCGGGGGAGAACTATAGATAAATTTAGGAGTTCTTTAACACTTATAACAACAGAAGTTCTCATATGTCTACAAGATTGATTGAGAAGCTCAAACAAACCTATTGAAATTAAAGAATTAGTTCAACACCTTGATGATAATGAATCACGTTAGTATACAAATCTTGTAAATTTTAATTTTCCTTTTTACTTATTTTATTCATTCAATTTAAAAAAAATATGGTTCAATTACAATTTTCATAGGGGTTACAAGATCCAAATATTCTTCCAACTATAGTTGGCCAACTAAATTTGGAATGAGTGTATTAAATTTTATAAGGTAATATTTTGTTTTTTTATTAATCTTTCATCTTAGAAATTTATGTCTACATGATTAACACATTTTAATCTTTGGATGTCCTTCTATAGTGGAGGAAGAGAAGGGAGGAGTTGTAAAAGAGATACTTAATTGGGTTTGGATTTTCGTTGCTGTTCCGGGACGGACCTTTGAAATGATTATTATCATGGTTATTATTAGTTGTATTTTTTTTTATATTAAGCTGCCTAATTTTAGCAATTACTTAAGTAGTAATTACTACTACCAATGTTTGTGGTCATCTTTAGCTATTCCTTAATAGTTTAAGTAATTGTTTAAAAAATGTAGTATTGCTATTATGGTTAACTTTCACTCGGCTGAACAAAGCCAACTTGTGAAAAAATAAAGAACCAAATTAAGCACACAAATCAGTCTCGTTCTATTTAACATTTCTATCCTTATCTGCACATCAAAGCTTTTGACAAGGTAATGGAAATCCTTTGCAGTATCCAGCCTATTTGACAAAACAAAATTGGCCCAATTTGAGTTTGAAAGATACATAACTAAGGAATGATAAATGGTACAACAAAAAGTTTCGACATGAACTAACTTGGCCGGTTTGAATAAAATAAATTGAAAAAAATGTCTGAACTCCGTTTCATCACAGAACCGTTTTATCCTACCCAAAATCCCCGATCTCCATCCCATCTCGTCCCGATATTTTCAACCTATGGGATGGGTCTGGATCTTCAAAAAAAATCTCTGAACTCTCGGAAGGGACTAGAGATTTTTAATCCCCATTTTGTCCCGTGCCATGAGCACCCATAGCATTGAGTGGTTTATTGGTTTTATTTAAAAAATAAAATAACAAAAAATTTATTTTTATTATTTTTTGATATTTAAAAGGTTATAACCTTTGAAAATATAATAATTTTTAAATTTTTTTCAAATGTGAATACGATATTTAGTTATACTAATCATTATATTTATATATTATATAAATTCAATATAAACAATTTTATTGATAAATATTCTAATAATAATTAAAAAAAGTAAATTAATAATCCATTAATAATAAGATAGATATTAATTAAAATATAATTACAAAACTTAAAATGATTCAGAAGCAAAGAAAAATATATTACTATATAATAATTTTTTGTTTTTGAATTTTTTTTTCTTTTAATAAGTTTATCTATATTTTTTGAATAAAAATAATTTATATAAATTAGATTTGTTTAACTCATAATTTATTTTGTAATTAATATTTATATATAAATAAACAAATAAATAATTAAAATTAATATTTAAAATTATAATATAAAAATAAGATATTTATTATTTATTATTTATTATTTATTATTTAGGGATACCGATTTAATTTAAATTAAATCCGACTCACTAATAATTTGTTTTATAATTAATATTTCTATAAAAATAAACTGATAAATAATTAAAATAAAAATTTAAAATTATACTGAATAAAAATTAAAATGAGATTTAAGATTTTTTATTAATGTATGCCAGTTTAATAGTTTAAGTATTTAGAGGTTTTGTCGTTAGGAGTTTAGCAATTTATGTTTTTAGGCTTTTAGTGGTTTATAGGTTTTATATAAAAAAATAAAATAACAAAAAAATATTCTATAATTTGTTAAAATTTTCAAAGGTTAACCTTTAAAAATATAATAATATTTAAACTTTTTGAAATGTGAATACAATATTAGTTATAATAATTTTAATAATTTTATATCATATAAATTCAATATAAACAATTTTATTAATAGATATTATAATAATGATCAAAAATTAAATTAATAAATGATTAATAATAAGATAGAAATTAATTTAAAAATATTTACAAAACCCAAATTGAGTCAAAATTAATGTAAAAAATATTATTTGATAATAATTTTTAATTTTAAAAATTTTACTTCTTTTATAAGCGTATATATATTTTTTGATTAAAAATAAATTATTTAAATTATATCTGTTGCACTCATAATTTATTATGTAATAAATATTTCTATAAAATAAACTTATAAATAAATAAAATGAATATTTAAAATAATAATAAATTGAAATAAAAATTAGATTACTTAATTATTAAGTAGTATATAGCTATTTAATGGTTTATGTATTTAGACATTACGGGCCTTAGAATATTTAGTTATAATAATCACAATATTTATATATCATATAAATTCAATATAAACAATATTATTGATAAATATTCTAAAAATGATGAAAAAATAAATTAATAATATATTATTAATAAGATAGATATAAATTAAAATATAATAAAACAACCTAAAATGATTCAGAAGAAATCAAAATTTATTACTATATAAAATTTCTTGTTTTGAAATTTTTTTTTTAAAAAAGTTTATTCATATTTTTTTGATGAAAATTAATTTATATAAATTATATTGTCTAATTCATAATTTATTTTTTTATTAATATTTATATAAAAATTAGCAAATAAATAATTAAAATGAATATTTAAAATTATAATGAAAAAAATAATAATGAGATTTATTATTTATTATTTTGGGTATACCAGTCTAAATTAAATTAGATCTGTCTCACTAATAATTTATTTTGTAATTAATATTTCTATAAAAATAAACTGATAAATATTTAAAATAAAAATTTAAAATTATACTGAATAAAAATTAAAATGAGATTTATGATTTATTATTAATCTATACCAGTTTAATTGTTTAAGTATGTAGAGGTTTTGTCGTTAGGAGTTTAGCGATTTATGTTATTAGGCTTTTAGTGGGTTATAGGTTTTATATAAACAATGTAATAACAAAAAAATTATTTTTGATATTTTTTTACATTTTCAAAGGTTATAACCTTTGGAAATATAATAATATTAAAATTTTTTAAAAATGTGAATACGATATTTAATAATAATAATCATTATAATTATATATAATATAATCTAAATATAAACAATTTTATTGATAGATATGATATCAATTATCAAAAAAAAAAATTAATATGCTATTATTAATATGATAGATATAAATAAAAAGATAATTGCAAAACCTAAAAATATTCAAAATCCAAGTAAAATTTATTACTAAATAATAATTTTTTTTAGTTTTTGCTTCTTTTTTATAAGCTTATATTTTTTTTTGATGAAAAATAAATTATTTAAATTATATTTGTATCACTCATAATTTATTTTGTAATTAATATTTTAATAAATTATTTTAAATATATTTAAGGCTTATGAGTTTAAAGGTTTAAGTATTTAGGTGCTTTTGTGTATACGAGTTTAGAGGTTTAAGTGTTTATGCATTTAGTTGTTTATAAGTTTTATTTAAACAATGATATAACAAAAAATTTATTTTTATTATTTTTTTAATTTTAGAAGGTTATAACCTTTGAAAATAATATAATTTTTAAATTTTTTTCAAATGTAAATATAATATTTAGTTATAATAATCTTAATAATTATAAGTCATTTAAATTCAATATAAATAATTACATTGCTATATATTATAATAAAGATCAAAAATAATTTAATAAACTATTATTAATAAGATAGATATTATTTAAAATATATTTGCAAAAGCTAAATTTATTCAATATCAAAGTAAAGTATTTTACTTAATAATAATTTTTTTAATTTTTTGAACCAAAATCCTTCAAAGACCTTGTCTTTGTCCTCCAACGTATCAAATTCTTTTTGATATTTTATATCCGTTTGTAGCATCAAATAAGTTGAATTCCATCTTGTAGGACAATCAAATTGCAATGAAGATCCATATGTCAAGTTTGCTTCTTAAACACATAACTTAAACATATCTAATCTTTTTGGACTTTTCCTCACATATTTCACCACACCTCTAATTTTTCGAATAGCACCGTCAACTACTGCATTGCCATCTTTGATAATTAAGTTTAGGATATGAGCAGAACATATCATATGAAAATGCTCGCCTCTCAAAGGACAACACTTTTCTTCACAAGCCTTTTTTTCAATTGTTCAATTGCAACATCTTTATTTTAGGCATTGTCAACAGTAATGCACATCAACTTTCTTAAATCCTATTCATTCATGCAAAACTCAATAGCATTTCTAATATTAACTCCAGAATGACTTTTAATTACACAAAAGTTCAAAAGCCTTTTATGCATATTCCATTGAGAATCAATGCAATGAACAGTCAAACATATATAAGACAAATTTTGAATGCTAGTCCAAGTGTCGTTAGTCAATGAAACTCTGCAACAATGAGATGATATGCTATCAAATAATTTCTTCTTTTCCTTGACAAACAAAGAAAAACAATCCCTCGGTATAGAGTTCCTAGATGGATTTTTAAATCGAGGCACACTAACTTCACAAAACTCCTTAAACTCATGCCTCTCAACAAAACAAAAAGGCAATTCATCTTTTATGATAATTTTCACCAAAGCCTCCCTAACTAGTTGTTGATCAAATTTCCAACAAGTTAATTTGTTATTTTCTGAACTAGTAGCTTTAGTGAAACTCAACAAAGATTGTGACTTGTCTTTACCTTTGTGAGCTTCTATTGAATCTTTTTTGTTTGTAAATTTCCTACAAGTCTCTTTCAAGTATTTCCATAAACCCGAAGTACCTTGATCACTTTTTGCCAAATATTCTTTCCTACACCATATACAACCTGCCCTATCAGTTTCATTTCTCTCTAAATCAACTAATATCTCATAAGTTTCCCAAACAGCATACTTATAATTTTTATGAGCTTGAGGTTCAGATGTACCTTGTCTTTCTTTTATAATTGGAATTGAAGAACCTGTCGTAACAATAGGAGGGTTCGTGAAAGGATGATGATTGGATTTACCAGTACTTTGATCATTTGAGATGTGATCATCTTCAATTTATCGTATTTTTTGTTTACTGTTGGATTGTGCCATCTGCATTGCCATTAATTAATATGATATGTTAAGCATAAATACATATAAATATTTCTAATAAGCAATCTCTAAAAAATTGACTGTAACATATTCAGCCTACTCATTCTGCCCAACCACAACACCACAACCAATACTCAACAAAACTGACAAAAACACATAATAATATTAATTAATCACTCAATTCTCGTCAGAAAAACAAACCAAAAGGCTGGTGGCATCTGAGACAAGTTGGAGGCAACCAGAAGTGCGAAGGACAAGGACTGGACCGAACTGAACACGGCTGGAATGGCGTGAGGTTGACTGGAACTCATCGAAAACACAGAATGTGCGTCGGAATTGGAAGGGTAGTTGTGGAACTGGGTGCATCTTCATGTTATATATATATATATATATATATTTATTTCTAGTTCTAGTATGAGTTTTTTAGGACGAGACAGTTCTCGGGATGGATATTGCTTGAGATCTGGAACCATCCCAAAAGAAAAAATGCGTGCTAGAAAGGGACGGGAAAAGTTAAAGTCAACAGATTTTTCTTGGTCCAGATTCTTTCGGGACAAGACTTCGGGTAGGGTCGTGAATCTCCGAGTCTCGCGAGCAGCCCTACTAAATGCATGTAAATTTAAATCAGTAAACTCCTAAACCCCGTAATGTATAAATACATAAACCATTAAACCGCTAAATACTACTTAATAATTAATAAATCTATTTTTTATTGCTATTTATTATATTTTTAAATATTCATTTTAATTATTTATTAGTGTATTGATTTAGAAATATTTATTACAAAATAAATTATGAGTGAGAAAAATATAATTTAAATAATATATTATTTATCTAATAAAAATATACGCTTATAAAAGAAGTATAAATTTAAAAATTAAAAATTATTATGAAGTAATATAAGTTACTTTAATTTTGAATAAATTTGGGTTTTGTAAATATTTTTTAAATAATATCTATCTTAATATTAATAGTTTATAAATTTAATTTTTGATCATTATTATTATATCTATCAATAAAATTTGTATATTGAATTTATATGATATATACTTATTAAAATTATAATAAAAAATTTATTGTATTAAAGTTTCAAAAAATTTTAAATATTATTATATGTTCAAATGTTATAAACTAAGAAAATGATAAAACATTATAAAAATTTCTTTTGTTATTTTATTTTTTTAAATAAAACCTATAAACCATTAAAAGCGTAAAAACATATATTGCTAAACTTTTAACGACAAAACCTATAAATACTTAAATCATTAAACTGACATACATTAATAATAAATCATAAATCTCATTTTAATTTTTATTCTGTATAATTTTAAATTTTTATTTAATTATTTATCAATTTATTTTATAGAAATATTAATTACAAAACAAATTATTAATGAGACAGATCTAATTTAAATTAAACCAGTATCCCTAAATAATAAATAATAAATCTCAATTTTTTTCATTATTATTTTAAATATTCATTTTAATTATTAATTTGATTATTTATATATAAATATTAATTACAAAATAAATTGAGTTAGAAAAATATAATTTATATAAATTATTTTTCATCAAAAAATTATTAATAAACTTTTTGAAAAAAAAAATTTCAAAAAAAAAATTATTATATAGTAATATATTATGCTTTTCTTCTGAATCATTTTAGGTTTTGTAATTATATTTTAATTGATATATATCTTATTAATAATAGATTATTAATTTATTTTTTGATCATTATTAGAATATTTATCAATAATATTGTTTATATTGAATTTATATGATATATAAATATAATGATTATTATAACTAAATAGTGTATTTACTTTTGAAAAAATTTAAAAATTAGTATGTTTTCAAATATTATAACCTTAAAAAATGAGAAAAAATAATAAAAATAAATTTTTTGTTATTTCATTTTTTAAATAAAACCTATAGATCATTAAATGCTTACTTACATAAATTAGTAAGCTCATAAATCTCGAAACCCCTAAATACATAAACCTTTTAACGGCTATATACTACTTAATAAATAATAAATCTCATTTTTATTTCTATTTATTATAATTTTAAATATTAATTTTAATTATTTATTGTTAACTTTTTAGAAAGATTAATTACAAAATAATATTTGGGTGAAACAAATATTATTTAAATAATTTATTTTAATAAAAAAAATATAAGCTTATAAAAAGAAGGAAAATATTAAAAATTAAATATTATTATTTTGTAATACATTTTTATTTGATTTTGAATCATTTGTGTTATGTAAATATATTTTAATTAATATTAATATTATTAATAATAGATTATTAATTTAATTTTTCATCATTATTGAAATATCTATCATTAAGATTATTTATATTGAATTTTTATGATATATAATTAGTAAGATTAATATAATTATACATTATATTCACATTTCAAAACATTTTAAAAATTATTTTATTTTCAAAGATTATAACCATTGAAAATTAGAAAAAATCAAAAAAAAGAATTTTAAATTATTATTATATAAATAAAACCAATATACCACTAAATGCCTAAAAAGATAAATTGCTAAACTCCTAAACGACAAAACTCCTAAATAATCAAACCATTAAATCGGTATACCATATATAAGAAATCATAAATCTCATTTTAATTTGTATTCATTATAATTTTAAATATTCATTTTAATTATTTATTAGTTTCTTTTTTATAGAAATATGAATCACAAAATAAATAATCAGTGAGACAAATATAATTTTAATAATTTATTTTTAATCATAAAAGAAATAAGCTTATATAAAGAAGTAAAAATTTAAAAACAAAAAATTATTATTTAGTAATATATTTTACATTGATTTTGAATCATTATATATAGGTTTTGCAATTATATTTTAATTGTGATCAATCTTATTAATAATTGTTTATTAATTTATTATTTGATAATTTTTATAATATCTAACATTAAAATTACTTATATTCAATTAAAATTTCTTATAATTATTAAGTTATTATAACCAAATATTATATTTACATTTGAAAAAAAATTTAAAAATTATTATATTTTCAAAGGTTATATAACCTTTAAAAATGATAAAAAATCACAAAAATAATTTTTTATTATTTTATTATTTTATTATTTAATTAAAACTAAAAAACAACTAAATGCCTAACCATTTAAATCTCTAGACTCCAAAACCCCAAAACCCCAAAACCCCAAAACCCCAAAACCCCCAAAATACTTAAACCATTAAACATATATAACCTAAATAAAAATTAATAAATCTGATTTTTATTTGTATTCATTATAATTTTAAATATTCATTTTAATTATTTTTAGTTTATTTTTACAGAGATATTAATTACAAAATAAATAATGAGTGAGACAGATATAATTTAAATAAATTATTTTTTATTAAAAAAAATAATTTTATAAAAATAACAAAATTTTAAAAATTTAAAATTTTATTTAGTAATATAATTTACTTTGATTTTGAATTAATTTAATTTTTTATCATTTTTATAATATATACTAATACATTTTTTATATTTAATCTACAACAAATATAATTTTTAAGATTATTATAACTAAGTATTGTATTCATATTTTAGAATTATTAAAAAATTATTATATTTTTAAAGGTCATAACCTTTAAAAATAACGAAAATTCATAAAAAAATATTTTTGTTATTTCATTGATAAAATAAAACCTATAAACACCTAAATGTGTAAACATATAAATCAATACCCTCATTAACCCCAAAACCACAATAAACATAAACCATTAAATAGGTATGCCCTAAATAATTAATCATAAATCTCATTTTTATTAGTATTCATTATAATTTTAAATATACATTTTAATTATTTATTAGTTTAATTTTATAGAAATATAAATTAAAAAATAAATTATTAGTGAGACAAATATAATTTAAATAATTTAATTTTCATCAAAAAATATATAGGCTTATAAATGGATACAAAAATTTAAAAATTTAAAATTAATATTTAGTAAAATATTTCACTTTGATTTTGAGTCATTTTAGGTTTTGCAAATATATTTTAAACAATATTTATCTTATTAATAATTGGTTATTACTTTTTTATGATCATTATTATAATAAATATCAATAAAATAGTTTATATTCAATTTATATGATATATAATTATTATGATTATTATAACTTCATTTTGTATTTGCTTTTCAAAAAAAAATTAAAAATTATTATATTTTCAAAGGTTATAACATTCAAAAATGAAAAAAAATAACAAAAATAAATTTTTTGTTATTTTATTTTTTATATAAAAACTATAAACCATTAAATGACTAAATACCAAAATGACTAAATACTAACATGACTAAACTCCTAAACCCCGAAGCTTATAAATACTTAAAACATTAAATTTGTATCGTCTCAATAATAAATCATAAATCACAGTTTTATTAGTATTCATTATAATTTTAAATATTCATTTTTATTATTTATTAGTTTATTTTTATAGAAATATTAATTAACAAAAATAATTTATTAGTGCGACATATATGATTTAAATAATTTATTTTTTATCAAAAAAAATGCTAATAAAAAGAGGAAAAATTTTAAAAATAAAAAATTATTATTTAATCATATATCTTATTTTGATTTTGAAATATTTTAGATTTTACAATTATATTTTAATTTATATCATTCTTATAAATACAAGTTTATTAATTTATTTATTGATCATTATTATAATATCTATCAATAAAATTATTTATATTGAGTTTACATTATATATAATCATTAAGATTATTATAACAAAATATTATAATTTCACAATTAAAAAATTTAAAAATTATTATATTTTCAAAGGTTATAAACTTTAAAAATTTAAAAAAAATCAAAAAATTAATTTTTTTGTTTTTTCATTCTTTAAATAAAAACTATAAATCACTTAAGGTCTAAACAATTAAATCACTAATCTCCCAAATCACAAAACAGCTAAATACTTAAACCATTAAACCGGTATATCCTGAATAATAAATAATAAAAATCAAATTTATTTGTATTCTTTATAATTTTAAATAATTATTTTAATTATTTATTAGTTTATTATTATAGAATTATAAATTAAAAAATTAATTATGAGTATGCCAAATATAATTTAAAAAATTTAATTTTAATAACAAAAATATAAACTTAATTAAAAAAGCAAAACATTAAAAAAAATTATTATTTAGTAATATATTTTACTTTGATTTGAATAAATTTAGATTTTACAAATACTTTTTAAATAATATCGATTTTATTAAAAATAGTTTATTAATTTATTTTTTGATCATTATTATAATATCTTGCAATGTAATTATTTATATTGAATTTAGATGACTTATATTTATAGAAATATTAATTACAAAATAAATTATTAGTGAGACAGATATAACTTAAATTAAACCGGTATACCTAAAATAATAAATAATAAATCTCATTTTTTTTTCATTATAATTTTTAATATTCATTTTAATTATTCATTTTTTATTTTTATATAAATATTAATTAAAAAATAAATTATGAGTTAGACAAATATAATTTATGTAAATTATTTTTAATCAAAAAAATATAGATAAACTTTTTGAAATAAAAAAAAATTTCAAAACAAAAAATTATTATATAGTAATATATTTTGCTTTGCTTATGAATCATTTTATATTTTGTAATTATATTTTAATTGATATCTATCTTATTAATAATAGATTATTAATTTATTTTTTGAACATTATTTGAATATTTATCACTAAAATTGTTTATGTTGAAATATGATATATAAATTTATTGATTATTATAACTAAATATTGAATTCACTTTTGAAAAAATTTAAAAATTATTATATTTTCAAAGGTTATAACCTTTGAAAATATCAAAAAATAATAAAAATAAATGTTTTGTTATTTTATTTTTTAAATAAAACCTATAAAACACTAAATGCATACACAATTAAATCAGTAAACACCTAAACCCCGTAATACCTAAATACATAAACCATTAAACTGCTATATAATTCATAATAATTAATAAACCTAATTTTAATTTCTATTTATTATAGTTTATATATTCATTTTAATTATTTATTAGTTTATTTTTATAGAAATATTTATTATAAATTAAATTATGAGTGCGACAAATATAATTAAAATAATTTATTTTTAATCAAAAAAAATATATACGCTTATAAAAGAAGTAAAAATTTAAAAATTAAAAATTATTATTGCGTAATAAATTTTACTTTAATTTTGAATCAATTTGGGTTTTGTAAATATTTTTTAATTAATACCTATCTTATTATTAATAGTTTATTAATTTAATTTTTGATCATTATTATAATATCTATCAATAAAATTATTTATATTGAATTTTTATCAAATATAATTATTAATATTATTATATCTAAATATTATATTCACATTTCAAAAAATTTTAAAATATTATTATATTATCATAGGTTAAAACCTATGAAAATGAGAAAAAATTACAAATTTTTCTTTTGTTATTTTATTGATTAAATACTTAATAATAAATGAGAAAACCCTTAAAATATTAAACCATTAAACTAGTATACATTAATAATAAATCATAAATATCATTTTAATCTTTATTCAGTATAATTTTAAATTTCTATTTTAATTAATTTTCAATTTATTTTTATAGAAATATTAATTACAAAATAAATTATTAGTAAGACAGATCTAATTTAAATTAGACCGGCATACCCTAAATAATAAATAATAAATCTCATTATTTTTCATTATAAGTTTAAATATTCATTTTAATTATTTATTTGTTTATTTTTATATAAATATAAATTACAAAATAATTTATGAGTTACACAAATATAATTTATGTAACTTATTTTTCATCAAAAAATTATAGATAAACTTTTAAAAAAAATTACAAAACAAAAAATTATTATATAGTAATATATTTTGCTTTGCTTCTGAATCATTTTAGGTTTTGTAATTATATTTTTATTTGATATCTATCTTAATAATAATAGATTATTATGTTATTTTTTCATCATTATTAAAATATGTATCAATAAAAATGTTTATATTGAATTTATATGATATATAAATATAATGATTATTATAACAAAATATTGTATTCACTTTTGAAAAAAATTTTAAAATTATTATATTTTCAAAGGTTATAACCTTTGAAAATGTGAAAAAATAAAAAAAATATTTTTTATTTATTATTCTATTGTTTAAATAAAACCTATACACCACTAACTGCCTAAGCATTTAAATCATTAAACTACAAAATCTGGATACCTTTATATAGATAATCCTTTAAATCGGTATTCCCTAAATAATAATTATAAATTTCATTTCTATTTGTTTTCATTATAATTTAAAAAATTCATTTTAATTGTTTAGTTTTTTGTTTTTATATATGTATTAATTATAAAATAATTTATGAGCTAATAATATAATTTATAAAAAATTTTTTTAATCAAAAAATGGATAGGCTTATAAAATGAATAAAAATTTAAAAACAAATAATTATTATTTAGTAATATATTTTGCTTTGATTTTGAATCATTTTAGGTTTAGATATTATATTTTAAGTAAATTCAATCTTATTCATAATAGATTTATAATTTATTTTTTGATCATTATTAGAATATTTATCAATAAAATATGTTATATTGAATTTATAAGATATATAAATATAATGATCATTATAACTAAATATTGTATTCACATTTGAAAAAAATTTAAAAATTATTATATTTTCAAAGGTTATAACCTTTAAAAATGAGAAAAAATAATAAAAATATATTTTTTTTTATTTCATTTTTTAAATAAAATCTATAGAGCAATAAATGATTACTTACTTAAATTAGTAAGCTCATAAACCCCGAAACCCCTAAATACAAAAATATTTTAACATCTATATACTACTTAAAAAATAATAAATCTCATTTTTATTTCTATTTATTATAATTTTAAATATTCATTTTAATTATTTATAGTTTAATTTTTTAGAAAAATTAATTACAAAATAAATTTCGAGTGAGACAAATATTATTTAAATAATTTATTTTTTAATCAAAAAAAAATATAAGCTTATAAAAAGATGAAAAAATTTTAAATTAAATATTATTATTTAGTAATATATTTTGATTTGATTTTGAATAATTTTGTGTTATGTAAATATATTTTAATTAATATTTATATTATTAATAATAGTTTACTAATTTAATTTTTTGATCATTATTATAATATCTATCAATAAAATTGTTTATATTGAATTTATATGATATATAATTAGTTAGATTAATATAATTATACATAGTATTCACATTTCAAATAATTTAAAAAATTATTTTTTTTAAAAGGTTATAACCTTTGAAAATCAGAAAAAATCTAAAAAATTTTTTTTTTAATTATATAAATAAAACCTATAAACCACTAAATACATAAAAACATAAATTGATAAACTCCTAAACGACAAAGCTTCTAAATAATCAAACCATTAAACTGGTATACCAAATATAATAAATCATAAATCTCATTTTAATTTGTATTCATTATAATTTTACATATTCATTTTAATTATTTTTATAGTTTATTTTTTAAATAAATATTAATTACAAATAAATAATGAGCTAGACAACTATAATTTTAATAATTTATTTATAATCAAAAAAAATAATAGCTTATAAAAAGAAGTAAAATTTAAAAACAAAAATTATTATTTAGTAAATATCTTTACTTTGATTTGAATTATATTTTTTTATAAAATATAAACCACTAAATGATACACTAAAT
>JAREIK010002939.1:52609-344481 GCA_029783825.1 Sapria himalayana
CCTCTTGAGTCATGAATTTGTGTTACATATACAAAAAGATAAATCTGTGACATTCCTAAAAGTTGTGAATTTCAATTTAAATTTAACACTTAATCATTTGATAAAAAAAAGTGCAAAACATGAGATATAGGATTTAGGTTTTATGGACCAGGGATATAGTTTATGGTTAAGGTTTAGGATTTAAAGTTTAGGGTTTATGGTTTTTTTTTTGTTTTTTTTTTGAAAATACACACTTTATTTATCATTTAAGCACACAACATACAAGAGACTAAAAAGCTGACTAATTTAGGTATGCCCACCAAATCCTATGCAACTTATGATGCGCCATATTAAAAACTATGCAAATATAATATCGTGCACGTGTGTAACATGCAGCATCAAGCATTTGCCTACGTCATTGCTATGCAATGGAATACTTGTAAAACTGAATACCCATAAATCCACAAGTTCATATCTACGGCACTTTGTCAATTCATTCTTACCTCTGAATTCAACATTCTTTTGCTCCAATGATCCTCAAAAGAGTATCTCTTCGGTTAGAATGCTTACTCCTCGAGCTCCAAGAAGTGGCTGTATGTTGCACCGACAAAATATCAAAAAATATGCATGCATCGGTGTGCATGTGTGATGAGGTCCATCTCATAGTCTAATTCTCTATGCGTACAACCAAGCTAGAGTACAAGTAAAATTACAAAATGCTATAAAGATGGGTCTTCTACTCTAGGGAGTGGAGCATTGCCTAATGTCTATTTACAAAATGCATTAGTGGCCCCCACTTAGAGATAATCATGGGTCTAGTTTTGCCCTCATTACAAGCTACATAGAGAATAGACAAGATTGTATGTGTGAGTATATCATGATCCATCTCTACAAGTACATTGTGCATACAAAGTCCAAAATACATATAAGACTACAAACATAAACTACAATTTTGAATCTTTCGCTCCCATGTGGATGGTCTGGACTCTATTGCTTACTGGCAATGCTTGGTGATGCTTCGGATTTTTTTGGCTCACCAATTAATCATGGATTACTGCTACTCCTGTTTGGCGACGAATGGGTGGCCTCTATGCTGCCTGATAGGGCTAATGGGACCCACTCCTAGCTACTCTTGGGTTTACTCCTGACCACATTGCTCGGTCTCGTCAGTTTTCTGAATTTTATCATCCTGGCTTGCTATTGGGGCCCTCTACAAGCTGGTGTCCCATACTTTTGGCTGCTTCTAGGACTTGCTGGCCCCTCTAAATGCTACACCAAAAATGGACAAGAATATGTGCACGTGTGTACTGTGGTCCGTCGCTATGTATGTGTGGTTCTGCAGTATCAGGGTATAGGAGTTTAGTAATTTAAGTATTTAGGTATTTTGTGGTTTATAGGTTTTATTTAAATAATTAAATAACAAAAAAATTTTTATGATTTTTCTCATTTTTAATGTTATAAGCATTGAATATCATGTAAATTCAATATAAAAATTTTATTGATCGATATTATAATACTAATCATAAAATAGATTAATAAACATTATTAATAAGATAGATATTAATTAAATATATTTCCAACAACTAATACGATTCAAAATCAAAGTAAAATATATTACTAATAATAATTTTTATTTTTAAATTTCTGATTCTTTTATAAGCTTATAAATTTGTTTGATGAAGATAAATTATTTAAATTATATTTCTCATTCATAATTATATTTTGGAATTAATATTTCTATAAAAATAAACTAATAAATAATTAAAATGAATATTAAAATTATAATGAATACAAATAAAATGAGATTTATGATTAATTATTCAGGGTTTACCGATTTAATGGTTTAAGTATTTAGGAGTTTAGGAGTTTAGTGATTTAAGTGTTTAGGCATTTAGTAGTTATATGTTTTATTTAAAAAATGAAAAACAAAAATATTATTTTTCAAATTTTTTAGCAATTTTGAAGGTTATAATGTTTATAAATATTATAATTTTTAATTTTTTTTCAAATGTGAATACAATATTTAGTTATAATAAACTTAATAATTATATATCGTAAATTAAAAATAAACAATTTTATTGATAGGTATTAATAAACTAAATAAATATAAATATAATAATGATCAAAAAATAAACTTATAAACTATTATAAATTGATAGATATATATATATATATATATATATATATATATATATTAATTTTAAATACTTAAACCTTTAAAGATGGTTTAAATGTTTAAGTATTTAAGGGTTTTGTGGTTTAGTGGTTAGGAGTTTAAGGATTTAAGCATTTAGGCATTTACTAGTTTTTAGGCGTTTAGGCATTAAAAATATAATAATTTTTAAATTATTTTCAATGTAAATATAATATTTAGTTATAATAATCTTTATAATTATATATCAAGTAAATTCAATATAAACAATTTTATTGATAAATATTCTAATAATGAACAAAAAATAAATTAATAATCTATAATTAATATGATAGATATCAATTAAAATATAATTCCAAAGCCTAAAAATGATTCAGAAGCAAAGCAAAATATATTACTATATAATAATTTTTTGTTTTGAAAATTATTTTTCTATTAAAAAGTTTATCTATAATTTTTTGATGAAAAATAATTTATATAAATTATTTTTGTCTAGCTCGGATTATTTTGTAATTAATATTTATATAAAAAAACAAATAAATAATTAAAATGAATATTTAAAATTATAATGAAAAAAAATGAGATTTATTATTTATTATTTAGGGATACTATTTTAATTAAATTAGATCAGTCTCACTAATAATTTATTTTGTAATTAATATTTCTATAAAAATAAACTGATAAATAATTAAAATAAAAATTTAAAATTATACTGAATAAAAATTAAATGAGATTTATGAATTATTATTAATGTTTATTAGTTTAATGGTTTAAGTATTTAGAGGTATTATCATTTAGGAGTTTAGGGATTTATATTTTTAGGCATTTAGTTGTTTAAGGTTTTATTTAAACAATGAAAAAAAAAAAATATTTTGTTTTTTTTCACATTTTCAAAGGTTATAACTGTTGGGTAATTGCGCTTCCACGGTAGTGAGTTTAAAAAATAGAAACAATAGAAAACACAGAAAAACAAGTAATATATATCCCAATCCACAAGCATCCACGACAAAAACAAAAACGAGAAATCAACACCGTAAATAACGTGGTTCGCTAGTCGCTCAGTACGATTAGCTACCTCCACCAGAAAATACTTATGCGTTACAGATTAAAACCAAAACAGAATGTCTTACACTAAGCAGCATGCAGTAGTCATGAAATCGCGCAGAGAGAGGAGAGGGATAATAAAAAGTTCAAAAACGGTCAAAAACAACCGACCGAAAAATAAATACAAATCATTTTATATGAAAAATAAACATCCGTTATTGTGCAACTGCTGCATCCCCGAGCTTTTAATATTATCTTTCCTGCACTTACATGAAAATATTAAAACAAATTATCAAGTAAATACAAATTACGTATACAGCAATAACCTTTGAAAATATAATATATTTAAATTTTTTAAAATGTGAATACAATATTATTAATAATAATCAAAGATAATTATTATAATATAGCTAAATATAAAACAATTTATAGATAGATATGATATCAATTATCAAAAATTAAATTAATATGTTATTACTAATATGATAGATATAAATTAAAATATAATTAAAAAACCTAAAATGATTCAAAAACAATGTAAATTTATTACTAAATAATAATTTTTGTTTTTAGTTTTGCTTCTTATTATAAGCTTATATATTTTTTTGATGAAAAATAAATTATTTAAATTATATTTGTATCACTCATAATTTATTTTGTAATTAATATTTCAATATATGATTTAAGGTTATATTTTACGTTTACGAGTTTAAAGGTTTAATGTATTTAGGGGCTTCGGGGTTTAGGAGTTTAGAGATTTATGTTTTTAGGCATTTAATGGTTTATAAGTTTTATTTAAACAATGATATAACAAAAAATTTATTTTTATTGTTATTTATCATTTTTGAAGGTTATAACCTTTGAAAATATAACAATTTTTAAAATTTTTTATATGTGAATATAATATTTAGTTATGATAATCTTAATAATTATATATCATGTAAATTCAATATAAACAATTATATTGATAGATATTATATTAATGATCAAAAAATAAATTAATAAACTATTATTAATAAGAAAGATGGTATTTAAAATATATGTGCAAAATATAAATTTATTCAAAATCAAAATAAAATATATTACTAAATAATTATTTTGATGTTTTGCTTCTTTTAATAAGTTTATATTTTTTTTAAAAGTAAATTATTTAAATTATATTTGTCTCCCTCATAATTTATTTCTAATTTATAATTCAATAAAAATAACTAATAAATAATTAAAATGAATATTTAAAACTATAATGAATACAAATTAAATAGAGATTTATAATTTATTATTCAAGATATACAAGTTTAATGGTTTAAGAATTAGGTATTTTGGACTTTAGTGATTTAATGTTTAGGCCTTTAATGATTTATAGTATTTATTTAAAGAATTGAAAAATAAAAAAATTTAATTTTTTGATTTTTTTTTAATTTTGTGAAGGTTATAACCTTTGAAATTATAATAAATTTTAATTTTATTTAAATGGGAAAATAATATTCATTATAATAATCTTAATAATTATATATATGTAAACTCAATATAAATAATTTTATTAATAGATATTATAATAATGATCAATAAAAAATTAATAAACTATTATTAATAAAAATTATATAAATTAAAATATAATTGCAAAATCAAAAATGATTCAAATAAAAATAAAATATATTACTAAATAATAATTTTTGTTTTTAAAAATTTTGCCTCTTTTATAAGGATATATTTTTTTTAATGAAAAATAAATTATTTAAATTAGATCTGTCTCACTAATAATTTATTTTGGTAATTAATATTTCTATAAAAATAAACTAATAAATAATTAAAATAAAATTTAAAATTATACTGAATAAAAAATTAAAATGAGATTTATGATTTAGTATTAATGTTTACCAGTTTATGGTTTAAGTATTTACTGGTTTTATCGTTTAGTAGTTCGCGATTTATGTTTTTAGGCATTTAGTGGTTTATAGGTTTAATTAAATATAAAATAACAAAAAGATGTAATTTTTTCTCATTTTCTTGGTTATAACCTTTGAAAATATAATAATATTTAAAATTTTTTGAAAATGTCAATACAATATTTAGTTATAATAATATTAATAATTATATATCATATAAATTCAATATAAACAATTTATATATAGATAATATAATAATGATCAAATTTAAATTATAAACTATCAATAAAAAGATTGATATTATTAAAAAATATTACAAAACCCAAATTGATTCAAATAAAGTAAAATATATTATTGGATAATAATTTTTAATTTTTAAATTTTTACTCTTTTATAAGCATATATTTTTTTGAAAAAAAATAAATAAATTAAAATATATATGTCACTCTCATAATTAATTTGTAATAAATATTTCTATAAAAATAAAACTAATAAATAAATAAAATGAATATTTAAAATTATAATAATAGAAATAAAATTTAGATTTATTAATTATTATGTAGTATATAGTAGTTTAATGGTTTATGCATTTAAGCATTATGAGGTTTAAACGTTTCCAGATTTAATTGTGTATTCATTTAGTGGTATATAGGTTTTATTAAAAAAATAAAATAATTTAAAATTTATTTTATTATTTTTTAAATTTTCAAAGGTTATAACCTTTGAAAATATAATAATTTTTAAATTTTTTTTTAAATGTGAATACAATATTTAGTTATAATAATCATTATATTTATATATCATATAAATTCAATATAAACAATTTATTGATAAATATTATAATAATAATCAAAAAATAAATTAATAACCTATTATTAATAAGAAAGATATCAATTAAAATATAATTACAAGACCTAAAATGATTAGAAGAAAAGCAAAATATATTACTATATAATAATTTTTTGATATTAAATTTTTTTTTCGTTAAAATTTATCAATAATTTTTTGATGAAAAATAATTTATATAAATTATATTTGTCAAACTTAATTTATTTTGTAATTAATATTTATATAAAAATAAACAAATAAATAATTAAAATGAATATTTAAAATTATAATGAAAAAAAATGAGATTTATTATTTATTATATAGGGATACCGGTTTAATTTAAATAGATCTGTCTCACTAATAATTTATTTTGTAATTAATATTTCTATATAATAAATTGATAAATAATTAAAATAAAAATTTAAAATTATACTGAATAATAATTAAAATAAGATTTATGATTTATTATTAATGCATACCAGTTTAATGATTTAAGTATTTAGAGGTTTCAACGTTAGGAATTTAGCTATTTATGTTTTTAGGCTTTTAGTGTTTTATAGGTTTTATTTAAAAAAATAAAATAATAAAAAAAATTTCTATAATTTTTTATCATTTTCATAGGTTATAACATTTGAAAATATAATAATATTTAAAATTTTTGAAATTTTATACAATATTTTGTTATAATAATATTAAGAATTATATGTCATATAAATTTAATATAAATAATTTTATTAATAGTTATTATAATAATGATCAAAAAGAAATCTATAAACTATTATATTAAGATAGATATTAATTAAAAAATATTTACAAGACCCAAATTGATTCAAAATTAAAGTAACTTATATTACTTGATAATAATTTTTAATTTTAAATTTATACTTCTTTTATAAGCAAATATTTTTATTAGATAAATAATATATTATTTAAATTATATTTGTCCCACTCATAATTTATTTTGTAATAAATATTTCTAAATAAATACACTAATAAATAATTAAAATGAATATTTAAAAATATAATAAATAGCAATAAAAAATAGATTTATTAATTATTAAGTAGTATTTAGCGGATTAATGGTTTAAGTATTTAGGAATTACGAAATTTAGGAATTTACTAATTTAACTTTATATGCATTTAGTAGGACTGCTCACGGGACTCAGAGATTCGCGACCCAACTTGAAGTCTTGTCTCGAAAGAATCGGGACTGAGAAAAATATATTGACTTTGACTTTTCTCGTCCCAATTTGTCACGTATTTTTTCTTTTGGGATGGTTTTGGATCTTAAGCAATATCCATCCCGAGAACCATCCCGCCCTAAAAAAATGATACTAGAAATAGGAATATATATATATATATATATATATAACATGAAGATGCCACCAATTCTGCTACTGACCATCCAATTCCGACGCACCTATTGCTATTCCGATGAGTTCTAGGCCACCTCACGCCGTTACAGCCATGTTCAGTAAGGTATAGCTCTTGTCCGCCGCACTTCTGGTTACCTCCACCGTGTCTCAGATGCTACAAGCCTTTTGGTTTTTTTTTCTGATGAGAATTGAGTGATTAATTATTATTATTATGTGTCTTAGTCAGTTTTGTTGACTATTAGTTGTGGTGTTGTGGTTGGGCCGAATGAGTGGGCTGAATATATTACTAAATAATAATATATTACTAAATAATAATATAAATAAAATATATTTAAATAACAAAAATGATTCAAAATAAAATCAAAATATATTACTAAATAATAATATTTAATTTTTAAAATTTTCTTTCTTTTTATAAGCTTATATTTTTTTTTATTAAAATAAATTATTTAAATAATATTTGTCTCACTCGAAATTTATTTTGCAATTAATTTTTCTAAAAAATAAAACTATAAATAATTAAAATTAATATTTAAAATTATAATAAATATAAATAAAAATGAGATTTATTATTTATTAAGTAGTATATAGCTGTTAAAAGGTTTATGTATTTATGAGTTTCAGGATTTATGAGCTTAATGATTTAAGTAAGTAAGCATTTAATGATCTATAGTTTTTATATAAAAAATGAAATAACAAAAAATTTATTTTTTTTATTTTTCACATTTTCAAAGGTTAAAACCTTTGAAAATGTGATAATTTTAATTTTTTTTTTCAAAAGTGAATACAATATTTAGTTATAATAATCATTATATTTATATATCATATAAATTCAATATAAACATTTTTATTGATAAAAATTCTAATAATGATGAAAAAATAACTTAATAATCTATTATTAATAAGATAGATATCAATTAAAATATATTTACAAAACCTAAAATGAAATAGAAGCAAAGGGAAATATATTACTATATAATAATTTTTTGTTTTGAAATTTTTTTTTCTATTAAAAAGTTTGTCTATATTATTTTGATAAAAAATAATTTATATAAATTATATTTGTGTAACTCATAATTTATTTTGTAATTAATATTTATATAAAAATAAACAAATAAATAATTAAATTTGAATATTTAAAATTAAAATGAAAAAAATGAGATTTATTCTTTATTATTTAGGTTATACCAGTTAAATTTAAATTAGATCCGTCTCACTAATAATTTATTTTGTAATTAATATTTCTATACAAATAGACTGATAAATAAATAAAATAAAAATTTAAATTATACTGAATAATTAAAATAATTTATTTTGTTCCTCTCTAAACTCTAGAATGATTGCTAAAGCTCTAACCAAAATAATATGAGCTTTTACTTTATCTCTATTATGTCTCATCATATTTGATGTTGAATCACTTGGCTATCAATGGTATTTGACTCATGTATGCTAATAGACTAAACCAAAGTTGTACCCCTATATGTTGAAATAGCTAGTTGTTGAGGATACTATTTATATTGATTATATAATTTCTTCTAAAATATTTCTCATGCACACACTCAAAAAAAATTTTTTAAAACATAGTTCACCTCTAAAAAAATAACGACCTTATAGCCTATTAGAAAAAACTAGCCCTAGGGCGGCTTGAGCAGGGAAAGGAGTATGGGCACTCTTTCAATCAAGAATCAAAAATATATATTTTATTGGCATGTCTAAGCCCCCTTATTATATCCTCATGGATATGTAAAGTATCATTTATTTTTTTTATATTAAAAGAGTTATGTATACAAGCTCACAATACCCAAAAAGGTTTTAGCTATTTCTAAGGTCTTAAAATATTAGTCTCAAGAATTTTAGATATTTCTAGCTAAAATTCTTGGGAATTTTAGCTATTTCTAGGGTCTTAAAATATTAGTCTTAAAAAGGTTTTAGCTATTTCTAGGGTATTGCAAATGAATCATATACAATTGTATAAAAGGTTTTAATCATTGCTCAAAATATTAGTCTTGCATATTGACACTTGAGGTCACAAATCAAAGGAAAAAGCCATAGTGATATTTCCAATCCCAAGAATTTTAGCTATAAAAAGTTATAAAGAGTAGTACCCGAGCTTTAACTATTTCTAGGGTCATGACTTTTGCTCATGAGGAATGTCCAAAGTTATAATCATTCCTAGTGCAATGACTTTGAAATATAAAGATAAAATGTACAAGCTATGGTCATATCCAATACTGTGAACCACTATTATAGTGATTAAATATGTATTCATGATCATTCTTAGTGCCATAACAATATGTTCAACAGAGAGACACAAGTTATGGCATATTCTCATCGATATGATTTTGTGTTCTAGAGACAAAATATACAATCATGACCATTGCTAATGCTACAATAATCTAAAGCAAGAAAGTGACTGAATCCATAACTCACTCATTGAGTCATGACTTTGTGTACCATATATAAAAAGATAAATCTGTGACATTCCTAGAAGTTGTGAATTTAAATTTAAATTTAACACTTAGTCATTTGATTATAAAAGTGCAAAACATGAGATTTAGGATTTAGGGTTTATGGGTTAGGATTATAGTATATGGTTTAATGTTTAGGATTTAAAGTTTAGGGTTTATGTTTTTTTAGTTTTTTTTTGAAAATACACACTTTATTTATCATTTAAGCACACAATGTACAAGAGACTAAAAAGCTGACTAATTTAGGCCAGCCCACCAAATCCTATGCACCTTAATGATTCTATGCATAAAATACATAAAAAAACATAATACCTAATAATTCGAAGCATATGAATACAACTAAAATCACCTGGCATTCCCCGGACTTAAGGGTTGGCATTGAGACATTTTGCGCACAGCATCCTTTCCATTAGGATTTGTCCAAGCCTTTTGGAGGAACATGAATGATGAACCATATTAAAACTATGCAAATATAAGATTGTGCATGTGTGTGACATGCAGCATCAAGCATTTGCCTATGTCATTGCTATGCAATGGAATACATGTAAAAATGAATACCCATAAATCCACAAGTCCATATCTATGGCACTTTGTCAATTCATTCTCACCTCTGAATTCCATATTCTTTTTCTCCAATGATCCTCAAAAGAGTATCTCTTGGGTTAGAATGCTTCCTCCATGATCTCCAAGAAGTGGATGTATGTTGCACCGACAAAATATCAAAAAATATGCATGGATCGGTATGCATGTATGATGAGGTCCATCGCATAGTCTAATTATCTATGCATACAACCAAGCTAGAATAATAGTAAAATTACAAAATGCTATAAAGATGGGTCTTCTTCTCCCGGGAGTGCAACATCGCTTAATGTGTATTTACAAAATGCATAATGGGCCCCAATTAGAGATACTCATGGGTCCAGTTGCTCAAATTGCATGCTACATAGAGAACAGACAAGATTGTGTGTGTGAGTAATTCATGATATGTCTCTATAAGTACATTGTGCATACAAAGTCCAAAATACAAATAAGACAACAAACATAAACTACAAGTTTGAATCTTTCGGTCCCATGTGGATGGTTTGGACTCCATTGCTTACTGGCCCTACTTGGTGATGCTTCGGATTTTTCCGGCTCTCCAATTAAACATGGATTACCCGCTACTCTTGTTGGGCGATGGTTGGGTGGCCCTCTATGCTGCGTGATAGGGCTAGTGGAATCCACTCCTAGCTACTCTGCGTTTACTCTCGACCACTTTGCTCTACCTTATCAGTTTTCTAAATGTTATCATCCTGGCATGCTAGTGGGGCCCTCGACAAGGCGGTGGCCCATACTTCTGGCTGCTTGCACGACTTGCTAGCCCCTCTAAATGCTACACCAAAATGGACAAGAATATGTGCACGTGTGTTTGTGGTCATTCGCTATGTGTGTGTGGTGCAGTAGTAATAGGGTTTAGGAGTTTAGTAATTTAAGTATTTAGGTATTTTGTGGTTTATAGGTTTTATTTAAATAATTAAATAACAAAAATATCATTTTTATGATTTTTTCTCATTTTCAAGGTTATAACCAATGAAAAAATTATAATTTTTAATTTTTTTTCAAATTTTAATACAATATTTAATTATAATAATCATACAAATTAAATATCTTTTAAATTCAAAATAAATAATTCTATTGATCGATATTATAATACTGATCATAAAATAGATTAAGAAACTATTATTAATAAGATAGATATTAATTAAAAAATATTTGCAAAACCTAAAACGATTCAAAATCAAAGTAAAATATATAACTAAATAATAATTTTTTATTTTTAAATTTTTGATTCTTTTTATAAGCTTATAAATTTTTTTTGATAAAGATAAATTATTTAAATTATATTTGTCTCATTCATAATTTTAATTTGCAATTAATATTTCAATAAAAATAAACCAATAAATAATTATAATGAATATTAAAATTATATTGAATACAAAAAAAAATGAGATTTATGATTAATTATTTAGGGTATACTAGTTTAATGGTTTAAGTATTTAAGAGTTTAGGAGTTTAGTGAGTTAAGTGTTTAGGCATTTAGTAGTTTATATGTTTTATTTAAATAATGAAATAACAAAAAAATTATTTTTCAAATTTTTTATAAATTTTGAAGGTTATAACATTTATAAATATAATAATTTTTAAATTTTTTTCTAATTTGAATACAATATTTAGTTATAATAAACTTAATAATTATATATCATGTAAATTAAAAATAAACAATTTTATTGATAGATATTAATAAACTAAATATAAATTTAAATATAATAATGATCAAAAAATAAATTAATAAACTATTATTTATTGATAAATATTTATAAATTATTTATAAATACTTAAACCTTTAAAGATGGTTTAAATGTTTAAGTATTTAAGAGTTTTGGGGTTTAGGAGTTTAATGATTTAAGTGTATAGGTACTTAGTTGTTTATAGGTTTTATATAAACAATAAAATAACAAAAAATTTATTTTTGTGATTATCTCATTTTCAAAGATGATAACCTTTAAAAATATAATAATTTTTAAATTATTTCCAAATGTAAATATAATATTTAGTTATAATAATCTTTATAATAATATCTCATGTAAATTCAATATAAATAATTTTATTGATAAATATTCTAATAATGATCAAAAAATAAATTAATTATTTATTATTATTTAGATAGATATCAATTAAAATATAATTACAAAACCTAAAATGATTTAGAAGCAAAGCAAAATATATTACTATATAATATTTTTTTTTTGAAAATTTTTTTTCTTTTAAAAAGTTAATCTATAATTTTTTTATAAAAAATAATTTATATAAATTATTTTTGTATAGCTCAATTTATTTTGTAATTAATATTTATATATAAATAAACAAATAAATAATTAAAATGAATATTTAAAATTATAATGAAAAAAAAAAATTTATTATTTATTATTTAGAGATACTGTTTTAATTTAAATTAGATCTGTCTCACTAATAATTTATTTTGTAATTAATATTTCTACAAAAATAAACTGATAAATAATTAAAATAAAAATTAGAAATTATACTGAATAAAATTTAAAATGAGATTTATGATTTATTATTACTATATACCAGTTTAATTGTTTAAGTATTTAGAGGTTTTTTCATTTAGGATTTTAGCGATTTATGTTTTTAGGCTTTTTGTGGTTTATACGTTTTATTTAAAAAAAATTAAATATCAAAAAAATTTGCTATAATTTTTTCTCATTTTCATAGGTTATAACCTTTGAAAATATAATAATATTTAAAATTTTTTGTATTGTGAATACAATACTTAGTTATAATAATATTAATAATTATATATCAAATAAATTCAATAAACAATTTTATTTATATATATTATAATAATGATCAAAATTAAATCTATAAACTATTGATATTAAGATAGATATTAATTAAAAAATAATTACAAACCCCAAATTGTTCAAAATTATAGTAAAATATACTTCTGGATAACAATTTTTAATTTTTAAATTTTTACTTCTTTTATAAGCATATATATTTTTTTAAATTATATTTGTCAGACTCATAATTTATTTTGTAATAAATATTTCTATAAAAATAAACTAATAAATAATTAAAATGAATATTTAAAATTATAATAAATAGAATTATAAATTAGATTTATTAATTATTAAGTAGTATATAGCGGTTTAATGGTTTATGTATTTTGGGCATTACGGGGTTTAAGAGTTTACTATTTTAACTGTGTATGCATTTAGTGGTTTATAGGTGTTATTTAAAAAAATTATCAAAAAATTTATTTTTTTTATTTTTTGATATTTTCAAAGGTTATAACCTTTGAAAATATAATAATTTTTAAATTTTTTTCAAAAGTGAATACTATATTAGTTATAATAATCATTATATGTAGATATCATATAAATTCAATATAAATATTTTTACTGATAAATATTCTAATAATGATCAAAGAATAAATTAATAAACTATTATTAATACGATAGATATCAATTTAAATATAATTACAAGACCTAAATTGATTCAGAAATAAAGCAAAATATATTACTATATAATTATTTTTTGTTTTGAATTTTTTTTCTTTTAAAAAGTTTATTATTATTTTTTTGATGAAAAATAATTATATAAATTATATTTGTCTAACTCAATTTATTCTGGAATTAATAATTATATAAAAATAAATGAATAAATAATTAAAATGAATATTTTAAATTATAATGAAAAAAATAATATTGAGATTTATTATTTATTATTTAGGGTATACCGGTTTAAAATGATTTTCTATTAGTGTTTTTGAGATTTATGAGTTATTGATTTAAGTATTTAGGCATTTAGTGGTTTATAAGATTTATCTACATAATGAAATAACAAAAAAATTATTTTTGTTATTTTTTCACATTTTTAAAGGTTATAACATTTGAAAATATAATAATTTTAAATTTTTTTTAAAATGTGAATAAAATATTTAGTAATATTAATCATTATAATTTTATATAATATAAACTAATTATAAATTAATTTATTGATAGATATGATATCAATTATCATAAAATAAATTAATAAACTATTATTAATATGATTGATAAAAATTAAAATATAATTACAAAACCTAAAATAATTCAAAATCAAAAAAAAAATTTTACTAAATAATAATTTTTTGTTTTTAAATTTTTACTTCTTTTTATAAGATTAGATTTTTTTTATTAAAAGTAAATTATTAATATTATATTTGTCAGACTAATTATTATTTATAATTAATATTTATATAAAAAATAAACTAATACATATTTAAAATGAATATATAAAATTATAATGAAACAAATTAAAATGAGTTTTAAGATTTATTATTACTGTATATGTAATTTATTTTTTGATAATCTGTTTGTATAACCAAATATTTTTTCTTTTTTAATATTTTCATGTAAGTGCAGTAAAGGAAATATTAAGTGGTCGGGGATGTAGCAGAAGCACAATAATAGTGGTCTCGCTGACCGAACATCACGCTGAAAAAGGAGCAGAGCCTGACCCGCCTCATGATCCGACCCGCTCCGGTTAAATGAACCGAGAGAAATTTTAATATAAAATGTTTTGTAATTTTATTTTTGGGTGGGTTTTTTTGGACCCGTGGAACTATTCATCATCTCTCTCTCTCTTCTCTCTGTGCAATTTATCGCGACTATTCTGTGTGCTACATACTGTAAGACATTTCTGTTGCTTTAATCTGTAACGCATAAGTATTTTCTGGTGGATTTAGCTAGTCATACTGAGTGACTAGCGAACCACGTTTTTTCGGTGTTTATATCTCATTTTTTGATTCTATCATGGATGGTTGCTGAATTGGGATATATATATTGCTTGTTTTCTATTGTTTCTGTGTTTCTGTATCTCAATCTCACTACCATGGAAGCACAATTGCCCCACAATTATATATGGTATACCGGTTTAATGGATCGATTGTTTAGGGGTTTTGTCATTTAGGAGTTTAGTAATTTATGTTTTTTGGTATTTAGTGGTATATAGGTTTTATTTATATAATAAAAATAATTTTTTTTTTATTTTTTTTAGATTTTCAAAGGTTATAACCTTTAAAAATAAAATAATTTTTAAAAACTTTTAAAAATTGAATACCATGTATAATTATATTAATCTTATTAATTATATATCATATAAATTCAATATAAATAATTTTAATGATAGATATTATAATAATGATCAAAAATTAATTTAATAAACTATTATTAATAATATAAATATTATTTAAAATATATTTACATAACACAAAATGATTCAAAATCAAACAAAAAGATATTACTAAATAATAATATTTAATTTTTAAATGTTTCCATCTTTTTATAAGCTTATATTTTTTATGATTAAAAATAAATTATTTAAATAATATCTGTCTCACTCGAAATTTATTTTGTAATTAATTTTTCTAAAAATTAAATTATAAATAATTAAAATGAATATTTAAAATTATAATAATTAGAAATAAAAATGAGATTTATTATTTATTAAGTTGTATACTACTGTTATAAGGTTTATGTATTTAGGGGTTTTGGGTTTTATGAGCTACTGATTTAAGTAAGTAAACATTTAGTGGTCTATAGGTTTTATTTAAAAAAGAAATAACAAAAAATTTATTTTTTGTATTCTTTCTCATTTTTTAAGATTAAAACCTTTTAAAATATAATAATTTTTAAATTTTTTTCAAAAGTGAATACAATATTTATTTATAATAATCATAATAATTATATATCATATAAATTCAATATAAACAATTTTATTCATAGATATTCTAATCATTATCAAATAATAAATTAAAAATTATTATGAATAAGATTGATAATAATATCAAAACATAAAATGATTCAAAAGCAAAGCAAAATATATTACTTAATAATAATTATTTGTTTTTATATTTTTATTCTTTTTATAAGCTTATTTATTTTTTGATGAAAAATAATTTGTATAAATTATATTTTTAACTCATAATTTATTTTATAATTAAAATATATATATAAATAAAAAACTTAACAATCAAATAGAATTTTTTAAATTATAATGAAAACAAATAAAAATGAGATTTATTAATTATTATTTAGAGTATACCAGTTTAAATGATTATCTATATAGGGGTATCGGGATTTTGTAGTTTAGTGATTTAAGTGTTTAGGCATGTAGTGATTTATAGGTTTTATTTAAACAATGAAATAACAAAAAAAATATTTTTTTTTTATTTTTTCACATGTTCAAAGGTTATAATCTTTGAAAATAAAAAAATTTTAAAACTTTTTTCAAAAGTGAATACAATATTTAGTTATAATAATTATTAAATTTATATATCATATAAATTCAATATAAACTTTTTAATTGATAAATATTCTAATAATGATCAAAGAATAAATTAATAATCTATTATTAATAAGTTAGATATCAATTAAAATATAATTACAAAACCTAAAATGATTCAGAAACAAAGCAAAATATATTACTATATAATATTTTTTTGTTTTTAATTTTTTTCTTCTTTTATTAAGTTTATCTATATTTTTTTTGTTGAAAAATAATTTATATAAATTATATTTGTATAACTTATAATTTATTTTGTAATAAATATTTATAAAAAAATAAACAAATAAATAATTAAAATGAATATTTAAAATTATAATGAAGAAATTAAAAATGAGATTTATTATTTATTATTTAGGATATACATGTTTAAAAAATTTATCTATTTAGGGTTTTCGAGATTTATAAGTTATCGATTTAAAAATTTAGGCATTTAGTGATTTATAGGTTTTATTTAAACAATGAAATAACAAAAAATTTATTTTTGATATTTTTTGAAATTTTCAAAGGTTATAACATTTTCAAAATATAATAATTTTAAAATTTTTTTTAAAATGTGAATACAATATTTAGTAATAATAAATATTATAACTATATATAATATAAACTAAATATAAAACAATTTTATTTATAGATATTATATCAATTATCAAAAAATAAATTAATAAACTATTATTAATATGATCGATATAAATTAAAATAAAATAAAAAAATCTAAAATGATTTAAAATCAAAGTAATATTTATTACTAAATAATAATTTTTTTTTAGTTTTTTCATCATTTTAAAGCTTTAAGTATTTAAAGGTTTTGTCATTTAGGAGTTTAGCAATTTATGTTTTTAGGAATTTAGTGGTTTAGGTTTTATTTAAACAATAAAATAACAAAAAAAAATTGTAATTTTTTATCATTTTCACAGGTTATAACCATTGAAAATATAATAATATTTAAAATTTTTTGAAATGTGAATACAATATTTAGTTATAATAATATTAATAATTATATATCTTATAAATTCAATATAAATAACTTTATTAATAGATAATATAATAATGATCAAAATTTAAATTAATAAACTATTTATAAAAAGATTGATATTAATTAAAATATATTTAAAAAACCTAAATTGATTCAAAATTAAAGTAAAATATATTACTGGATTATAATTTTTAATTTTTAAATTTTTACTTGTTTTATGAGGAAATAATTTTTTTTTGATTCAAAATCAATTATTTAAAATATATATGTCGCTCTCATAATTTAATTTGTAATAAATATTTCTATAAAAATAAACTAATAAATAATTAAAATGAATATTTAAAATTATAATAAATAAAAATAAAAATTAAATTTATTAATTATTAAGTAGTATATAGCAGTTTAAAGGTTTATGTATTTAGGCATTATGAGGTTTAGGAGTTTACTGATTTAACTATGTATGCATTTAGTGGTTTATAGGTTTTATTAAAAAATAAAATAATAAAATTTTATTTTTATTTTTTTTTGATATTATCAAAGTTTATAACCTTTGAAAATAAAATAATTTTTAATTTTTTTTTAAATGCGAATTCAATATTTAGTTATAATAATCATTATATTTATATATCTTATAAATTTAATATAAACAATTTTATTGATAAATATTCTAATAAAGATCAAAAAATAAATTAATAATCTATTATTAATAAGATAGATATCAATTAAAATATAATTACAAAACCTAAAATGATTCAGAAGAAAAGTAAAATATATTACTATATAATAATTTTTTTTTTGAAACATTTTTTCTTTAAAAAAGTTTATCAATAATTTTTTGATGAAAAATAAATTATATATATTATATTTGTCTAACTCAATTTATTTTGTAATTATTATTTATATATAAATAAACAAATAAATAATTAAAATGAATATTTAAAATTATAATGAAAAAAAATGAGATTTATTATTTATTATTTAGGGATACCGGTTTAATTTAAATTAGATCTATCTCACTAATAATTTATTTTGTAATTAATATTTCTATAAAATAAATTTATAAATAATTAAAATAAAAATTTAAAATTATACTGAATAAAAATTACATTGAGATTTATGATTTATTATTAATATATACCACTTTAATGATTTAAGTATTTAGAGGTTCTGTTGTTTGGAGTTTAGCAATTTATGTTTTTAGACTTTTAGTAGTTTATAGGTTTTATTTAAAAAAATAAAATAACAGAAAAAATTTCTATAATTTTTTTTCATTTTCATAGGTTATAACATTTGAAAATATAATAATATTTACAATTTTTTGAAATTTTAATACAATATTTTGTTATAATAATATTAATAATTATATATTATTGAAATTATATATATATATATAATTTTATTGATAGATATTATAATAATGATCAGAAATTAAATTTATAAACTATTAATATTAAGATAGATATTAATTAAAAAATATTTATAAAACCCAAATTGATTCAAAATTAAAGTAACTTATATTACTTGATAAAAATTTTTAATTTTTAAATTTATACTTCATTTATAAGCATATATTTTTATTAGATAAATAATATATTATTTAAATTATATTTGTCACACTCATAATTTATTTTGTAATAAATATTTCTAAATAAATACTCTAATAAATAATTAAAATGACTAGTTAAAAATATAATAAATAGCAATAAAAAATAGATTTATTAATTATTAAGTAGTATTTAGTGGTTTAATAGTTTATGTATTTAGGCATTACGGGGTTTAGGAGTTTATTGATTTAACTTTATATGCATTTAGTATGGGTGCTCAAGGGACTCGGAGATCCGTGACCCGACCAGAAGTTTTGTCCCGAAAGAACGGGACTGAGAAAAATCCATTGACTTTGACTTTTCCCAGTCCCGTTCTATAACCTATTTTTTCTTTTGGGATGGTTCCGGATCTTAAGCAATATCCATCCCGAGAACCATCCCGTCCTAAAAAACCGATACTAGAACAAGGAATATATATAAATATATAACATGAAGATGCCACCAATTCCGCTACTGCCCATCCAATTCCGACGCACCAATTGCTGTTCCGATGAGTTCCAGGCCCCCTCATGCCATTCCAGCCGTGTTTAGTTAGGTCTAGCCCTTGTCCGTCGCACTTCTGGTGGCCTCCACCGTGTCCCAGATGCTACCAGCCTTTTAGTTTGTTTTTTTGATGAGAATTGAGTGATTAATTATTATTATTATGCGTATTTGTTAGTTTTGTTGAGTATTGATTGTGGTGTTGTGGTTGGGACGAATGAGTGGGCTGAATGTGTTACAGTCAGTTTTGTAGAGTTTGCTTGTTTGAAATATTTATATGTATTTATGCTTAACATATCATATTAATTAATGGCAATGCAGATGACACAATCCAATGGTAAACGAAAAATACAATAAATTGAAGATGATCAGATCTCAAATGATCAAAGTACTGGTAAATCCAATCATCATCCTTTCACGAACCCTCCTATTGTTATGGCAGGTTCTTCAATTCCAATTGTAAAAGAAATTCAAGGGACATCTGAACCTCAAGCTCATAACAAGTATAAGTCTGCTATTTTAGAAACTTATGAGATATTAGTTGATTTAGAGAGAAATGAAACTGGTAGGGCAACTTGTATATGGTGTAGGAAAGAATATTTGGAAAAAAGTGATCAAGGTACTTCGGGTTTATGGAAATACTTGAGAGAGACTTGTAAGAAATTTCCACACAAAAAAGAATTAATAGAAGCTCACAAAGGTAAAGACAAGTCACAATCATTGTTGAGTTTCACTAAAGGTACTAGTTCAGAGGATAACAAATTAACTTGTTGGCAATTTGATCAACAAATAGTTATGGAGGCTTTGGTGAAAATGATCATAAAATATGAATTGGCTTTTTGTTTTGTTGAGAGGGATGAGTTTAATGAGTTTTGTGAAGTTAGTGTGCCTCAATTTAAAATTCCATCTAGGCACTCTATATTGAGGGATTGTTTTTATTTGTTTGTGAAGTAAAAGAAGAAATTATTTGATAGCATATCATCTCATTGTTGTAGAGTTTCTTTGACTACCGACACTTGGACTAGCATTCAATATTTTTCTTATATATGTTTGACTTTTCATTTCATTGATTCTCAATGGAATATGCATAAAAGGCTTTTAAACTTTTGTCTATTTAAAACTCATTCTGGAGTTAATATTAGAAATGCTATTGAGTTTTGCATGAATGAATGGGGTTTGAGATAGTTGATGTGCATTACTGTTGACAATGCATCAAATAATGATGTTGCAGTTGAACAATTGAAAAAAAGGCTTGTGAAGAAAAGTGTTGTACCTTTTAGAGGCGAGCATTTTCATATGAGATGTTGTGCTCATATACTAAACATAATTGTCAGAGATGGCATTTCAGTAGTTGAGGGTGCTATTCAAAAAATTAGAGCTGTGGTGAAATATGTGAGGAGCAGTCCTAAAAGATTATATATGTTTAAGTTTTGTGTTGAAGAAGCAAACTTGAAATATGGATCTTCATTGCAATTAGATTGTCCTACAAGATGGAAATCAACTTATTTGATGCTACAAACTAATATAAAATATCACAAAGAATTTGATAAGTTGGAGGACAAAGACAAAAGGTTTTTGAAGGAGTTTGGTTCAAACATTCCAACAGAGAGAGACTGAACAAACCCCAGGGTTTTTGGCTTGTTTCTTGAAAACTTTTTATGAGGTAACTTGTAAATTTTTTGGCTCATAATATTCTACCTCTAGTGTTTATTTTTTTGAGATTATTAGAATTTTGAAAAAAAATTGAGCTTTGTGAAAATAGTAGAGATATAATGATGTCTGAAATGGGTATGAAAATGAGGCATAAATTCAACAAATATTGGGGTTCTCTTTTGTCAACAAATATTATTCTTTTTGTAGCAGTAGTTTTGGATAGTGATATTTATGTTGATGATTTTTTTTGTTGAATTGGAGAAAGAACAAGAAGTTGCAGCTTTGGAAGAGTTGGATAGGTACTTGGAGGACAAACTTGAAAAAATTAGAATTGATTTTGATCTTCTAAACTGGTGGAAGGTAAATGAGGTTAGGTATCATTCTTTGGCAAATGTAGCAAGAGATGTATTTGTTATCCAAGCATCTACTGTGGCCTACGAATCTACATTTAGCACCCGGGTGAGTACTTTAGATAAATTTAGGAGTTCTTTAACACCTATAACAGCTGAAGTTCTTATATGTCCACAAGATTGATTGAGAAGATCAAACAAACCCTATTGAAATTGAAGAATTAGTTCAACACCTTGATGATAATGAATCAGGTTAGTATACAAATCTTGTAAATTTTAATTTCACTTTTTACTTATTTTATTCATTCAATTTAATAAAAATATCATTTAATTACAATTTTCAGAGGGGTCACAAGATCCAAATATTCTTCCAACTATAGTTGGCCAACTAAATTTGGAATGGGTGTATTAAATTTTATAAGGTAATATTTTTTTTATTACTCTTTCATCTTAGAAATTAATGTCTACATGATTAACAGATTTTCATCTTAGGTTGTCCTTCTACATTGGAGGAAGAAAAGGGAGGAGTTGTAGAAGAGATAATTAATTGGGTTTGGATTTTTGTTGATGTTCCGGGATGGACCTTTGAAATGATTATTATCTTTGTTGTTATTAGTTGTATTTTTTTTTGTTATATTAAGATGCCTAATTTTTCCAATTACTTAAGTAGTAATTGATGCTACCAATGTTTATGGTCATCTTTAGCTATTCCTTAATATTTTAAGTAATTGTTTAAAAAATGTAGTATTGCTATTATGGTTAACTTTCACTAGGCTAAACAAGCCAACTTGTGAAAAAACAAAGAACCAAATTAAACACACAAATCGGTCTCGTTCTATTTAACATTTCTATCCTTATCTGCACATCAAAGCTTTTGACAATGTAATGGAAATCATTTGCAGTATTCAGCCTATTTGACAAAACAAAATTGGCCCAATTTGAGTTTGAAAGATAAATAACTCAGGAATGATAAATTGTACAACAAAAGGTTTCGACATGATCTAACTTGGCCGGTTTGAAGAAAATAAATTGAAAAAAATGTCCGTACTCCGTTCGGTCCCGCAACAATTTTCACCTATCCAAAATCCCAGATCTACGTCTTGTCCCGTCCCGATATTTTCAACCTATGGGATGGGTATAAATATTCAAAAAAAAATCTCCGAACTGTGGGAAGGGACTGGAGATTTGTAATCCCCAGCCCGTCCCGTCCCATGAGCACCCCTAGCATTTAGTGGTTTATAGGTTTTGTTTTAAAAATAAAATAAAAAAATTTACTTTTATTATTTTTTGAAAATATAATAATTTTTAATTTTTTTTCAAATGCGAATACAATATTTAGTTATACTAATCATTATATTTATATATCTTATAAATTCAATATAAATAATAGTATTGATAAATATTCTAATAATAATCAAAAAATAAATTAATAGTCTATTATTAATAATATAGATATTAATTAAAATATTATTACAAAACCTAAAATGATTCAGAAGAAAAATAAAAGATATTACTCTATAATAAATTTTTGTTTTGAAATTTTTTTTTTCTTTTAAAAAGTTTATCAATAATTTTTTGATGAAAAATAATTTATATAAATTATATTTGTCTAACACAATTTATTTTGTAATTAATATTTTTATATAAATAAAAAAATAAATAATTAAAATGAATATTTAAAATTATAATGAAAAATAATGAGATTTATTATTTATTATTTAGTGATACAGGTTTAATTTAAATTAGATCCGTCTCACTAATAATTATATTTGTAATTAATATTTCTATAAAAATAAACTAATAAATATTTAAAATTAAAATTTAAAATTATACTGAATAAAAATTAAAATGAGATTTATGATTTATTATTAATGTATACTAGTTTAATAGTTTAAGTATTTAGAGGTTTTGTCGTTAAAAGTTTAGCAATTTATGTTATTAGGCTTTTAGTGGATTATAGATTTTAGTGGATTATAGGCTTTTAGTGGATTATAGATTTTAGTGGATTATAGGCTTTTAGGGGATGCCCATTTAAACAATTATCTATATAGGGGTATCGGGATTTTGTAGTTTAGTGATTTAAGTGATTATGCATTTAGTGATTTATAGGTTTTATTTAAATAATGAAATAATAAAAATTTTTTTTTCTTTTTTAAAATGTTCAAAGGTTATAATCTTTAAAAATATAATAATTTTAAAATTTTTTCCAAAAGTGAATATAATATTTACTTATAATAATTAATAAATTTATATATCATTTAAATTAAATATAAATATATTTATTAATAAATATTCTAGTAATAATCAAAAAATAAATTAATAATCCATTAATAATAAGATAGGTATTAATTAAAATATAATTACAAAACTTAAAATGATTCAGATGCAAAGAAAAATATATTACTATATAATAATTTTTTGTTTTTAATTTTTTTCTTCTTTTAATAAGTTTATCTATATTTTTTTGTTGAAAAATAACTTATATATATTATATTTTTCTAACTTATAATTTATTTTGTATTTAATATTTATATAAAAATAAACAAATAAATAACTAAAATGAATATTTAAAATTATAATGAAAAAAATAAAAATGAGATTTATTATTTATTTTTTAGGACATACCTGTTTAACAATATTTATCTATTTAGGGCTTTCGAGATTTAGAAGTTATTGATTTAAGTATTTAGACATTTAATGGTTTATAGATTTTATTTAAATAATGAAATAACAAAAAATATATTTTTGATATTTTTTCAAATTTTCAAATATCATAACATTTGAAAATATAATAATTTTAAAATTTTTTAAAAATGTGAATACAATATTTAGTAATACAAAAATATTATAACTATATATAATATAAAATAAATGTAAACAATTTTATTGATAAAAATTATATCAATTATCAAAAAATAAATTAATAAACTATTATTAATATGATAGATATAAATTAAAATATAATTAAAAAACCTAAAATGATTCAAAATCAAAGTAAAATTTATTACTAAATAAATTTTTTTTTAGTTTTTGCATCATTTTATAAGCTTATATATTTTTTTGATGAATAATATATTATTTAAATTATATTTGTCACTCATAATTTATTTTGTAATTAATATTTCTATAAACTATTTAAATTATATTTAAGTTTTACGAGTTTAAAGGTTTAGGTATTTAGGGGCTTCGAGGTTTAGGAGTTTAGAGATTTATATTTTTAGGCATTTAATGGCTTATAAGTTTTATTTAAACAATGATATAACAAAAAATTTATTTTTGTTATTTTTTCTCATTTTTGAAGGTTATAACCTTTGAAAATATAATAATTTTTAAATTTTTTTTATGTGAATACTATATTTAGTTATGATAATCTTAATAATTATATATCATGTTAATTCAATATAAACAATTATATTCATAGATATTATATAAATGATCAAAAAATAAATTAATAAACTATTATTAATAAGATAAATGTTTTTTAAAATATATTGGCAAAACATAAATTTATTCAAAATCAAACTAAAATATAATACGAAATAATAATTTTTTTGATGTTTTGCTTCTTTTTATAAGTTTATATTTTTTACTATTAAAACTAAATTATTTAAATTATATTTGTCTTCCACATAATTTATTTTTAATTAATAATTCTATAAAAATAAACTAAAAAATAATTAAAATGAATATTTAAAATTATAATGAATACAAATAAAATTGAGATGTATTATATATTATTCGGGATATACTAGTTTAATGGTTTAAGTATTTAGGTGTTTTGGGGTTTAGTGATTTAAGTGTTTAGGACTTTAGTAATTTATAGTTTTTATTTAAAGAATGAAAAAATAAAAAATTAAATTTTTTTTTTATTTTTAATTTTTGAAGGTTATAACCTTTGAAAATATAATAATTTTTAATTTTATTTAAATGTTAATATAATCTTTAGTTATAATATTGTTAATAATTATATATAATGAAAACTCAATATAAATATTTTTATTAATAGATATTATAATAATGATCAATAAAAAATTAATAAACTATTATTAATAAGAATGATATAAATTAAAATATAATTACAAAAACTAAAATGATTCAAAATCAAAATAAAATATATTACAAAATAATAAATTTTTGTTTTTAAAATTTTGTCTCTTTTTATAAGCATATATATTTTTTTGATAAATAATAAATTATTTAAAATAGATCTGTCTCCCTAATAATTTATTTTGTAATTAATATTTTTATAAAAATAAACTGAAAAATAATTAATATAAAAATTTAAAATTATACATAAAAAATAAATTTGATTTATGATTTATTATTAATGTATATCAATTTAATAGTTTAAGTATTTAGAAGTTTTGTTATTTAGGAGTTTAGCGATTTATGTTTCTAGGCATTTAGTGGTTTATATGTTTTATTAAAACAATGAAATAACAAGAAAAAATTTGTAATTTTTTCTCATTTTCAAATGTTATAACCTTTGATAATATAATAATATTTAAAATGTGATTAAAATGTGAATACTATGTATAATTATATTAATCTTATTAATTATATATCATATAAATTCAATATAAACAATTTTAATGATAGATATTATAATAATGATCAAAAATTAAATTAATAAACTATTATTAATAATATAAATATTAATTAAAATATATTTACATAACACAAAATGATTCAAAATCAAATCAAAATATATTACTATATAATAATTTGTTGTTTTAAAATTTTTTTTCTTTTAAAAAGTTTATCAATATTTTTTTGATCAAAATTAATTTATATAAATTATATTTGTCTAACTCATAATTTATTTTTTAATTAATATTTTTATAAAAATAAACAAATAAATAATTAAAATAAATATTTAAAATTATAATGAAAAAGATAATATTAAGATTTATTCTTTATTATTTTCGGTATACCAGTCTATTTTAAATTAGATCTGTCTCACTAATAATTTATTTTTTTATTAATATTTCTATAAAAATAAACTGATTAATAATTAAAATAATAATTAAAAATTATACTGAATAAAAATTAAAATGAGATTTATGAATTATTATTAATATATACTAGTTTAATATTTTATGTATTTAAAGGTTTTTTAATTTATGACTTTAGCGATTTATGTTTTTAGGCATTTAGTGGTTTATAGGTTTTATTTATACAATGAAATAACAAAAAATTTATTTTTGATATTTTTTCACATTTTCAATGTTTATACCCTTTGAAAATGTAATAATTTTAAAACTTTTTAAAAATGTGAATACAATATTTAGTAATAATAATCATTATAATTATATATAATATAAACTAAATATAAATAATTTTATTGGTAGATATGATATCAATTATCAAAAAATAAATTAATATGCTATTATTAATATGATAGATATAAATTAAAATATAATTATAAAACCTAAAAATATTCAAAATCCAAGTAAAATTTATGACTAAATATTAATTTTTTTTTTGCTTCTTTTTATAAGCTTATATTTTTTTTTTGATGAAAAATAAATTATTTAAATTATATTTGTATCACTCATAATTTATTTCGTAATTAATATTTTAATAAATTATTATAAGTATATTTAAGGTTTAGAAGTTTTAAAGGTTTTAGTATTTAGAGGCTTTTGTGTTTAGGAGTTTAGAGGTTTAAGTGTTTAGGCATTTAGTGGTTTATAAGTTTTATTTAAACAATGATATTACAAAAAATTTATTTTTATTATTTTTTTAATTTTTGAAGGTTATAACCTTTGAAAATATAATAATTTTTAATTTTTTTTCAAATGTAAATATAATTTTTAGTTATGATAATCTTTATAATTATAAGTCATTTAGATTCAATATAAATAATTACATTGCTAGATATTATAATAATGATCAAAAAAAATTTAATAAACTATTATTAATAAGATAGATATTATTTAAAATATATTTGCAAAATCTAAATTTATTCAAAATCAAAGTAAAATATATTACTTAATAATAATTTTTTTAATGTTTAACTTTTTTATAACTTTATATTTTTGTTATTATAAATAAGTTATTTAAATTAATTTGTCTTACTCATAATTTATTTTGTAATTTATAATTCTATAATCATAAACTAATAAATAATTAAAATAATTATTAAAATTTATAATGAATACAAATAAAATTTAGATTAATTATTTATTCTTCAGGATATACCAGTTTAAAGGTTTTAGTATTTAGGTGTTTTTTAGTTCAGGAGTTTAGTGATTTAAGTGTTTAGACCTTTAGTGATTTATAGTTATTATCTAAAGAATTAAAAAAAAATTTAATTTTTTGAATTTTTTTTTTAATTTTTGAAAGTTGTAACCTTTGAAAATATAATAATTTTGAATTTTTTTAAATGTGAATATAATATTTAGTTATAATAATCTTAATAATTATATATAATGTAAACTAAATATAAATAATTTTATTAATAAATATTATAATAATGATCAATAAATAAATTAATAAATTAGTATTAATAAGATTGTAAAAAATTAAAATATTATTGTAGAATCTAAAATGATTCAAAATCAAAATAAGATATATTACTAAATAATAATTTTTTATTTTAAAAATTTTGCCTCATTTTATCAGCATATATATTTTTTTGATGAAAAATAAATTATTTAAATTATATCTGTCTCGCTAATAATTTATTTTGTAATTAATATATCTATAAAAATAAATTGATAAATAATTAAAATGAATATTTAAATTATAATGAATACTAATAAAAAAGAGATATATGATTTATTATTTAGGGTATACCTATTCAATGGGTTATGTTTGTTCTGGTTTTGGGGTTAAGTAGTTTATTGATTTATATGTTTCCACATTTTGGTGTTTATATGTTTTATCTAATCATTGAAATAATAAAAAATTTATTTTTATGAATTTTCGTGATTTTCAAAGGTTATAAACTTTGAAAATATAATAATTTTTTAATCTTTCTAAAATATGAATACAATACTTTGTTATAATAATCTTAATAATTATATTTGATTTAAATCTAATATAAAATTTTTTTTTAATATATATTATTATAATGATCGAAAAATAAATTAATAAACTATTATTAATAAAATAGATATTAATAAAAATATATTTGCAGAACCCAAAATAATTCAAAATCAAAGTAAATTATATTACTAAATAAAATTTTAAATTTTTGAAAATTTGTTTATTTTTATAAGCTTATTTTTTTTTCATAAAAATAATATATTTAAATTATATGTCTCACTCATTATTTATTTTGTAATTAATATTTCTATAAAAATAAACTAAAAAATAATTAAAATGAATATTTAAAATTATAGTGAATACAAATAAAAATGAAATTTATTATTTATTATTTAGGTTATATAGGTTTAATGGTTTAAGTATTTAGGGGGTTTTGGGGTAAAGAAGTCTAGATAATTAAATGATTAGGCATTTAGTGGTTTATATGTTTTATTTAAATAATAAAATAATAATTAAAATTATTTTTGTGATTGTTTATCATTTTTGAAGATTATAACCTTTGAAAATATAATAATTTTTAAATTTTTTTCAAATGTAAATATAATATTTAGTTATAATAATCTTAATATTTATAAGACATTTAAATTCAATATAAGTAATTTTATTGATATATATTATAATAAAGATCAAAAAATAAATTAATAAACTATTATTAATAAGATTGATAGTAATTAATATATAAATGCAAAACCTATAATGATTCAAAATCAAAGTAAAATATATTATACTAAATGATATTTTTTGTTTTAAAATTTTTACTTCTTTTTATAAGCTTATATTTATTTTTTGATTAAAAATAAATTATTAAATGTATATTTGTCTCACTCTTTATTTATTTTACAATTAATATTCAATAAAAATTAAACTAATAAATAATTAAAATGAATATTTAAAATTATAATGAATACAAATTAAATGAGATTTATGATTTATTATATGTGGTATACTAGTTTAATAGTTTGATTATTTAGTAGTTTTGTCGTTTAATAGTTTATCAATTTATGTTTTACAGTATTTAGTGGTTTATATGTTTTATATATATAATAAAAATAAAAATAAAAATTTTTAGATTTTTTCCTGATTTTCAAAGGTTACCATTAAAAATAAAATAATTTTTAAAATTTTTTAAATGTGAATACTATGTATAATTATATTAATCTTACTAATTATATATCATATAAATTCAATATAACCATTTTTAATGATAGATATTATAATAATGATCAAAAATTAAATTAATAAACTATTATTAATAATATAAATATTAATTAAAATATATTTACATTACACAAAATGATTCAAAATCAAATCAAAGTATATTACTAAATAATAATATTTAATTTTTAAATTTTTCCTTCTTTTTATATGCTTATATTTTTTTTGATTAAAAATAAATTATTTAAATAATATTTGTCTCACTCGAAATTTATTTTGTAATTAATCTTTCTAAAAAATTAAACTATAAATAATTAAAATGAATATTTAAATTATAATAAATAGAAATACAAATGAGATTTATTATTTATTAAGTAGTATATTGATGTTAAAATGTTTATGTATTTAGGGGTTTCAAGGTTTATGAGCTTACTAATCTAAGTAAGTAAGCATTTAATGGTATATAGGTTTTATTTAAAAAATAAAATAACTAAAAATTTATTTTTATTATTTTTTCTCATTTTTTAAGATTATTACCTTTGAAAGTATAATAATTTTTAAATTTTTTTCAAAAGTGAATACAATATTTATTTATAATAATCATAATAATTATATATCATATAAATTCAATATAAACAATTTTATTGATAGATATTCTAATTATTATCAAAAAATAAATTAAAAATCTATTATGAATAAGATTGATTTTACTTAAAATATAATATCAAAACCTAAAATGATTCAAAATCAAAGCTAAATATATTACTAAATAATAATCATTTGTTTTTAAATTTTTATTCTTTTTATAAGCTTATCACTTTTTTGATTAAAAATAATTTTTATAAATTATATTTTCAACTCATAATTTATTTTATAATATATACATATATACAAATAAAAAACTACAAATCAAAATGATTTTTTTAAATTATAATGAAAACAAATTAAAATGAGATTTATTAATTTATATTTAGGTAATACTGATTTAAAGGATTATCTATATAGAGGTATCAGGATTTTGTAGTTTAGTGATTTAAATGATTAGGCATTTAGTGGCGTATAGGTTTTATTTAAACATTAGGATAACAAAGAAATTTTTTTTTTATTTTTTAACATTTTCAAAGGTTATAACCTTTGAAAATATAATAATTTTAAAATTTTTTTCAAAAGAGAATACAATGTTTAGTTATAATAATCATTATATTTATATATCATATAAATTTAATATAAATATTTTTATTGATAAATATTCTAATAATGATAAAAAAATAACTTAATAATCTATTATTAATAAGATAGATATCAATTAAAATATAATTACAAAATCTAAAATGATTCAGAAGCAAATCAAAATATATTAGTAAATAATAATTTTTTGTTTCGAAATTTTGTTTTCTTTTAAAAAGTTTATCTATAACTTTTTGATGAAAAATAATTTACAAAAATTATATTTTTGTAACTCATAAATTATTTTGTAATTAATATTTATATAAAAAAAACAAATAAATAATTAAAATAAATATTTAAAATTATAATTAATTAAAAAATATTTAGAAAACCCAAATTGATTCAAAATTAAAGTAAAACTTTTTACTGGATAATAATTTTGAATTTTTAAATTTTTACTTCATTTATAGGCGTATATATTTTTTTAATTAAAAATAAATTATTTTAATTATATTTATCGCACTTATAATTTATTCTATACTAAATATTTCTATAAAAATAAACTAATAAATAATTAAAATGAATATATAAACTATAATAAATAGAAATTAAAATTAGATTTATTAATTATTATGTATTAAATAGAAGTATAATGGTCTATGTATTTAGGTATTATGGGGTTTAGGTGTTTATTGATTTATTTGTTTAGGCATTTAGTGGTTTATAGGTTTTATTTAAAAAATAAAATAACAAATCATTTATTTTTATTATTATTTGATATTTTCAGAGGTTATAACCTCTGAAAATATAATAATTTTTTAATTTTTTTCAAAAGTGATTTCAATATTTAGTTAAAAAACAATATTTTTATATATCATATTTCAACATAAACAATTTTAGTGAGAAATATTCTAATAATGATCAAAAAATAAATTAATAATCAAATATTAATAAGATAGATTTCTATTAAAATATAATTACAAAACCTAAAATGATTCAGAAGCAAAGCAAAATATATTACTATATAATAATTTTTTGTTTTGAAATTTTTTTTTTAAAAAGTTTATATATAATTCTTTGATGAAAAATAATCTATATAAATTATTTTTGTCTAGCGCAATTTATTTTATAATTAATATTTATATATAAATAAAGAAATAAATAATTAAAATGAATATTTAATATTATAAAAAAAATGACATTTATTATTTCTTATTTAGGGATACTGGTTTAATTTAAATTAGATCTATCTCACTAATAATTTATTTTGTAATTAATATTTCTATAAAATAAAATCATAAATAATTAAAATAAAAATTGAATTTATACTGAATAAAAATTAAAATGAGATTTATGATTTATTATTAATGTATACCAGTTTGATGATTTAAGTATTTAGGGGTTTTGTCGTTAGGAGTTTAGTGAGTTATGATTTTAGGCTTTTAATGGTTTATAGGTATTATTTAAAAAAATAAAATAACAAAAAAAATCATAATTTTTTATCATTTTCATAGGTTATAACATTTGAAAATATAATGATATTTAAAATTTTTCGAAATTTTAATACACTATTTTGATATAAAAATATTAATAATTATATATCATATAAATTTAATATAAATAATTTTATTGATAGATATTATAATAATGTTTTAAAATTAAATTTATAAACTATTAATATAAAGATAGATATTAATTAAAAAATATTTACAAAACCCAAATTGATTCAAAATTAAAGTAACTTATATTACTTGATAATAATTTTTAATTTTTAAATTTATACTTCTTTTATAAGCATATATTTTTATTAGATAAATAATATATTATTTAAATTATATTTGTCACACTCATAATTTATTTTGTAATAAATATTTCTAAATAAATACACTAATAAATAATTAAAATGAATATTTAAAAATATAATAAATAGTAATAAAAAATAGATTTATTAATTATTATGTAGTATTTAGCGGTTTAATGGTTTATGTATTTAGGCATTACAAGATTTAAGAGTTTACTGATTTAACATTATATGCATTTAGTAGGGCTACTCACGGGACTCGAAGATTTGCGACCCAACCCGAAGTATTGTCCCGAAAGAATCGGTACTGAGAAAAATTAGTTGACTTTGACTTTTCCCGTTCTGTCACATATTTTTTCTTTTGGGACGGTTCCGGAACTTAAGCAATATCCATCTCGAGAACTGTCCCATCCTAAAAATCCGATACTAGAACTAGGAATATATATATATATATATATATATATAACATGAAGATGCCACCAATTCCGCTACTGCCCATCCAATTCCGACGCACCTATTGCCATTCCGACGAGTTCCAGGCCACATCATGCCATTCCAGCTATGTTCAGTTAGGTCCAGCCCTTGTCCGTCGCACTTCTGGTTACCTCCACAGTGTCTCAGATGCCACCAGCCTTTTGGTTTGTTTTTCTGACGAGAATTGAGTGATTAATTATTATTATTATGTGTCTTAGTCAGTTTTGTTGCATATTGGTTGTGGTGTTGTGGTTGGGCTGAATGAGTTGGCTAAATGTGTTATAGTCAGTTTTGTAGAGCTTGCTTGTTTGAAAAATTTATATGTATTTATGCTTAACATATCATATTAATTAATGGCAATGCAGAGGACACAATCCAGTGGTAAACGAAAAATACAATAAATTGAAGATGATCACAATTCAAATGATCAAAGTACTGGTAAATCCAATCATCATCCTATCACAAACCCTTTTATTGTTACGGGAAGTTCTTCAATTCCAGTTGTAAAAAAAAGTCAAGGTTCATCTGAACCTCAAGCTCATAAAAAGTATAAGTCTGCTGTTTGGGAAACTTATGAAATATTAGTTGATTCAGAGGGAAATGAAACTGGTAGGGCAGCTTGTATATGGGGTAGAAAAGAATATTTGGCAAAAAGTGATCAAGGTACTTCGGGTTTATAGAAATACATGAGAGAGACTTGTAAGAAATTTTCACCCAAAAAAGAATTAATAGAAGCTCACATAGGTAAAGATATGCCACAATCTTTGTTGAGTTTCACTAAAGGTACTAGTTCAGAGGATAGCAAATTAACTTGTTGGCAATTTGATCAATAACTAGTTAGGGAGGCTTTGGTGAAAAAGATCATAAAAGATGAATTGTCTTTTTGTATTGTCGAGAGGGATGAGTTTAAGGAGTTTTGTGAATTTAGTGTGCCTCAATTTAAAATTGCATCTAGGCACACTATAGTGAGGGATTGTTTTTCTTTGTTTGCGAAGGAAAAGAAGAAATTATTTGATAGCATATCATCTAATTGTTGTAGAGTTTCATTGACTACCGACACTTGGACTAGCATTCAAAATTTGTCTTATATATGTTTGACTGTTCATTTCATTGAATCTCAATAAAATATACATAAAAGGCTTTTGAACTTTTGTGTAATTAAAAGTCAATCTGGAGTTAATATTAGAAATGCTATTGAGTTTTGCATGAATGAATGGGTTTTGAGAAAGTTGTTGTGCATTACTGTTGACAATACTTTAAATAATGATGTTGCAGTTGAACAATTGAAAAAAAAGGTTGTGAAGAAAAGTGTTGTACCTTTGAAAGGTGAGCATTTTAATATGAGATGTTGTGCTCATATCTTAAAATTAATTGTCATAGATGGAATTGTAGTAGTTGAGGGTGCTATTCAAAAAATTAGAGGTGTGATAAAATTTGTGAGGAGCAGTCCTAAAAGATTAGATATGTTTAAGTTATGTGTTGAAGAAGCAAACTTGACATATGGATCTTCATTGCCATTAGATTGTCCTAGAAGATGATATTCAACTTATTTGATGCTACAAACTGATATAAAATATCACAAAGAATTTGATAAGTTGGAGGATAAAGACAAAAGGTTTTTGAAGGAGATTGGTTCAAACGTTCCAACTGAGAGAGATTGAACAAACACCAAAAATTTGGCTCGTTTATTGAAAATTTTTTATGAGGTAACTTGTAAATTTTCTAGCTCATAATATTCTACCTCTAGTGTTTATTTTCTTGAGATTATTCGAATTTTGAAAAAAATTAAGCTTTGTGAAAATAGTAGAGATACAATGGTGTCTGAAATGGGTATGAAAATGAGGCATAAATTCAACAAATATTGGGGTTCTCTTCAGTCAATAAATATTATGCTTTTTGTAGCAGTAGTGTTGGATCCTAGATATAACCTCAAATATCTCAAGGATAAGTACACTTAGCATTATGGAGAGGAATTGGCTAAAAATTTGGTGAAAAAGGTTATAAATACTTTAAATGAGATGATGGATGATTATAAAGATTTAAATGAAGATGAATAAAAAGAAGATGATTTCTCTTCTACTGTGTTGAAGAAAAATGATGATTTCTTTGATGGTAGTGATACTTATGTTGATGATTTTTTTCGTTGAATTGGAGAAAGAACAAGTTGCAGCTTTGGAAGAGTTGGATAGTTACTTGGAAGACAAAATTGAAAAATAGAATTGATTTTGATCTTCTAAACTGGTGGAAGGTAAATGAGGTTAGGTATCCTTCTTTGGCAAATGTAGCAAGGGATGTATTTTCTATCCAAGCATCTACTGTGGCCTACGAATCTACATTTAGCACTCGGGGGAGAACTATAGATAAATTTAGGAGTTCTTTAACACTTATAACAACAGAAGTTCTCATATGTCTACAAGATTGATTGAGAAGCTCAAACAAACCTATTGAAATTAAAGAATTAGTTCAACACCTTGATGATAATGAATCACGTTAGTATACAAATCTTGTAAATTTTAATTTTCCTTTTTACTTATTTTATTCATTCAATTTAAAAAAAATATGGTTCAATTACAATTTTCATAGGGGTCACAAGATCCAAATATTCTTCCAACTATAGTTGGCCAACTAAATTTGGAATGAGTGTATTAAATTTTATAAGGTAATATTTTGTTTTTTTATTAATCTTTCATCTTAGAAATTTATGTCTACATGATTAACACATTTTAATCTTTGGATGTCCTTCTACAGTAGGAGGAACAAAGGGAGGAGTTGTAAAAGAGATACTTAATTGGGTTTGGATTTTCATTGCTGTTCCGGGACGGACCTTTGAAATGATTATTATCATGGTTGTTATTAGTTGTATTTTTTTTATATTAAGCTGCCTAATTTTAGCAATTACTTAAGTAGTAATTACTACTACCAATGTTTATGGTCATCTTTAGCTATTCCTTAATAGTTTAAGTAATTGTTTAAAAAATGTAGTATTGCTATTATGGTTAACTTTCACTCGGCTGAACAAAGCCAACTTGTGAAAAAATAAAGAACCAAATTAAGCACACAAATCAGTCTCGTTCTATTTAACATTTCTATCCTTATCTGCACATCAAAGCTTTTGACAAGGTAATGGAAATCGTTTGCAGTATTCAGCCTATTTGACAAAACAAAATTGGCCCAATTTGAGTTTGAAAGATACATAACTAAGGAATGATAATTGGTACAACAAAAAGTTTCGACATAAACTAACTTGGCCGGTTTGAATAAAATAAATTGAAAAAAATGTCTGAACTCCGTTTCATCACGGAACCATTTTATCCTACCCAAAATCCCCGATCTCCATCCCATCCCGTCCCGATATTTTCAACCTATGGGATGGGTCTGGATCTTCAAAAAAAATCTCTGAACTCTCGGAAGGGACTGGAGATTTTTAATCCCCATTTTGTCCCGTGCCATGAGCACCCATAGCATTGAGTGGTTTATTGGTTTTATTTAAAAAATAAAATAACAAAAAATTTATTTTTATTATTTTTTGATATTTAAAAGGTTATAACCTTTGAAAATATAATAATTTTTAAATTTTTTTCAAATGTGAATACGATATTTAGTTATACTAATCATTATATTTATATATTATATAAATTCAATATAAACAATTTTATTGATAAATATTCTAATAATAATTAAAAAAGTAAATTAATAATCCATTAATAATAAGATAGATATTAATTAAAATATAATTACAAAACTTAAAATGATTCAGAAGCAAAGAAAAATATATTACTATATAATAATTTTTTGTTTTTGAATTTTTTTTTTCTTTTAATAAGTTTATCTATATTTTTTTGAATAAAAATAATTTATATAAATTAGATTTGTTTAACTCATAATTTATTTTGTAATTAATATTTATATATAAATAAACAAATAAATTATTAAAATTAATATTTAAAATTATAATATAAAAATAAGATATTTATTATTTATTATTTATTATTTAGGGATACCGATTTAATTTAAATTAAATCCGACTCACTAATAATTTGTTTTATAATTAATATTTCTATAAAAATAAACTGATAAATAATTAAAATAAAAATTTAAAATTATACTGAATAAAAATTAAAATGAGATTTAAGATTTTTTATTAATGTATGCCAGTTTAATAGTTTAAGTATTTAGAGGTTTTGTCGTTAGGAGTTTAGCAATTTATGTTTTTAGGCTTTTAGTGGTTTATAGGTTTTATATAAAAAAATAAAATAACAAAAAAATATTCTATAATTTGTTAAAATTTTCAAAGGTTAACCTTTAAAAATATAATAATATTTAAACTTTTTTGAAATGTGAATACAATATTTAGTTATAATAATTTTAATAATTTTATATCATATAAATTCAATATAAACAATTTTATTAATAGATATTATAATAATGATCAAAAATTAAATTAATAAATGATTAATAATAAGATAGAAATTAATTTAAAAATATTTACAAAACCCAAATTGAGTCAAAATTAATGTAAAAAATATTATTTGATAATAATTTTTAATTTTAAAAATTTTACTTCTTTTATAAGCGTATATATATTTTTTGATTAAAAATAAATTATTTAAATTATATCTGTCGCACTCATAATTTATTATGTAATAAATATTTCTATAAAATAAACTTATAAATAAATAAAATGAATATTTAAAATAATAATAAATTGAAATAAAAATTAGATTACTTAATTATTAAGTAGTATATAGCTATTTAATGGTTTATGTATTTAGACATTACGGGCCTTAGAATATTTAGTTATAATAATCACAATATTTATATATCATATAAATTCAATATAAACAATATTATTGATAAATATTCTAAAAATGATGAAAAAATAAATTAATAATATATTATTAATAAGATAGATATAAATTAAAATATAATAAAACAACCTAAAATGATTCAGAAGAAATCAAAATTTATTACTATATAAAATTTCTTGTTTTGAAATTTTTTTTTAAAAAAAAGTTTATTCATATTTTTTTGATGAAAATTAATTTATATAAATTATATTTGTCTAATTCATAATTTATTTTTTTATTAATATTTATATAAAAATTAGCAAATAAATAATTAAAATGAATATTTAAAATTATAATGAAAAAAATAATAATGAGATTTATTATTTATTATTTTGGGTATACCAGTCTAAATTAAATTAGATCTGTCTCAATAATAATTTATTTTGTAATTAATATTTCTATAAAAATAAACTGATAAATATTTAAAATAAAAATTTAAAATTATATTGAATAAAAATTAAAATGAGATTTATGATTTATTATTAATCTATACCAGTTTAATAGTTTAAGTATGTAGAGGTTTTGTCGTTAGGAGTTTAGCGATTTATGTTATTAGGCTTTTAGTGGGTTATAGGTTTTATATAAACAATGTAATAACAAAAAAATTATTTTTGATATTTTTTTACATTTTCAAAGGTTATAACCTTTGGAAATATAATAATATTAAAATTTTATAAAAATGTGAATACAATATTTAATAATAATAATCATTATAATTATATATAATATAATCTAAATATAAACAATTTTATTGATAGATATGATATCAATTATCAAAAAAAAAATTAATATGCTATTATTAATATGATAGATATAAATAAAAAGATAATTGCAAAACCTAAAAATATTCAAAATCCAAGTAAAATTTATTACTAAATAATAATTTTTTTTTAGTTTTTGCTTCTTTTTTATAAGCTTATATTTTTTTTGATGAAAAATAAATTATTTAAATTATATTTGTATCACTCATAATTTATTTTGTAATTAATATTTTAATAAATTATTTTAAATATATTTAAGGCTTACGAGTTTAAAGGTTTAAGTATTTAGGTGCTTTTGTGTATACGAGTTTAGAGGTTTAAGTGTTTATGCATTTAGTTGTTTATAAGTTTTATTTAAACAATGATATAACAAAAAATTTATTTTTATTATTTTTTTAATTTTTGATGGTTATAACCTTTGAAAATAATATAATTTTTAAATTTTTTTCAAATGTAAATATAATATTTAGTTATAATAATCTTAATAATTATAAGTCATTTAAATTCAATATAAATAATTACATTGCTATATATTATAATAAAGATCAAAAATAATTTAATAAACTATTATTAATAAGATAGATATTATTTAAAATATATTTGCAAAAGCTAAATTTATTCAATATCAAAGTAAAGTATTTTACTTAATAATAATTTTTTTAATTTTTTGAACCAAAATCCTTCAAAGACCTTGTCTTTGTTCTCCAACGTATCAAATTCTTTTTGATATTTTATATCCGTTTGTAGCATCAAATAAGTTGAATTCCATCTTGTAGGACAATCAAATTGCAATGAAGATCTATATGTCAAGTTTGCTTCTTAAACACATAACTTAAACATATCTAATCTTTTTGGACTTTTCCTCACATATTTCACCACACCTCTAATTTTTCGAATAGCACCGTCAACTACTGCATTGCCATCTTTGATAATTAAGTTTAGGATATGAGCAGAACATATCATATGAAAATGCTCGCCTCTCAAAGGACAGCACTTTTCTTCACAAGCCTTTTTTTCAATTATTCAATTGCAACATCTTTATTTTATGCATTGTCAACAGTAATGCACATCAACTTTCTTAAACCCTATTCATTCATGCAAAACTCAATAGCATTTCTAATATTAACTCCAGAATGACTTTTAATTACACAAAAGTTCAAAAGCCTTTTATGCATATTCCATTGAGAATCAATGCAATGAACAGTCAAACATATATAAGACAAATTTTGAATGCTAGTCCAAGTGTCGTTAGTCAATGAAACTCTGCAACAATGAGATGATATGCTATCAAATAATTTCTTCTTTTCCTTGACAAACAAAGAAAAACAATCCCTCGGTATAGAGTTCCTAGATGGATTTTTAAATCGAGGCACACTAACTTCACAAAACTCCTTAAACTCATGCCTCTCAACAAAACAAAAAGGCAATTCATCTTTTATGATAATTTTCACCAAAGCCTCCCTAACTAGTTGTTGATCAAATTTCCAACAAGTTAATTTGTTATTTTCTGAACTAGTAGCTTTAGTGAAACTCAACAAAGATTGTGACTTGTCTTTACCTTTGTGAGCTTCTATTGAATCTTTTTTGTTTGGAAATTTCCTACAAGTCTCTTTCAAGTATTTCCATAAACCCGAAGTACCTTGATCACTTTTTGCCAAATATTCTTTCCTACACCATATACAACCTGCCCTATCAGTTTCATTTCTCTCTAAATCAACTAATATCTCATAAGTTTCCCAAACAGCATACTTATAATTTTTATGAGCTTGAGGTTCAGATGTACCTTGTCTTTCTTTTACAATTGGAATTGAAGAACCTGTCGTAACAATAGGAGGGTTCGTGAAAGGATGATGATTGGATTTACCAGTACTTTGATCATTTGAGATGTGATCATCTTCAATTTATCGTATTTTTTGTTTACTGTTGGATTGTGCCATCTGCATTGCCATTAATTAATATGATATGTTAAGCATAAATACATATAAATATTTCTAATAAGCAAACTCTAAAAAATTGACTGTAACATATTCATCCTACTCATTCTGCCCAACCACAGCACCACAACCAATACTCAACAAAACTAACAGAGACACATAATAATATTAATTAATCACTCAATTCTCGTCAGAAAAACAAGCCAAAAGGCTGGTGGCATCTGAGACAAGTTGGAGGCAACCAGAAGTGCGAAGGACAAGGACTGGACCGAACTGAACACGGCTGGAATGGCGTGAGGTTGACTGGAACTCATCGAAAACACAGAAGGTGCGTCGGAATTGGAAGGGCAGTAGTGGAACTGGGTGCATCTTCATGTTATATATATATATATATATATATATATATATTCCTAGTTCTAGTATGAGTTTTTTAGGACGGGACAGTTCTCGGGATGGATATTGCTTGAGATCTGGAACCATCCCAAAAGAAAAAATGCGTGCTAGAAAGGGACGGGAAAAGTTAAAGTCAACAGATTTTTCTTGGTCCAGATTCTTTCGGGACAAGACTTCGGGTAGGGTCGTGAATCTCCGAGTCTCGCGAGCAGCCCTACTAAATGCATGTAAATTTAAATCAGTAAACTCCTAAACCCCGTAATGCATAAATACATAAACCATTAAACCGCTAAATACTACTTAATAATTAATAAATCTATTTTTTATTGCTATTTATTATATTTTTAAATATTCATTTTAATTATTTATTAGTGTATTGATTTAGAAATATTTATTACAAAATAAATTATGAGTGAGAAAAATATAATTTAAATAATATATTATTTATCTAATAAAAATATACGCTTATAAAAGAAGTATAAATTTAAAAATTAAAAATTATTATGAAGTAATATAAGTTACTTTAATTTTGAATAAATTTGGGTTTTGTAAATATTTTTTAAATAATATCTATCTTAATATTAATAGTTTATAAATTTAATTTTTGATCATTATTATTATATCTATCAATAAAATTTGTATATTGAATTTATATGATATATACTTATTAAAATTATAATAAAAAAAATATTGTATTAAAGTTTCAAAAAATTTTAAATATTATTATATTTTCAAATGTTATAAACTAAGAAAATGATAAAAAATTATAAAAATTTTTTTTGTTATTTTATTTTTTTAAATAAAACCTATAAACCATTAAAAGCATAAAAACATATATTGCTAAACTTTTAACGACAAAACCTATAAATACTTAAATCATTAAACTGACATACATTAATAATAAATCATAAATCTCATTTTAATTTTTATTCTGTATAATTTTAAATTTTTATTTAATTATTTATCAATTTATTTTATAGAAATATTAATTACAAAATAAATTATTAATGAGACAGATCTAATTTAAATTAAACCAGTATCCCTAAATAATAAATAATAAATCTCAATTTTTTTCATTATTATTTTAAATATTCATTTTAATTATTAATTTGATTATTTATATATAAATATTAATTACAAAATAAATTGAGTTAGAAAAATATAATTTATATAAATTATTTTTCATCAAAAAATTATTAATAAACTTTTTGAAAAAAAAAATTTCAAAAAAAAAATTATTATATAGTAATATATTATGCTTTTCTTCTGAATCATTTTAGGTTTTGTAATTATATTTTAATTGATATATATCTTATTAATAATAGATTATTAATTTATTTTTTGATCATTATTAGAATATTTATCAATAATATTGTTTATATTGAATTTATATGATATATAAATATAATGATTATTATAACTAAATAGTGTATTTACTTTTGAAAAAATTTAAAAATTAGTATGTTTTCAAATATTATAACCTTAAAAAATGAGAAAAAATAATAAAAATAAATTTTTTGTTATTTCATTTTTTAAATAAAACCTATAGATCATTAAATGCTTACTTACATAAATTAGTAAGCTCATAAATCTCGAAACCCCTAAATACATAAACCTTTTAACGGCTATATACTACTTAATAAATAATAAATCTCATTTTTATTTCTATTTATTATAATTTTAAATATTAATTTTAATTATTTATTGTTAACTTTTTAGAAAGATTAATTACAAAATAATATTTGGGTGAAACAAATATTATTTAAATAATTTATTTTAATAAAAAAAATATAAGCTTATAAAAAGAAGGAAAATATTAAAAATTAAATATTATTATTTTGTAATACATTTTTATTTGATTTTGAATCATTTGTGTTATGTAAATATATTTTAATTAATATTAATATTATTAATAATAGATTATTAATTTAATTTTTCATCATTATTGAAATATCTATCATTAAGATTATTTATATTGAATTTTTATGATATATAATTAGTAAGATTAATATAATTATACATTATATTCACATTTCAAACATTTTAAAAATTATTTTATTTTCAAAGATTATAACCATTGAAAATCAGAAAAAATCAAAAAAAGAATTTTAAATTATTATTATATAAATAAAACCAATATACCACTAAATGCCTAAAAAGATAAATTGCTAAACTCCTAAACGACAAAACTCCTAAATAATCAAACCATTAAATCGGTATACCATATATAAGAAATCATAAATCTCATTTTAATTTGTATTCATTATAATTTTAAATATTCATTTTAATTATTTATTAGTTTATTTTTTATAGAAATATGCAATCACAAAATAAATAATGAGTGAGACAAATATAATTTTAATAATTTATTTTTAATCATAAAAAAAATAAGCTTATATAAAGAAGTAAAAATTTAAAAACAAAAAATTATTATTTAGTAATATATTTTACATTGATTTTGAATCATTATATATAGGTTTTGCAATTATATTTTAATTGCTGATCAATCTTATTAATAATTGTTTATTAATTTATTATTTGATAATTTTTATAATATCTAACATTAAAATTACTTATATTCAATTAAAATTTCTTATAATTATTAAGTTATTATAACCAAATATTATATTTACATTTGAAAAAAAATTTAAAAATTATTATATTTTCAAAGGTTATATAACCTTTAAAAATGATAAAAAATCACAAAAATAATTTTTTATTATTTTATTATTTTATTATTTAATTAAAACTTAAAAACAACTAAATGCCTAACCATTTAAATCTCTAGACTCCAAAACCCCAAAACCCCAAAACCCCAAAACCCCCAAAATACTTAAACCATTAAACATATATAACCTAAATAAAAATTAATAAATCTGATTTTTATTTGTATTCATTATAATTTTAAATATTCATTTTAATTATTTTTAGTTTATTTTTATAGAGATATTAATTACAAAATAAATAATGAGTGAGACAGATATAATTTAAATAAATTATTTTTTATTAAAAAAAATAATCTTATAAAAATAACAAATTTTCAAAAATTTAAAATTTTATTTAGTAATATAATTTACTTTGATTTTGAATTATTTTAGGTTCTTCAAATATATTTTAATTAATATCTATCATATTAATAATAGTTTATTAATTTAGTTTTTTATCATTTTTATAATATATACTAATACATTTTTTATATTTAATCTACAACAAATATAATTTTTAAGATTATTATAACTAAGTATTGTATTCATATTTTAGAACCATTAAATTTATTATATTTTTAAAGGTCATAACCTTTGAAAATCACGAAAATTCATAAAAAAAAATTTTTGTTATTTCATTGATTAAATAAAACCTATAAACACCTAAATGTGTAAACATATAAATCAATAACCTCATTAACCCCAAAACCACAATAAACATAAACCATTAAATAGGTATGCCCTAAATAATTAATCATAAATCTCATTTTTATTAGTATTCATTATAATTTTAAATATACATTTTAATTATTTATTAGTTTAATTTTATAAAATATAAATTAAAAAATAAATTATTAGTGAGACAAATATAATTTAAATAATTTAATTTTCATCAAAAAATATATAGGCTTATAAATGGATACAAAAATTTAAAAATTTAAAATTAATATTTAGTAAAATATTTCACTTTGATTTTGAGTCATTTTAGGTTTTGCAAATATATTTTAAACAATATTTATCTTATTAATAATTGGTTATTACTTTTTTATGATCATTATTATAATAAATATCAATAAAATAGTTTATATTCAATTTATATGATATATAATTATTATGATTATTATAACTTCATTTTGTATTTGCTTTTCAAAAAAAAATTAAAAATTATTATATTTTCAAAGGTTATAACATTCAAAAATGAAAAAAAATAACAAAAATAAATTTTTTGTTATTTTATTTTTTATATAAAAACTATAAACCATTAAATGACTAAATACCAAATGACTAAATACTAACATGACTAAACTCCTAAACCCCAAAGCTTATAAATACTTAAAACATTAAATTTGTATCGTCTCAATAATAAATCATAAATCTCAGTTTTATTAGTATTCATTATAATTTTAAATATTCATTTTAATTATTTATTCAGTTTATTTTTATAGAAATATTAATTAACAAAAATAATTTATTAGTGCGACATATATGATTTAAATAATTTATTTTTTATCAAAAAAAATGCTAATAAAAAGAGGAAAAATTTTAAAAATAAAAAATTATTATTTAATAATATATCTTATTTTGATTTTGAAATATTTTAGATTTTACAATTATATTTTAATTTATATCATTCTTATAAATACAAGTTTATTAATTTATTTATTGATCATTATTATAATATCTATCAATAAAATTATTTATATTGAGTTTACATTATATATAATTATTAAGATTATTATAACTAAATATTATAATTTCACAATTAAAAAATTTAAAAATTATTATATTTTCAAAGGTTATAAACTTCAAAAATTAAAAAAATCAAAAAATTAATTTTTTTTGTTTTTTCATTCTTTAAATAAAAACTATAAATCACTTAAGGTCTAAACAATTAAATCACTAATCTCCGAAATCACAAAACACCTAAATACTTAAACCATTAAACCGGTATATCCTGAATAATAAATAATAAATCTCAATTTTATTTGTATTCATTATAATTTTAAATAATTATTTTAATTATTTATTAGTTTATTATTATAGAATTATAAATTAAAAATAAATTATGAGTATGCCAAATATAATTTAAAAAATTTAATTTTAATAACAAAAATATAAACTTAATTAAAAAAGCAAAACATTAAAAAAATTATTATTTAGTAATATATTTTGCTTTGATTTGAATAAATTTAGATTTTGCAAATACTTTTTAAATAATATCTATTTTATTAATAATAGTTTATTAATTTATTTTTTGATCATTATTATAATATCTAGCAATGTAATTATTTATATTGAATTTAGATGACTTATATTTATGAATATTATTATAGATAAATATTATATTTACATTTGAAAAAAATTTAAAAATTTTTATATTTTCAAAGGATATAACCTTCAAAAATTAGAAAAAATAAAAAAAATAAATTTTATGTTATTTCATTGTTTAAATAAAACTTATAAACCACTAAATCCCTAAACACTTAAATCTCTAAACTCCTTAACACAAAAGCCCCTAAATACTTAAACCTTTAAACTCGTAAACCTTAATTATAATTTAAATAATTTATTAAAATATTAATTACAAACTAAATTATGTGTGATACAAATTTAATTTAAATAATTTATTTTTCATCAAAAAAAATATACAAGCTTATAAAAAGAAGCAAAAACTAAAAAACAAAAATTATTATTTAGTAATAAATTTTACTTTGATTTTGAATAATTTTAGGTTTTGCAATTATATTTTAATTTATATCTATCATATTAATAATAACATATTAATTTATTTTTTGATAATTGATTTAATATCTATCCATAAAATTCTTTATATTTTGTTTATATTATATATAATTATAATGATTATAATTACAAAATATTGTATTTACATTTTTAAAAAATTTTAAAATTATTATATTTTCAAAGGTTATAACCTTTGAAAATGTGAGAAAATATCAAAAATAATTTTTTTTTGTTATTTCATTATTTAAATAGTTCCTATAAACCAATAAAATGCCTAAACACTTAAATCTATAACTCCTAAATCTCTAAAATCCTAAAAAGATATTCCTTTTAAACAAGTATACCCTAAATAATAAATAATAAATAATAATAAATCTCAATATTATTTTTTTCATTAAAATTCAAATTATTCATTTTAATTATTTATTCATTTATTGTTATATAAATATTAATTACAAAATAAATTATTAGTTAGACAAATATAATTTATATAAATTATTTTTCATCGAAAAATATAGATAAACTAATAAAAAGATTAAAAAATTTAAAAACTAAAATTTATTATATAGTAATATATTTTCCTCTCCTTCTGAATCATTTTAGGTTTTGTAATTATATATTAATTGATATCTATCTTATAAATAATTGGTTATTAATTTATTTTTTCATCATTATTAGAATATTTATCAATAAAATTGTTTATATTGAATTTATATGATATTTAAATATAATGATTATTATGACTAAATATTGAATTCACTTTTGAAAAAAATTTAAAAATTATTATATTTTCTAAGGTTATAACCTTGGAAATATGAAAAAATAATAAAAATAAATTTTTTATTATTTTATTTTTTAAATAAAACCTATAAACTACTAAATGCATACACAGTTAAATTAGTAAACTCCTAAACCCCGTAATGCCTAAATACCTAAACCATTATACCTATATATACTACTTAATAATTAATAAATTGAATTTTTATTTCAATTTATTATAATTTTAAATATTCATTTTAATTATTATTAGTTTATTTTTATAGAAATTTTTATTACAAAATAAATTATGAGTGCGACACAGATAATTTAAATATTTTATTTTTCTTCAAAATATATATATATACGCTTTTAAAAGAAGTATTAAACAAATATTATTAAAAATTAAAAATTATTATCAACTAATATATTTTACTTTAATTTTGAATTAATTTGAGTTTTGTAAATATTTTTTAATTAATATCTATCTTATTATAAATAGTTTATTAATTTAATTTTTGATTATTATTATAATATCTATCAATAAAACTATTTATATTTATTTTATATGATATAGAATTATTAAAATTATTATAACTAAATATTGTATTCAAATTTCAAAAAATTTTAAATATTATTAAATTTTCAAAGGTTATATCATTTGAAAATGACAATAAATTACATTTTTTTGTTATTTTATTGTTTAAATAAAACCTATAAATCACTAAATGCCTAAAAACATAAATCGCTAAACTTCTAAATGACAAAACCTCAAAATACTTAAACCATTAAACTGGTATACATTAATAATAAATCATAAATCTCATTTTAATTTTTATTCAAAATAATTTTAAATTTTTATTTTAATTATTTATCAGTTTATTTTTATAGAAATATTAATTACAAAATAAATTATTAGTGAGACAGATATAACTTAAATTAAACCGGTATACCCAAAATAATAAATAATAAATCTCATTTTTTTTTCATTATAATTTTTAATATTCATTTTAATTATTCATTTTTTATTTTTATATAAATATTAATTAAAAAATAAATTATGAGTTAGACAAATATAATTTATGTAAATTATTTTTAATCAAAAAAATATAGATAAACTTTTTGAAATAAAAAAAAATTTCAAAACAAAAATTATTATATAGTAATATATTTTGCTTTGCTTATGAATCATTTTATATTTTGTAATTATATTTTAATTGATATCTATCTTATTAATAATAGATTATTAATTTATTTTTTGAACATTATTTGAATATTTATCACTAAAATTGTTTATGTTGAAATATGATATATAAATTTATTGATTATTATAACTAAATATTGAATTCACTTTTGAAAAAAATTTAAAAATTATTATATTTTCAAAGGTTATAACCTTTGAAAATATCAAAAAATAATAAAAATAAATGTTTTGTTATTTTATTTTTTAAATAAAACCTATAAACCACTAAATGCATACACAATTAAATCAGTAAACACCTAAACCCCGTAATACCTAAATACATAAACCATTAAACTGCTATATAATACATAATAATTAATAAACCTAATTTTAATTTCTATTTATTATAGTTTATATATTCATTTTAATTATTTATTAGTTTATTTTTATAGAAATATTTATTATAAATTAAATTATGAGTGCGACAAATATAATTAAAATAATGTATTTTTAATCAAAAAATATATATACGCTTATAAAAGAAGCAAAAATTTAAAAATTTAAAATTATTATTGAGTAATAAATTTTACTTTAATTTTGAATCAATTTGGGTTTTGTAAATATTTTTTAATTAATATCTATCTTATTATTAATAGTTTATTAATTTAATTTTTGATCATTATTATAATATCTATCAATAAAATTATTTATATTGAATTTTTATCAAATATAATTATTAATATTATTATATCTAAATATTATATTCACATTTCAAAAAATTTTAAAATATTATTATATTTTCAAAGGTTAAAACCTATGAAAATGAGAAAAAATTACAATTTTTTTTTGTTATTTTATTGATTAAATACTTAATAATAAAAGACAAAACCTCTAAATACTTAAACCATTAAACTAGTATACATTAATAATAAATCATAAATATCATTTTTAATTTTATTCAGTATAATTTTAAATTTTTATTTTAATTAATTTTCAGTTTATTTTTATAGAAATATTAATTACAAAATAAATTATTAATAAGAAAGATCTAATTTAAATTAGACCGGTATACCCTAAATAATAAATAATAAATCTCATTATTTTTAATTATAATTTTAAATATTCATTTTAATTATTTATTTGTTTATTTTTATATAAATATAAATTACAAAATAATTTATGAGTTACACAAATATAATTTATGTAAATTATTTTTCATCAAAAAATTATAGATAAACTTTAAAAAAAATTACAAAACAAAAAATTATTATATAGTAATATATTTTGCTTTGCTTCTGAATCATTTTAGGTTTTGTAATTATATTTTAATTGATATCTATCTTAATAATAATAGATTATTAAGTTATTTTTTCATCATTATTAAAATATGTATCAATAAAAATGTTTATATTGAATTTATATGATATATAAATATAATGATTATTATAACTAAATATTGTATTCACTTTTGAAAAAAATTTTAAAATTATTATATTTTCAAAGGTTATAACCTTTGAAAATGTGAAAAAATAAAAAAAATATTTTTTCTTTATTATTCTATTGTTTAAATAAAACCTATACACCACTAACTGCCTAAGCATTTAAATCATTAAACTACAAAATCCTGATACCTTTATATAGATAATCCTTTAAATCGGTATACCCTAAATAATAATTATAAATTTCATTTTTATTTGTTTTCATTATAATTTAAAAAATTCATTTTAATTGTTTAGTTTTTTATTTTTATATATGTATTAATTATAAAATAATTTATGAGCTAATAATATAATTTATAAAAATTTTTTTTAATCAAAAAATGGATAGGCTTATAAAATGAATAAAAATTTAAAAACAAATAATTATTATTTAGTAATATATTTTGCTTTGATTTTGAATCATTTTAGGTTTAGATATTATATTTTAAGTAATATCAATCTTATTCATAATAGATTTATAATTTATTTTTTGATCATTATTAGAATATTTATCAATAAAATTTGTTATATTGAATTTATATGATATATAAATATAATGATTATTATAACTAAATATTGTATTCACTTTTGAAAAAAATTTAAAAATTATTATATTTTCAAAGGTTATAACCTTTAAAAATGAGAAAAAATAATAAAAATATATTTTTTGTTATTTCATTTTTTAAATAAAACCTATAGAGCAATAAATGATTACTTACTTAAATTAGTAAGCTCATAAACCCCGAAACCCCTAAATACATAAAGATTTTAACATCTATATACTACTTAAAAAATAATAAATCTCATTTTTATTTCTATTTATTATAATTTTAAATATTCATTTTAATTATTTATAGTTTAATTTTTTAGAAAAATTAATTACAAAATAAATTTCGAGTGAGACAAATATTATTTAAATAATTTATTTTTAATCAAAAAAAATATAAGCTTATAAAAAGATGGAAAAATTTTAAATTAAATATTATTATTTAGTAATATATTTTGATTTGATTTTGAATAATTTTGTGTTATGTAAATATATTTTAATTAATATTTATATTATTAATAATAGTTTAATAATTTAATTTTTGATCATTATTATAATATCTATCATTAAAATTGTTTATATTGAATTTATATGATATATAATTAGTAAGATTAATATAATTATACATAGTATTCACATTTCAAAAATTTAAAAAATTATTTTTTTTAAAAGGTTATAACCTTTGAAAATCAGAAAAAATCTAAAAAATTTTTTTTTAATTATATAAATAAAACCTATAAACCACTAAATACATAAAAACATAAATTGATAAACTCCTAAACGACAAAACTCCTAAATAATCAAACCATTAAACTGGTATACCACATATAATAAATCATAAATCTCATTTTAATTTGTATTCATTATAATTTTACATATTCATTTTAATTATTTTATAGTTTATTTTTTAAATAAATATTAATTACAAAATAAATAATGAGCTAGACAACTATAATTTTAATAATTTATTTATAATCAAAAAAAATATAAGCTTATAAAAAGAAGTAAAAATTTAAAAACAAAAAATTATTATTTAGTAATATATTTTACTTTGATTTTGAATTATTATTTTTTTAATAAAACCTATAAACCACTAAATGCATACACAGTTAAATCAGTAAACTCCTAAACCTCATAATGCCAAAATACATAAACCATTAAACCGCTATATACTACTTAATAATTAAGATATCTAATTTTTATTTCTATTTATTATAATTTTAAATATTCATTTTAATTATTTATTAGTTTATTTATATAGAAATAATTATTACAAATTAAATTATGAGTGCGACATATATATTTTAATTAATTTATTTTTAATCAAAAAAATATATGATTATAAAAGAAGTAAAAATTTAAAAATTAAAAATTATTATCCAAACATATATTTTACTTTAATTTTTAATCAATTTGGGTTTTGTAAATATTTTTTAATTAATATCAATCTTTTTATTAATAGTTTATTAATTTAAATTATGATCATTATTATATTATCTATCAATAAAATTGTTTATATTGAATTTATATGATATATAATTATTAATATTATTATAACTAAATATTGTAGTCACATTTCAAAAATTTTAAATATTATTATATTTTCAAAGGTTAAACCTATGAACATGAGAAAAAAGTACAAATTTTTTTTTGTTATTTTATTGTTTAGATAAAACCTATATGACACTAAATGCCGAAAAACATAAATTTCTAAACTCCTAAACGATAAAATCTCTAAATACTTAAACCATTAAACAAGTGTACATTAATAAAAAATCATAAATCTCAATTTAATTTTTATTAAATATAATTTTAAATTTTTATTTCAATTATTTATAAGTTTATTTTTATATAATTACTAATTACAAAATAAATTATTAGTGAGACAGATCTAATTTAAATAATTTATTTTTCATCAAAAAAAATATATATCCTTATAATAAGAGGCAAAATTTTAAAAACAAAAATTTATTATTTAGTAATATATTTTATTTTTATTTTGAATCATTTTAGATTTTGCAATTATATTTTAATTTATATCATTGTTATTAATAATAGTTTATTAATTTTCAAAGGTTATAACCTTAAAAATTAAAAAAAATCAAAAAATTAAATTTTTTATTTTTTCATTCTATAAATAAAATCTTTTAATCACTAAAGGCCTAAATACTTAAATAACTAAATCCGAAAATGCCTAAATACTTAAACCATTAAACTAGTATATCCTGAATAATAAATAATAAATCTCAATTTTATTTGTATTCATTATAATTTAACTAATTTACTTTTAATAACAAAAAATATAAACGTATAAAAAGAAGCAAAACATCAAAGAAAGTATTATTTTGTAATATATTTTATTTGATTTTGAATAAATTTAAATTTTGCCAATATATTTAAAATAATATCTATCTTATTTATAATAGTTTATTAATTTATTTTTTGATCATTAATATAATATATTTCAATATAATTGTTTATATTTAATTTACATGATATATAATTATTAAGATTATCATAATTAAATATAGTATTCAAATATAAAAAAAATTTAAAAATTGTTATATTTTCAAAGTTTATAACCTTCAAAAATGAGAAAAAATAACAAAAATAAATTTTTTGTTATATCATTGTTTAAATAAAACTTATAAACCATTAAATGCCTAAATACATAAACATCTAAACTCTTAAACCCCGAATCCCCTAAATACTTATACCTTTAAACTCGTAAACCTTAAATATAATTTAAATAATTTATAGAAATATTAATTACAAAATAAATTATGAGTGATACAAATATAATTTAAATAATATATTTTTCATCAAAAAAACATATAAGCTTATAAAATGATGCAAAAACTAAAAAAATTATTATTTAGAAATAAATTTTACTTTGATTTTGAATCATTTTAGGGTTTGTAATTATATTTTAATTTATATCTATCATATATATAATAGTTTATTAATTTATTTTTTGATAATTGATATAATATCTATCAATGAAATTGTTTATATTTAGTTTATATTATATATAGTTATGATATTTATTATTACTATATATTGTATTCACATTTTTAATAAATTTTAAAATTATTATATTTTCAAATGGTATAATCTTTGAAATTTTGAAAAAATATCAAAAAAAAATTTTTTATTATTTCATTTTTTAAATAAAACCTATAAACCACTAAATGCCTAAAAACATAAATTGCTCAACTCCTAAATGACAAAACCTTTAAATACTTAAACCATTAAATTGGTATATATTAATAATAAATCATAAATATCAATTTAATTTTTATTCAGTATAATTTTAAATTTTTATTTTAATTATTTATCACTTTATTTTTATAGAAATATTAATTACAAAGAAAATTATTAGTGAGACATATATAATTTAAATTAAACCGGTATACTCTAAATAATAAAAAATAAATCTCATTTTTTTTCATTATAATTTTAAATATTCATTTTAATTATGTATTTATTTATTTTTATATAAATATTAATTACAAAATAAAGATTAAGTTAAACAAATATAATTTATATAAATTATTTTTGAACAAAAAAATATAGATAAACTAATTAAAAAAAGAAAAAAACTAAAAACAAAATATTATTATATAGTAATATATTTTGCTTTGTTTCTGAATCATTTTAAGTTTTGTAATTATATTTTAATTGATATCTAAGTTATTAATAATAGATTAGTAAATTATTTTTTTATCATTATTATAATATTTATCAATAAAAAAGTTTATATTGAATTTATATGATATATATTTTTAATAATTATTATAACTAAATATTATATTCACTTTTGAAAAAAAAATTAAAATTATTATATTTTCAAAGATTATAATCTTTTAACATGTGGAAAAATAAAAAAAAAATATTTTTTTTGTTATTTTATTATTTAAATAAAACCTATAAACCACTAAATGCCTAAACACTTAAATCACTAAACTACAAAAACTAGGTACCACTATATAGATAATCCTTTAAACTGGTATACTCTAAATAATAATTAATAAATCTCATTTTTATTTGTTTTCATTATAATTTAAAAAATTTATTTTGATTCTTTAGTTTTTTATTTATAAATATATATATTAATTATAAAATAAATTATGAGTTAAAAATATAATTTATAAAAATTATTTTTCATCAATAAATAGATAAGCTTATAAAAAGAATAAAAATTTAAAAACAAATAATTATTATCAAGTAATATATTTTGCTTTGCTTTTGAATCATTTTAAGTTTTGATATTATATTTTAAGTAATATCAATGTTATTCATAATAGATTTTTAATTTATTTTTTTGATAGATATAAGAATATCTATCAAAAAAATTGTTTATATTGAATTTATATGATATATAATTATTAAGATTATTATAAATAAATATTTATTTACTTTTTGAAAAAAATTTAAAAATTATTATATTTTCAAAGGTTATAACCTTTGAAAATATCAAAAATAATAAAAATAATTTTTTTTATTTTATTTTTTAAATAAAAGTTATAAACGACTAAATGCATACACAGCTAAATCACTAAACTTTTAAACCCCGTAATGCCTAAATACATAAACTATTAAACTTCTATATACTATTTAATAATTAATAAATCTAATTTTTATATCTATTTATTATAATTTTAAATATTCATTTTAATTATTTATTAGTTTATTTTTATAGAAATATTTATTACAAAATAAAGTATAAGTGTGACAAATATAATTTAATTAATTTATTTCTAATAAAAAAAATATACACTTATAAAAGAAGTAAAAATTTTTAAAATAAAAATTATTTTCCAGTAATATATTTTACTTTAATTTTGAATCAATTTGGGTTTGGTAAATATTTTTTAATTAATATCTATCTTTTTATTAATAGTTCATTAATTTAATTTTTGATCATTTTTATATTATCTATCAATAAAATTATTTATATTGAATTTATATGATATATTATTATTAATATTATTATAACTAAATATTGTATTCACATTTCAAAAAATTTTAAATATTATTATATTTTTAAAGGTTATAGCCTATGAATATAATAACAAATTATAGAAATTTTTTTGTTATTTTATTTTTTTATATAAAACCTATAAACCAACAAAAGCCTAAAAACATAAATCGCTAAACTATTAACGACAAAACCTGTAAATACTTAAACCATTAAACTGGTATACCTTAATAATAAATCTAAAATCTCATTTTAATTTTTATTGAGTATAATTTTAAATTTTTATTTTAAATATTTATTAGTTTATTTTTATAGAAATATAAATTACAAAATAAATTATTAGCGAGACAGATCTAATTTAAATTAAACCGGTATCCCTAAATAATAAATAATAATTATTATTTTAATTTCATAAAAATTTAAATATTGATTTTAATTATTTATTTGTTTATTTATATATAAATATTAATTACAAAATAAATTGAGTTAGAAAAATAAAATTTATATAATTTATTTTTCATCAAAAAATTATAAATAAACTTTTTAGAAGAAACAAAAAATTTCTAAACAAAAAAATTTTTATATAGTATTTTATTTTGCTTTGATTATAAATCATTTTAGGTTTTATAATTATATGTTAATTGATATCCATCTTTTCTTTAAATGAAATCTATTTTATTAATAATAGATTATTAATTTATTTTTTGATAATTTTTAGAATATCTATCAATAAAATTGTTTATATTGAATTTATATGATATATAAATATAATGATTATTATAACTAAAGATTGTATTCTCTTTTGAAAAAAAATTCAAAATTATTATATTTTGAAAGGTTATAACATTTGAAAATTTTAAAAAATAATTAAATATATTTATTGTTATTTTATTTTTTAAATAAAACCTATAAACCACTAAAAGCCTAAAAATATAAATTGATAAAATTATAAATGACAAAACCTCTAAATACTTATTCCATTAAACTGATATAGATTAATAATAAATCATAAATCTCATTTTAATTTTTATTCAATATAATTTTAAATTTTTATTTTAATTATTTATTAGTTTAATTTTAAAGAAATATTGATTACAAAATAAATTATTAGTGAGACAGATCTAATTTAAATTAAATCGGTATCCCTAAATAATAAATAATAATTAATAAATCTCATTTTTTTTTCATTATAATTTTTAATATTCATATTAATTATTTATTTGTTTATTTATATATAAATTTTAATTACAAAATAAATTGAGTTAGACAATTATAATTTATATAAATTGTTTTCCATCAAAAAATTATAGATTTACTTTTTAAAAGAAAAAAAAATTTTAAAGCACAAAATTTTTATATAGTAATATATTTTTCTTTGCTTCTGAATCATTTTAGGTTTTGTAATTATATATTAAAAGATATCTATCTTATTAATAATAGATTACTAATTTATTTTTTGATCATTATTAAAATATTTATCAATATATTTTTTATATTGAATTTATATGATACATAAATATAATGATTATTATAACTAAAGATTGTATTCACTTTTTTAAAAAATTTAAAAATTATTATATTTTGAAAGGTTATAACCATTGAAAATATCTAAAAAAATTAAAAATATATTTTTTATTTTTTATATAAAACCTATAAACCACTAATATCCTAAAAACATAAATTGCTTAATGCCTAAATGACAAAACCCCTAAATACTTAAACCATTAAACTGGTATACATTAATAATAAATAATAAATCTTTTATTAATTTTTATTCACTATAATTTTAAATTTTTATTTTAATTATTTATCAGTTTATTTTTATAGAAATATTAATTACAAATTAAATTATTAGTGAGACAGATATAATTTAAATTAGACTGGTATACCCAAATAATAAAGATTAAATCTCAATATTATTTTTTTTCATTATAATTATAAATATTCATTTTAATTATTTATTTGTTTATTTTTATATAAATATTAATTAAAAAATAAATTATGAGTTTGACAAATATAATTTATATAAATTAATTTTCATAAAAAAATATGGATAAACTTTTTAAAAGAAGAAAAAATTTCAAAACAACAAATTATAATATAGTAATATATTTTGATTTTTTCTAAATCATTTTAGGTTTTTTTATTATATTTTAATTGGTATCTATCTTATTAATAATAGATTATTAATTTATTTTTTCATCATTATTAGAATATTTATCAATAAAATTGTTTATATTGAATTTATATGATATATAAATATAATGATTATTATAACTAAATATAGTATTCACTTTTAAAAAAAATTAAAAATTAGTATATTTTCAAAGGTTATAACCTTTGAAAATATCAAAAAATAAAAAAAATAAATTTTTTGATTTTTTTTTTAAAATAACACCTATAAACCACTAAATGCATACAGAGTTAAAACAGTAAACTCCTAAACCCCATAATGCCAAAATACATAAATCATTAAACCGCTATATACTACTTAATAATTAATAAATCTAATCTTTAATTTTATTTATTATAATTTTAAATATACATTTTAATTATTTATTAGTTTATTTTATAGAAATATTTATTACAAAATAAATTATGAGTGCGACAAATATAATTTAAAAAATATATATGCTTATAAAAGAAGTAAAAATTTAAAAATTAAAAATTTTTATTTAGAAATATATTTTACTATAATTTTGAATCAATTTGGGTTTTGTAATTATTTTTTAATTAATATCTATCTTAATATCAATAATTTATAAATTTAATTTTGATCATTATTATAATATATAACAATAAAATTGTTTATTGAATTTATATGATATATAATTATTAATATTATTATAACTAAGTATTTTATTCACATTTCAAACAATTTTAAATATTATTATATTTTCAAAGGTTAACCTATGAAAATTAGAAAAAATTATAGCAATTTTTTTTTTGATATTTTATTATTTTAAATAAAACGTATAAACAACAAAAAGTCTAAAAACATAAATTGCTAAAATCCTAAATGAAAAAACCTCTAAACACTTAAACCATTAAACTGGTATAGAGTAATAATAAATCATAAATCTCATTTTAAATTTTATTCTGTATAATTTCAAATTTTTATTTTAATTATTTATCAGTTTATTTTTGTAGAAATATTAATTACAAAATAAATTATTAGTGAGACAGATCTAATTTAACTTAAAATAGTATCCCTAAATAATAATTAATAAATCTTATTTTTTTTCATTATAATTCTAAATATTCATTTTAATTATTTATTTGTTTATTTATATATAAATATTAATTAAAAAATAAATTGAGCAAAACAAAAATAATTTATATAAATTATTTTTCATCAAAAAGTTATGGATAAACTATTTTAAAAAAAAAATTTCAAAACAAAAAATTATTATATAATAATATATTTTGATTTCCTTCTGAATCATTTTAGGTTTTGTAATTATATTTTAATTGTTATCTATCTTATTAATAATAGATTATTAATTTATTTTTTGAAAATTATTAGAATATTTATCAATAAAATTGTTTATATTGAATTTACATGATATATAATTATAAAGATTATTATAACTAAATATTATATTTACATTTGAAAAAATTTTAAAAATTATTATATTTATAAAGGTTATAATCTTTGAAAATGAGAATGACAAAAATAATTTTTTTGTTATTTTATTATTTATATAAAACCTATAAACTACTAAATGCTTAAATGCTTAAATCATTAAACTTTTTAAACCCCAAAACCCTTATATACTTAAACATTTAAACCATCTTTAAAGGTATTAGTATTTATAAATAATATATAAATATCTATCAATAAATAATAGTTTATTAATTTATTTTTTGATCATTATTATATTTATATTTATATTTATATTTATATTTATATTTAGTTTATTAATATCTATCAATAAAATAGTTTATTTTTGATTTACATGATATATAATTATTAAGTTTATAATAACTAAATATTGTATTCACATTTGAAAAAATTTTAAAATTATTTTGTTTATAAAAAGGTTATAACCTTCAAAATTGATAAAAAATTTGAAAAATAATTTTTTTGTTATTTCATTATTTAAATGAAAGATATAAACTACTAAATGCCTAAACACTTAAATCACTAAACTCCTAAACTCCTAAATACTTAAACCATTAAATAAGTATTCCCTAAATAATTAATCATAAATCTCATTTTTATTTGTATTCATTATAATTTTAATATTCATTTTAATTATTTATTAGTTTATTTTTATAGAAATATTAATTGCAAAATAAAATTATGAATGAGACAAATATAATTTAAATAATTTAATTTCATCAAAAAAATTTATAAGGTTATAAAAATAATCAAAAATTTAAAAATAAAAAATTATTATTTAGTAATATATTTTACTTTGATTTTGAATCGTTTAGGTTTTGCAAATATATTTTAATTAATATCTATCTTATTAATAATAGTTTATTAATCTATTTTATGATCAGTATTATAATATCAATTAATAAAATTATTTATATTGAATTTACATAATATTTAATTTTTATGATTATTATAATTAAATATAATATTAACATTTGAAAAAAAATTAAAAATTATAATATTTTCAATGGTTATAACCTTGAAAATGAGAAAAATCATAAAAATAATTTTTTTGTTATTTAATTATGTAAATAAAACCTATAAACCACAAAATACCTAAATACTTAAATTACTAAACTCCTAAACCCTGATACTACTGCACCACACACACATAGTGACGGACCATAGTACACATGTGCACATATTCTTGTCCATTTTGGTGTAGCATTTAGAGGAGCTAGCAAGTCCTAGAAGCAACCAGAAGTATGGGCCACCAACTTGTTAAGGACGCCACTAGCATGTCGGGATGATAACATTCAGACAACTGACGAAACCGAGCAAAGTGGTCGAGAGTAAACCCAGGAGTAGCTAGGAGTGGGTCCCACTAGCCCTATCAGGCAACATAGAGGGCCACCCAACCATCACCCAACAGGAGTATAGGGTAATCCATGATTAATTGGAGAGCCGAAAAAATCTGAAGCATCACCAAGCAGGGCAAGTAAGCAATGGAGTCCAGACCAGCCACACGGGAGCGAAAGATTCAAACTTGTAGTTTATGTTAGTAGTCTTATTTGTATTTTGGACTTTATATGCACCATGTACTTGTAGAGACGGATCATGACATACTCACACACACAATCTTGTCTGTTCTCTATGTAGCATGCAATGAGGGCAACTGGACCCATTAGTATCTTTAAGTGGGGCCCACTAATGCATTTTGTAAATACACATTTGGCGATGCTACACTCTCGGCAGCAGAATACTCATCTTTATAGCATTTTCTAATTTTACATGTATTCTAGCTTGGTTGTACGGTTAGATAATTATACTATGAGATGGACCTTATCCCACATGCACACCGATGCATCCATATTTTTTGATATTTTGTCAGTGCAACATACAGCCACTTCTTGGTGCTCGAAGCGGAAGTAGTCTAACCCAAGAGATACTATTTTGAGGATCATTGGAGCAAAAGAATGTGGATTTCAGAGGTGAGAATGAATTGACAAAGTGCCGTAGATATGGACTTGTGAATTTATGAGTATTCAGTTTTACATGTATTCCATTGCATAGCAATGACATAGGCAAATGCTTGATGCTGCATGTCACACACATGCACAATCTTATATTTGCATAGTTTTAATATGGTGCATCATTCAGGTTCCTCCAAAAGGCTTGGACAAATCCGAATGGAAAGGATGCAGTGTGCATAATGACTCAATGCCAACTCTGAAGTCCAGGAATGCCAGGTGATTTTAGTTGTATTCATATGCTTGGAATTATTAGGCATTATGTTTTGTTATGTATTTTATGCATAGAATCATTAAGGTGCATAAAATTTGGTGGGCTGGCCGAATTTAGTCAGCTATTTAATCTCTTGTAAGTTGTGTGCCTAAATGATAAATAAAGTGTGTATTTTTCCAAAAAAAAACAAAAAAACCATAAACCCTAAACTTTAAATACTAAACCTTAAACCATAAACTTTAAATATTAAACCTTAAACCATAAACTATAACCCTAATCCATAAACCCTAAATCCTAAATTCATGTTTTGCACTTTTATAATCAAATGACTAAGTGTTAAATTTAAAATGAAATTCACAACACTTAGGAATGTCACAGATTTATCTTTTTGTATGTGTAACTCAAAGTCATGACTCAAGGGGTGAGTTATGGATTCAGTCTCTTTCTTGCTTTAGATTATTGTAGTATTAGAAATGGTCATGATTTTATAAATTGTCTCTAGGACACAAAATTATATCGATGAGAATATTCCATAACTTGTGTCTCTCTGTTGAACATATTGTTATGGCACTAAGAATGATCATGAATACATATTTAATCACTATAATACTGGGTCACAATATTGGATACCACCATAGCTTGTGCATTTTATCTTTATATTGCAAAGTCATTGCACTAGGAATGATTGTAACTTTAAACATTCCTCAAGAGAAAAAGTGATGACCTTAGAAATAGTTAAAGCTCGAGTACTACTCATTAAAACTTTCTATAACTAAAATTCTTGGGATTGGAAATATCACTATGGCTTTTTCCTTTGATTTGTGACCTCAAGTGTCAATATGCAAGACTAATATTTTGAGTAATGATTAAAACCTTTATACATTTGAATATGGTTTATTTACACCTTTTTGGGTATTGTGAGCTTGTATACATTACTCATTTAATATAAAAAAAGAAATGATACTTTTCATATCCATGAGGATATAAAAAAAGGCTTAATCATGCCAATAAAATAAATTTTTTGATTCTTGATTGAAAGATCGCCCATACTTCTTGCCCTGCTCAAACTGCCCTTGGGCTAGTTTGTTCTAATCGGCTACAAGGTGGTTATTTTTTAGAGGTGAACTATGTTTTAAAAAAATTACTTTGAGTGTGTGCAGGAGAGATATTTTAGAAGAAATTACAATAATAAATATAAATAGCATTCTCAACAACTAGCTATTTCAACACATAGGGGTACAACTTTGGTTTAATCTGTTAGCGTACATGAGTCAAATTACATTTTATAGCCTAGTGATTCAACATCAAATATGATGAAACATAATAGAGAAAAGTAAAAGCTCCTATTATTTTCGTTAGAGCTTTAGCAATCATTCTAGAGATGAGAGAGGAACAAAATAAATTATTTTAATTATTCAGTATAATTATAATTTTTATTTTAATTATTTATCAGTTAATTTTTATAGAAATATTAATTACAAAAAAAATTATTAGTGAGATGGATCTAATTTAAATTAAACTGGTATATCCTAAATAATAAAGAATAAATCTCATTTTTTAATTTTAATTTTAAATATTCAAATTTAATTATTTATTTGTTTATTTTTATATAAATATTAATTACAAAATAAATTATGAGTTACACAAATATAAATTATATAAATTATTTTTCATCAAAATAATATAGGTAAACTTTTTAAAAGAAAAAAAAATTTTAAAACAAAAAATTATTATATAGTAATATATTTCACTTTGCTTCTGAATCATTTTAGGTTTTGTAAATATATTTTAATTGATATCGATCTTATTAAGTTATTTTTTCATCATTATTAGAATATTTATCAATAAAAATATTTATATTGAATTTATATGATATATAAATATAATGATTATTATAACTAAATATTATATTCACTTTTGAAAAAAATTTTAAAATTATTATATTTTCAAAGGTTATAACCTTTGAAAATGTGAAAAAATAAAAAAAAAATTTTTGTTATTTCATTTTTAAAAAAAACTATAGATCATTAAATGCTTACTTACTTAAATCAGTAAGCTCATAAATCTCGAAAACCCTAAATACATAAACCTTTTAACAGCTATATACTACTTAATAAATAATAAATCTCATTTTTATTTCTATTTATTATAATTTTATTTATTTATAGTTTAATTTTTTAGAAAATTTAATTACAAAATAAATTTCCAATGATACAAATATTATTTAAATAATTTATTTTAATAAAGAAAATATAAGCTTATAAAAAGAAGGAAAATTTTAAAAATAAATATTATTATGTAATAATATATTTTTATTTGATTTTGAATCATTTTGTGTTATTTAAATATATTTTAATTAATATTAATATTATTAATAATAGTTTATTTATTTAATTTTTGATCATTATTATAATATATATCATTAAAATTATTTATATTGAAATTATATGATATATAATTAGTAAGATTAATATAATTATACATGGTATTCACATTTCAAAAAATTTTAAAAATTATTTTATTTTCAAAGGTTATAACCTTTGAAAATCAGAAAAAATAAAAAATAGAATTTTAAATTTTTATTATATAAATAAAACCTATAAACCACTAAATAATCAAACCATTAAACCGGCATACCATATATAATAAATCATAAATCTCATTTTAATTCGTATTCATTATAATTTTAAATATTCATTTTAATTATTTATTAGTTTATTTTTTATAGAAATATCAATCGCAAAATAAATAATGAGTGAGACAAATATAATTTTAATAATTTATTTTTAATCAAAAAAAAACTTATATAAAGTAGTAAAAATTTAAAAACAAAAAATTATTATTTAGTAATATATTTTACTTTATTTTGAATCATTATATATAGGTTTCACAATTATATTTTAATTGCGATCAATCTTATTAATAAAAGTTTATTAATTTATTATTTGATGATTTTTATAATATCAAAAACTAAAATTACTTATATTCAATTAAAATGTCTTATTATTATTAAGTTATTATTACTAAATATTATATTTACATTTGATAAAAATTTAAAAATTATTATATTTTCAAAGGTTATAACATTCAAAAATGATAAAAATCACAAAAATAATTTTTTATTATTTTATTATTTAAATAAAACTTATAAACCACTAAATGACTAAACATTTAAATCTCTAGACTCCTAAACCGCAAAACCCCCTAAATACTTAAACCATTAAACTTATTTAACTTAAATAATAAATAATAAATCTCATTTTTATTTGTATTCATTAAAATTTTAAATATTCATTTTAAATATTTTCAGTTTATTTTTATGGAAATATTAATTACAAAATAAATAATGAGTGAGATAGATATAATTTAAATAAATTATTTTTTATAAAAAAAAATTAAGCTTATAAAAATAAACAAAATTTCAAAATTTTAAAATTTTATTTAGTAATATAATTTACTTTGATTTTGAATTATTTTTGGTTCTACAAATATATTTTAATGAATATCTATTTTATTAATAATATTTTATTAATTTATTTTTTGATCATTTTTATAATATATATTAATACATTTTTTTATATTGAATCTACACCAAATATAATTATTAAGATTATTATAACTAAGTATAGTATTCATATTTTAGATCTATTAAAAAATTATTATTTTTTTAAAGGTTATAACCATTGAAAATCACGATAATTCATAAAAATAAATTTTTTGTTATTTCATTGATTAAATAAAACCTATAAATAGGAAAATGTGTAAACATATAAATCAATAAACTAGTTAACCCCAAAACCACAAAAAACTTAAACAATTAAATAGTTATCTCCTAAATAATAAATCATAAATCTCATTTTTTAGTATTCATTATAATTTTAAAGATACATTTTAATTTTTTATATGTTTAATTTTATCGAAATATAAATTAAAAAATAAATTATTAGTGAGACAAATAAAATTTAAATAATTTATTTTTCATCAAAAAATATATAGGCTTATAGATGGATACAAAAATTTAAAAATTTAAAAGTAATATTTAGTAAAATATTTCACCTTGATTTTGAGTCATTTTAGGTTTTGCAAATATATTTTAAACATTTATCTTATGGTAATAGGTTATTACTTTTTAATGATCATTATTGAAATAAATATCAATAAAATAGTTTATATTGATTTTATATTATATATAATTATTATGATTATTATAACTTCATATTGTATTCACTTTTCAAAATAAAATTTAAAGATTATTATATTTTCAAAGGTTATAATCTTCAAAAATGAGAAAAAATAACAAAAATAAATTTTTTGTTATATTATTTTTTATATAAAACCTATAAACCACTATATGACTAAATACTAAAATGACTAAACTCCTAAATCCCAAAGCCTATAAATACTTAAAACATTAAATTAGTAATGTCTAAATAATAAATCATAAATCTTAGTTTTATTTGTATTCAATATAATTTTAAATATTCATTTTAATTATTTATCAGTTTATTTTTTAAGAAATATTAATTACAAAATAAATTATTAGTGCGACTTATATAATTTAAATAATTTATTTTTCATCGAAAAAATATATGAGCTTATAAAAAGAAGCAAAAACTAAAAAACAAAAATTTTTATTTAGTAATAAATTTTACTTGGATTTTGAATAAATTTAGGTTTTACAATTATATTTTAATTTATATCCATAATAATAATAATAACATATTAATTTATTTTTTGATAATTGATATCATATCTATCAATAAAATGTTTATATTTAGTTTGAATTATATATAATTATAATGATTATTATTACTAAATATTGTATTCATATTTTTAAAAAATTTTAAAATTATTATATTGTCCAAGGTTATAATCTTTGAAAATGTGAAAAAATATCAAAAATAATTTTTTTGTTATTTCATTGTTTAAACAAAACCAATAAACCACTAAATGCAGAAAAACATAAATCGCTAAAGTCCTAAACGACAAAACATCTAAATACTTAAAATATTAAACTGGTATACATTAATAATAATTCATAAATCTCATTTTAATTTTTATTCAGTATAATTTTATATATTTATTTTAATTATTTATTAGTTTATTTTTATTGAAATATTAATTACAAAATAAATTATTAGTGAGACAGATCTAATTTAAATTAGACTGGTATAACCTAAATAAAAAAGAATTTGTTCTTTTTTAATTATTATATATGGAATAATTAAAAAATAAATATTCATTTAAATTTTCAAAGGTCATATTAGTTTATTATATATGGAATATTCTCATTTTTTTTTCATTATAATTTTAAATATTCATTTTAATTATTTATTTATTTATTTTTATATAAATATTATTTAAAAAAAAATTATGAGTTAGACAAATATAATTTATATAAATTATTTTTCATCAAAAAAAATATATATAAATGTATTAAAAGAAAAAAAATAAAAAATAAAAAATTATTATATAGTAATATAGTTTGCTTTGCTTTTGAATCATATATAGGTTTTGTAATTATATTTTAATTGATATCTATCTTATTAATACTAGATTATTAATTTATTTTGAGATCATTATTAGAATATTTATCAATATAAAGATAAATATAATTAGAATAATATTTATCAATATTATTTATCAATATTAATTAGATAAATATTATTTATCAATATAACTTTGTATGCATTTAAAATATTTAACAATATTAATTAGAATAATAATGTTTATATTGAATTTATATGATATATAAATATAATGATTATTATAACTAAATATTGAATTCACATTTAAAAAAAATTTAAAATTTATTATATTTTCAAAGGTTATAACCTTTGAAAATATAAAAAAATAATAAAAATAAATATTTTGTTATTTTAATTTTTAATAAAACCTATAAACCACTAAATGCATACACAGTTAAATCAGTAAACTCTTAAGGCCCGAATTGCCTAAATACATAAACCATTAAACCGTGATAGACTACTTAATAATTAAGAAATCTAATTTTTCTTTCAATTTATTATAATTTTAAATATTCATTTTAATTATTTACTAGTTTATTTATATATAATTTTTTCTTACGAAATAAATTGTGAGTGTGAAAAATATAATTTAAATAATTTATTTTTAATAAAAAAAAAATATACGCTTATAAAAGAAGTAAAAATTTAAAAATTAAAAATTAATATCCAATAATATTTTTTACTTTAATTTTGATTCAATTTGGGGTTTGTAAATATTTTTTAATTAATATCTATCTTATTATTAATAGTTTATTAATTTAATTTTTGATCATTATTATAATATCTATCAATAAAATTATTTATATTGAATTTATATGATATATAATTATTAAAATTATTATAACTAAATATTGTATTCACATTTCAAAAAAATTTAAATATTATTATATTTTCAAAGGTTATAACCTATAAAATGACAAAAAAATTAAATTTTTTTTAATATTTTTTTGTTTAAATAAAAGCTAGAAACTACTAAATTCCTAAAAACATGAATCTCTAAATACCTCTATGACAAAACCTCTAAATACTTAAAATATTAAATTGGTATACATTAATAATAAATCATTAATCTCATTTTAATTTTTATTCAGTATAAGTTTAAATTTTTATTTTAATTATTTATCAGTTTATTTTTATAGAAATATTAATTACAAAATAAATTATTAGTGAGATATATATAATTTAAATTAGACCGGTATACCCTAAATATTAAATAATAAATCTCATTTTTTTTTCATTATAATTTTAAATATTCATTTTAATAATTTATTTTTTATTTTTATATAAATACTAATTAAAAAATAAATTATAAGTTAGACAAATATAATTTTTGTAAATTATTTTTAATCAAAAAAATATAGATAACCTTTTTAAAATAAAAAAAATTACAAAACAAAAAATTATTATATAGTAATATATTTTGGTTTGCTTATGAATCATTTAATGTTTTGTAATTATATTTTAATTGATATCTATCATATTAATAATAGATTATTAATTTACTTTTTGATCATTATTAGAATATTAATCACTAAAATTGTTTATATTGAATTTATATGATATATAAATATAATGATTATTATAACTAAATTTTGAATTCGCTTTTAAAAAAAATTTAAAAATTATTATATTTTCAAAGGTTATAACCTTTGAAAATATAAAAAAATAATAAATATAAATTTTTTGTTATTTTATTTTTTAAATAAATTTTATAAACCACTAATTGCATACACAATTAAATCTGTATACTCCTAAACCCCGTAATACCAAAATACATAAACTATAAAACAAATATATAGTACATAATAATTAATATATCTAATTTTTATTTCTATTTATTATAATTTTAAATATTCATTTAATTATTTATTAGTTTATTTGTATAGAAATATTTATTAGAAAATAAATTATGAGTAAGACAAATATAATTTAAATAATATACTTTTAAGAACAAAAAATATAAACTTATAAAAAGAAGCAATACATGAAAAACATTATTATTTAGTAATTTATTTTACTTTGATTTTGAATAAATTTTGGTTTTGCAAATATATTTTAAATAATATCTATCTTATTTATAATAGTTTATTAATTTATTTTTTGATCATTATTATAATATCTATCAATATAATTATTTATATTGAATTTATATGATATATAATTATTAATATTATCAAAACTAAATATAGTATTCACATTTAAAAAAAATTTAAAAATTGTTATATTTTCAAAGGTTATAACCTTAAATAATGAGAAAAAATAACAAAAAAAAATTTTTTATTATATCATTGTTTAGATATACCTTATAAATCATTAAATACCTAAACACATAAATCTTAAACTCTTAAATGCCGAAACCCATAAATACTTAAACCTTTAAACTCGTAAACCTTAAATATAATTTAAATATTTTATTGAAATATTATTTACAAAATAAAGTATGAGTGATGCAAATATAATTTAAATAATTTATTTTTTATCAAAAAATATATAATCTTATAAAATGAGGCAAAAAATAAAAAACAAAAAGTATTATTTAGTAATAAATTTACTTTGATTTTTAATCATTTTAGTTTTTGTAATTAAAATTTAATTTATATCTATCATATTAATAATAGTTTATTAATTTATTTTTTAATAATTGATATAATATCTATCAATAAAATTGGTTATATTTTTTTTATATTATATATTGTTATAATAATTATTATTACTAAATATTGTATTCACATTTTTAAATAAATTTTAAAATTATTATATTTTCAAAGGTTATAATCTTTGAAAATTTGAAAAAATATCAAAAATAATTTATTTGTGATTTCATTGTTTGAATAAAACCTATAAGCCACTAAATGCCTAAATACTTAAATGAATAACTTCTAAATCTCGAAAAGCCTAAATAGATAATTCTTTTAATCAGATATAGCCTAAATAATAAACAATAAATCTCATTTTTATTTTTTTCATTATAATTTTAAATATTCATTTTAATTCTTTATTTGTTTATTTATATATAAATATTAATTACAAAATAAATTATGAGTTAGACAATTATAATTTATATAATTTATTATTCATCAAAAAATATAGATAAACTTATTAAAAGAAAAAAAAATTAAAAACAAAAAATAATTATATAATAATATAATTTGCTATGCTTCTGAATCATTATAGGTTTTGTAATTATATTTTTATTGATATCTATGTTATTAATAAAAGATTATTAATTTAATTTTTGATCATTATTAGAATATTTATCAATAAAATTATTTATATTGAATTTATATGATATTTAAAGATAATGATTATTATAACTAAATATTGAATACACTTTTGAAAAAAATTTTAAAATTATTATATTTTCAAAGTTTATAAGCTATAAAAATGTGAAAAAATAAAAAAAATATTTTTTTGATATTTCATTGTTTAAATAAAACCTATAAACCACTAAATGCCTAAACACTTAATTCAATAACTCCTAAATCTCTAAAACCATAAATAATAAATAATAATCATTTTAGACCTGTAACCCTAAATAATAAATAATAAATCTAAATATTATTTTTTCATTATAATTTTAAATATTCATTTTAATTATTTATTTGTTTATTTTTATATAAATATTAATTACAAAATAAATTATGAGTTAGACTAATATAATTTATATAAATTATTTTGAATCAAAAAATATAGATAAACTTATAAAAAGAATAAAAAATTAAAAACTAAAATTTATTATATAGTAATATATTTTGCTCTCCTTCTGAATCATTTTAGAATTTTTAATTATATTTTAATTGATATCTATCTTATTAATAATTGTTTATTAATTTATTTTCTGATCATTATGAGAATATTTATCAATAAAATTGTTTATATTGAATTTATATGATATATAAATATAATGATTATTATAACTAAATATTGAATTCACTTTTGAAAAAAGTTTAAAAATTATTATGTTTTCAAGGTTATAACATTTGGAAATATGAAAAAATAATAAAAATAAATTTTTTGTTATTTTATTTTTTAAATAAAACCTATAAACCACTAAATGCATACACAGTTATATCAGTAAACTCCTAAACCCCGTAATGCCTAAATACATTAACCATTAAACCACTATATACTACTTAATAAATTGAATTTATATTTCAATTTATTATTATTTTAAATATTCATTTTAATTATTTATTAGTTTATTTTTATAGAAATTTTTATTACGAAATAAATTATAAGTGCGACACATATAATTTAAATAATTTATTTTTAATCAAAAAATATATATACGCTTATAAAAAAGTAAAAATTTAAAAATTAAAAATTATTATCCTGTAATATATTTTACTTTAATTTTGAATCAATTTGGGTTTTGTAAATATTTTTTAATTAATATCTATCTTATTATTAATAGTTTATTAATATAATTTTTGATCATTATTATGATATCTATCAATAAAATTATTTATATTTAATTTATATCATATATAATTATTAATTTTATTATAACTAAATATTATATTCAAATTTCAAAAAATTTTAAATATTAATTTATTTTTAATGGTTATAACCTTTGAAAATCAGAAAAAATCTAAAAAAAGATTTTTTTATTTTTATCATATAAATAAAACCTATAAACCACTAAATGCCTAAAAACATAAATTGTAAACTCCTAAATGACAAAACTCCTAAATAATCAAACCATTAAACCAGTATACCACATATAATAAATCATAAATCTCTTTTTAATTTGTATTCATTATAATTTTAAATATTCATGTCAATTATTTTTTAATTTATTTTTTATAGAAATATTAATTACAAAATAAATAATGAGTTAGACAAATATAATTTTAATAATTTATTTTTATTCAAAAAAAATATATGCTTATAAAAAGAAGTAATAATTTAAAAACATAAATGTATTATTTAGTAATATATTTTTACTTTGATTTTCAATCCTAATATATTGGTTTTGCAATTATATTTTAATTTCTATCAATCTTATTAATAAAAGTTTATTAATGGCAATTATTTATCAAAAGTGAATACAATATTTATTTATAATAATCATAATAATTATATTTCATATAAATTCAATATAAACAATTTAATTGATAAATATTCTAATAATTATCATAAAATAAAATAAAAATCTATTATGAATAAGATTGATATTACTTAAAATATAATATCTAAACCTAAAATGATTCAAAATCAAAGTAAAATATATTACTAAATAATAATTATTTGTTTTTAAATTTTTATTCTTTTTATAACTTATCAATTTTTGATGAAAAATAATTTTTATAAATTATATTTTTAACTCATAATTTATTTTATAATTAACACATATATAAAAATAAAAAACTAAACAATCAAAATGAATTTTTTAAATTATAATGAAAACAAATAAAAATGAAATTTAGTAATTATTATTTAGGGTATACCGATTTAAATGAATTTATATAGAGGTATCGGGATTTTGTAGTTTAGTGATTTAAATGCTTAGGCATTTGTGGTGTATAGGTTTTATTTAAACAATAGAATAACAAAGAAAAAATATTTTTTTTTATTTTTTCACATTTTCAAAGGTTATAACCTTTGAAAATATAATAATTTTAAAACTTTTTTCAAAAGTGAATACAATATTTAGTTATTATAATCATTATATTTAAATATAATATAAATTCAATATAAACATTTTTATTGATATATATTCTAATATAGATGAAAAAATAACTTAATAATCTATTATTAATAAGATATATATCAATTAAAATATAATTACAAAAACTAAAATGATTCAGAAGCAAAGCAAAATATATTACCATACAATAATTTTTTGTTTTGAAATTTTTTTTCTTTTAAAAAGTTAATCTATAATTTTGGATAAAAAATATTTTATATAAATTATAGTTGTGTAATTCATAAATTATTTTGTAATTAATATTTATATAAAAATAAACAAATAAATAATTAAAATGAATATTTAAAATTATAATTAAAAAATGAGATTTATTATTTATTATTTAGGGTATACCGGTCTAATTTAAATTAGATTTGCCTTACTAATAATTTATTTTGTTTTTAATATTTCTATAAAAATAAACTGAAAATTAATTAAATTAAAATTTAAAATTATACTAAATAAAAATTAAAATGATATTTATGAATTATTATAAATGTATACTAGTTTAATGGTTTAAGTATTTAGAGGTTTTGTCTTTTAGGACTTTAGAGATTTAGGGTTTTAGGCATTTAGTGGTTTATAGGTTTTATTAATCAATAAAATAACAAAAAAAATTTGTAATTTTTTCTCATTTTCATAGGTTATAACCTTTGAAAATATAATAATATTTAAAATTTTTAGAAATGTGAATACAATATTTAGTTATAATAATATTAGTAATTATATATGATATAAATTCAATATAAATATTTTTATTGATAGATATTATAATAATGATCAAAAATTAAATTAATAAACTATTAATAATAAGATAGATATTAAATAAAATATATTTACAAAACCAAAATATATTAAAAATTAAAGTAAAATATATTACTGGATGATAATTTTTAATTTTTAAATTTTACTTCTTTTATAAGCATATATATTTCTTTTGATTAAAAATAAATTATATAAATTATATTTGTCGCACAAATAATTTATTTTAGAATAAATATTTCTATAAAAATAAACCAATAAATAATTTAAATGAATATTTAAAACTATAATAAATAGAAATTAATATTAGATTTATTAATTATTATGTATTATATAGCAGTTTAATGGTTTATGTATTATGGGGTTTAGGTATTTACTTATTTAAATGTGTATGCATTTAGTGGTTTATAGGTTTTATTTAAAAAACAAAATAACAAAACATTTATTTTTATTATTTTTTGATATTTTCAAAGGTTATAACCTTTGAAAATATAAACATTTTTAATTTATTTTCAAAAGTGAATTCAATATTTAGTTAAAATAATCATTATATTTATATATCATATAAATTCAATATAAATAATTTTAGAGATAAATATTCTAATAATTATCAAAAAATAAATTAATAAAAATATTATTAATAAGATAGATATCAATTAAAATATAATTACAAAACATAAAATGATTCATAAGCAAAGAAAAATAAATTACTATATAATATTTTTTTATTTTGAAATTTTTTTTATTTTAAAAAGTTTATCTATTTTTTTTGATTAAAAATAATTTAAATAAATTATATTTGTCTAACTCATAATTTATTTTTTAATTAATATTTATATAAAAATAAAAAATTAATAATTAAAATGAATATATAAAATTATAATGAAAAAAAAATGAGATTTATTATTTAATATTTAGGGTATACCGGTTTAATTTAAGTAATATCTATCTCACTAATAATTTATTTTGTAATTAATATTTCAATCATAATAAACTAATAAATAATTAAAATATAAATTTAAAATTATACTGAATAAAAATTAAAATGAGATTTATGATTTATTATTAATGTATACCAGTTTAATGGTTTAAGTATTTTCAGGTTTTATCGTTTATGAGTTTAGCAATTTATGTTTTTAGGCATTTAGTGATTTATTGGTTTTATTTAAACAATAAAATAAGAAAAAAAATTGTAATTTTTTGTCATTTTCAAATGTTATAACCTTTGAAAATTTAATAATATTTCAAATTTTTTGAAATTTGAATACAATATTTAGTTATAATAATTTTAATAATTCTATATCATATAAAATAAAAAAAAACAATTTTATTTAAGATATTATAATAATGATCAAAAATTAAATTAATAAACTATTTATAATAAGATAGATATTAATTAAAAAATATTTACAAAACCCAAATTGATTCAAAATTAAAGTAAAATATATTAATTGATAAAAATTTTTATTTTTTTATAAAACTTCTTTTTATACATCTTTTAAAAGTGTATATATTTTTTTGATTAAAAATAAATTATTTAAATTATATGTGTCGCACTCATAATTTATTTCGTAATAAAAATTTTTATAAAAATAAACTAATAAATAATTAAAATGAATATTAAAAATAATAATAAATTGAAATAAAAATTAAATTTATTAATTATTAAGTAGTATATAGCAGTTTAATGGTTTATGTATTTAGGCATTACGGGGTTTAAGAGTTTACTGATATAACTGTGTATGCATTTATTCGTTTATAGGTTTTATTTAAAAAATAAAATAACAAAAAATTTATTTTTATTATTTTTTCAAATTTCCAAATGTTATAACCTTTGAAAATATAATAATTTTTAAATTTTTGTCAAAAGTGAATTCACTATTTAGTTATAATAATCATTATATTTATATATCATATAAATTCAATATAAACAATTTTATTGATAAATATTCTAATAATGATCAAAAATTAAATTAATAAACAATTATTAATAAGATAGATATCAATTAAAAAAAGATAGATTTCAATTAAAATATAATTATAAAACATAAAATGATTCAGAAGCAAAGCAAAATATATTAATATATAATAATTTTTTGTTTAGATATCTCTTTTCTTTATCAAAGATTATCTATAACTTTTTGATGAAAAATAATATATATAAATTAAATTTGTCTAAATCAATTTATTTTGTAATTAATATTTATATATAAATAAACAAATAAATAATTAAAATGAATATTTATAATTATAATGAAAAAAATATAAGATTTATTCTTTATTATTTAGGGATTCTGGTTTAATTTAAATTAGATCTGGCTCACTAATAATTTTTTTGTAATTAATATTTCTAAAAAAATAAACTGATAAATAATTAAAATAAAAATTTAAAAGTATACTGAATAAAAATTACGATGAGATTTATTATTTATTATTAATGTAGACCAGTTTACTGGTTTAAGTATTAGAGGTTTTGTTATTTAGGAGTTTAGTAATTTATGTTTTTAGTCTTTTAGTGGTTTATAGGTTTTATTTAAAAAATAAAATTACAAAAAATATATATATTTTTTTGATATTTTCAAATGTTATAACCTTTCAAAATATGATAATTTTTAAATTTTTTTAAAAAGTGAATAAAATCATTAGTTATAATAATCATTATATTTATATATCAAATAAATTCAATATAAATAATTTTATTGATAAATATTCTAACAATGATCAACAAATACATTAATAATCTATTATTAATAAGATAGATATCAATTAAAATATAATTACAAAATTTAAAATGATTTAGAAGCAAAGCAAAATATATTACTATATAATAATTTTTTGCTTTAAAATTTTTTTTTCTTTTAAAAAGTTTATCTATAATTTTTTGATGAAAAACAATTTATATAAATTATATTTGTCTACCACAATTTATTTTGTAATTAATATTTATATATAAATAAACAAATAAATAATTAAAATGAGATTTATTATTTATTATTTATTGATACCGATTTAATTTAAATTAGATCTGTCTAAATAATAATTTATTTTGTAATTAATATTTCTATAAAAATAAACTGATAAATAATTAAAATAAAAATTTAAAATTATACTATATAAAAATTAAAATGAGATTTATGATTTACTATTAATTTATACCAATTTAATGGAATAAGTATTTAGAGGATTTGTCATATAGGAGCCTATTAATTTATGTTTTTAGGCTTTTAGTGGTTTATAGGTTTTTTAAAAAAATAAAATAACAAAAAATTTATATTATTATTTTTTCATATTTCCATAGGTTATAAACCTCTGGAAATATAATAATTTTTAAATTTTTTTCAAAAATGAATTTAATATTTAGTTATAATAATCTTTATATTTATATATCATATAAATTCAATATAAACAATTTTATTGATAAATATTCTAATAATGATCAAAAATAAAATAATAATCTATTATTAATAAGATAGATTTCAATTAAAAAAAGATAGATATCAATTAAAATATAATTATAAAACCTATAATGAATCAGAATCAAAGCAAAATATATTACTATATAATAATTTTTTATTTAAAAATTTATTTTTTTTCTAAAAAGATTTTTATAATATTTTGATGAAAAATAATTTATATAAATTATTTTGCCTAACTAGATTTATTTTCTAATTAATATTTATATCTAATAAACAAATAAAAAATTAAAATAAATATTTAAAATTATAATGAAAAAAAAATAAGATTTAATATTTATTATTTCGGGATACTGGTTTAATTTAAATTAAAGCAGTCTCAGTAATAATTTATTTTGTAATGAATATTTCTATAAAAATAAACGGATAAATAATTAAAATATAAATATAAATTTATACTAAATAAAAATTAAAATGAGATTTAAGATTTATTATTAATGTATACCAGTTTAATGGTTTAAGTATTTAGAAGTTTTGTCATTAGGAGTTTACCGATTTATGTTTTTAGGCTTTTAGTGGTTTATAGGTTTTATATAAAAAAAATAACAAAAAAAATTTCTATAATTTGTTATCATTTTCTTAGGTTATGACCTTTGAAAATATAATAATATTTACAATTTTTTGAAATGTGAATACAATATTTAGTTATAATAATATTAATAATTATATACCATATAAATTTAATATAAACAATTTTATTGATAGATAATATAAAAATGATCAAAAATTAAATTAATAAACTATTAATAAAAAGATAGATATTAATTAAAAAATATTTACAAAACCCAAATTGATTCAAAATTAAAGTAAAATATATTACTATATAATAATTTTTAATTTTTAAATTTTTAAATTTTTACTTCTTTTATAAGCATATATTTTTTTTATTAAAAATAAATAAATTAAATTATAATTCTCGCACTCATAATTTATTTTGTAATAAATATTTCTATAAAAACAAAATAATAAATAATTAAAATGAATATTTAAAATTATAATAAAAAGAAATAAAAATTAGATTTATTAATTATTAAGTAGTATATAGAAGTTTAATGGTTTATGTATTTAGGCATTATAGAGTTTAAGAGTTTACTGATTTAACTGTGTGTGCATTTAGTGGTATATAGTTTTTATTTAAAAAATAAAATAAAAAAATTATTTTTATTATTTTTTGATATTTTCAAAGATTATAACCTTTGAAAATATAATAAATTTTAAATTTTTTTCCAAAAGTGAATAAATATTTATTTATAATAATTATAATAATTATATATCATATAAATTCAATATAAACAATTTTATGATAGATATTCTAATAATTATCAAAAAATAAATTAAAAATCTATTATGAATAACATTGATTTTAATTTAAATATAATATCAAAACCTAAAATGATTCAAAAGCAAAGAAAAATATATTACTTAATAATAATTATTTTCTTTTAAATTTATAATGTTTTTATAAGCTTATTTATTTTTTGATGAAAAATACTTTTTATAAATTATGTTTTTAACTAATAATTTATTTTATAATTAATATATATATAAATAAAAAACTAAAGAATCAAAATAAATTTTTTAAATTATAATGAAAACAAATAAAAATGAGATTTATTAATTATTATTTATGGTATACCGATTAAAAGATTATCTACATAAGGGTATCAGAATTTTGTAGTTTAGTGATTTAAGTGTTTAGGCATTTAGTGGTTTATAGGTTTTATTTAAACAATAAAATAACAAAAAAAATATTTTTTTTTTATTTTTTAACATGTTAAAAGGTTATAATCTTATAAAATATAATAATTTTAAATTTTTTTTCAAAAGTTAATTTAATATTTAGTTATAATAATTATTAGATATATATATCATATAAATTAAATATAAACATTTTTATTGATAAATATTATAATAATGTTAAATAAAAAATTTAATAATCTATTATTTATAAGAAAGATATCAATTAAAATATAATTACAAAACATAAAATGATTCAGAAGCAAAGAAAAATATATTACTATATAATAATTTTTTGTTTTTAGTTTTTTTCTTCTTTTAATTAGTTTATCTATATTTTTTTGTTGAAAAATAATTTATAAAAATTATATTTGTATAACTTATACTTTATTTTGTAATTATTATTTATATAAAAATAAACAAATTAACTATTAAAATGAATATTTAAAATTTTAATGAAAAAAAAAGAGATTTATTATTTATTATTTAGAGTATACCAGTTTAATTTTAATTATATGTCTCACTAATAATTTTTTTTTGTAATTAATATTTCTATAAGTATAAAAAGATAAATAATTAAAATAAAAATTTAAAATTATACTTAATAAAAATAAAATTGAGATTTATGAATTATTATTATTCTATACCAATTTAATGGTTTAAGTATTTAAAGGTTTTGTCATTTAGCAGTTTAACAATTTATGTTTGTATGCATTTTGTGGTTTATAGGTTTTATTTATATAATAAAATAACAAAAAATTTATTTTTGATATTTTTTAAAATTTTCAAAGGTTATAACATCTGAAAATATAATAATTTTAAAATTTTTTAAAATTGTTTATACAATATTTAGTAAATATAATTATTATAACAATATATAATATCATCTAAATATAAACAATTTTATTGATAGATATTATATCAATTATCAAAAAATAAATTAATAAATTTTTATTAATATGATAGATATAAATTAATTTATAATTAAAAAACCTAAAATGATTCAAAATCAAAGTAAAATTTATTACTAAATAATAATTTTTTATTTAGTTTTTAAATCATTTTATCAGCTTATATTTTTTTTTGATTAAAAATAAATTATTTAAATTATATTTGTATCACTCATAATTTATTTTGTAATTAATATTTCTATAAATTATTTAAATTATATTTAAGGTTTATGAGTTTAAAGATTTAAGTATTTAGGGGCTTCAGGGTTTAGGAGTTTAGATATTTATGTATTTAGTCATTTAATGGTTTATAAGTTTTATTTAAACAATGATATAACAAAAAATTTATTTTTGTTATTTTTTCTCAATTTTGAAAGTTATAAACTTTGAAAATATAACAATTTTTAAATTTTTTCTATATGTGAATACTATATTTAGTTATGATAAAATTAATATTTATATATCATGTAAATTCAATATAAACATTTATATTTAAATATACTATATTAATGATCAAAAAATAACTTAATAAACTATTATTAATAAGATAGATATTATTTTAAATATATTTGCAAAACTTAAATTTATTCAAAATCATAGTAAAATATATTACTAAATAATACTTTCTTTGATGTTTTGGTTCTTTTTATAAGTTTATATTTTTTGTTTTTAAAAGTAAATTATTTAAATTATATTTGTCTTCCTCATAATTTATTTTTAATTTATAATTCTATAAAAATTAACTAATAAATAATTAAAATGAATATTTAAAATTATAATGAATACAAATAAAATAGAGATTTATTATTTATTATTCATGATATACTAAATTAATGGTTTAAGTATTTAGGTGTTTTGGGGTTTAGTGATTTAAGTATTTAGGCCTTAAGTGATTTATAGTTTTTATTTAAGAATAAAAAAATAAAAAATTTAATTTTTTGATTTTTGTTAATTTTTGAAGGTAACCTTTGAAAATAGAATAATTTTTTAATTTTTTTAAATGTGAATACAATATTTAGTAATAATAATCTTAATAATTATATATAATGTAAACTCAATATAAATAATTTTATTAATAGATATTATAATAATGATCAATAAAAAATTTAAAAACTAATATTAATAAGAATGATATAAATTAAAATATAATTGCAGAATCTAAAATGATTCAAAATAAAAATAAAATATATTACTAAATAATAAATTTGTGTTTTTAAAATTTTGCCTCTTTATATAAGGATATATATTTTTTTGATGAAAAATAAATTATTTAAATTAGATCGGTCTAACTAATAATTTATTTTGTAATTAATATTTCTATAAAAATAAACTGATAAATAATTAAAATAAAAATTTAAAATTATACTTAATAAAAATTAATGTACACCTGTTTATTAATGTACACATGTTTAATGGTTTATGTATTTAGAGGTTTTGTCGTTTAGGAGTTTAGCAATTTTTGTTTTTAGGCATTTAGTGGTTTATAGGTTTTATTTAAACTATAAAATAACAAAAAAAATTTGTAATTTTTTCTCATTTTTATAGGTTATAACCTTTGAAAAAATAATAATATTTAAATTTTTTTGAAATGTGAATACAATTTATAGTTATAATAATATTAATAATTATATATCATATAAATTCAATATAATCAATTTTATTGATAGCTAATATAATAATGATCAAAATTTAAATTAATAAACTATTAATAAAAAGATAGATATTAATTAAAAAATATTTATAAAACCCAAATTGATTCAAAATTAAAGTAAAATATATTACTGGATTATAATTTTTAATTTTTAAATTTTTACTTCTTTTATAAGCATATATTTTTTTTGATTAAAAATAAATTAATTAAAATATATATTTCGCTCTCATAATTTAATTTGTAATAAATATTTCTATAAAAATAAACTAATAAATAATTAAAATGAATATTCAAAATAATAATAAATAGAAATAAAAATTAGATTTATTAATTATTAAGTAGTATAAAGCGGTTTAATGGTTTATGTATTTAGGCATTATGAGGTCTAGCCCTTGTCCATCGCACTTCTGGTTGCCTCCACCATGTCCCAGATGCCACCAGCCTTTTGGTTTGTTTTTCTGACGAGAATTGAGCGATTAATTATTATTTTTATATGTTTCAGTCAGTTTTGTTGAGTATTGGTTGTGGTGTTGTGGTTGGGCTGAATGAGTGTGCTGAATATGTTACAGTTAATTTTGTAGAGCTTGATTGTTTGAAATATTTATATGTATTTATACTTAACATATCATTTTAATAAATGGCAATGCAGATGGCACAATCCAGCAGTAAACGAAAAATACAATAAATTGAAGATGATGACATCTCAAATGATCAAAGTACCGGTAAATCCAATCATCAATTTTTCACGAACCCTTTTATTGTTACGGCAGGTTCTTCAATTCCAATTATAAAAGAAAGTCAAGGTACATCTGAACCTCAAGGTCATAAAAAGTATAAGTTTGTTGTTTTCGAAACTTATGAGATATTATTTGATTCAGAGAGAAATGAAACTGGTAGGGCAGCTTGTATATGGTGTAGGAAAGAATATTTGGAAAAAAGTGATCAAGGTACTTCGGGTTTATGGAAATACTTGAGTGAGACTTGTAAGAAATTTCCACACAAAAAAGAATTAATAGAAGCTCACAAAGGTAAAGACAAGTCACAATCTTTGTTTAGTTTCACTAAAGGTACTAGTTCAGAGGATAAAAAATTAACTTGTTGGCAATTTGATCAACAATTAGTTAGGGAGGCTTTGGTGAAAATTATCATAAAAGATGAATTGCCTTTTTGTTTTGTTGAGAGGGATGAGTTTAAGGAGTTTTGTGAAGTTAGTGTGCCTCAATTTAAAATTTCATCTTGGCACTCTACACTGAGGAATTGATTTTCTTTGTTTGTGAAGGAAAAGAAGAAATTATTAGATAGCAAATCATCTTATGGTAGTAGAGTTTCATTGACTACCGACACTTGGACTATCATTCAAAATTTGTCTTATATATGTTTGACTGTTCATTTCATTGATTCTTAATGGAATATGCATAAAAGGATTTTGAACTTTTGTGTAATTAAAAGTCATTCTGGAGTTAATATTAGAAAATGCTATTGAGTGTTGCATGAATGAATGGGGTTTGTGAAAGTTGATGTTCATTACTATTGAAAATGTATCAAATAATGATGTTGCAATTGAACAATTGAAAAAAATGCTTGTGAAGAATAGTGTTGTACCTTTGAGAGGTGAGCATTTTCATATGAGATGTTGTGCTCATATCCTTAACTTAATTGTCAGAGATGGAATTGTAGTAGTAGAGGGTGCTATTCAAAAAATTATAGGTGTGGTGAAATATGTGAGGAGCAGTCCTAAAAGATTAGATATGTTTAAGTTATGTGTTGAAGTAGCAAACTTGACATATGGATCTTCATTGCAATTAGATTGTCCTACAATATAGGATTCAACTTATTTGATGCTACAAACTAATATAAAATATCAAAAAGAATTTGCTAAGTTGGAGTACAAAGACAAAAGGTTTTTGAAGGAGTTTGGTTCTAACGTTCCTACTGAGAGAGACCGCACAAATGCCAAAATTTTGGTTTGTTTCTTGAAAACTTTTTTTGAGGTAACTTGTAAATTTCTGGCTCATAATATTCTACCTCTAGTGTTTATTTTCCTCAGATTAATCGAATTTTGAAAAAAAATTGAGCTTTGTGAAAAGAGTAAAGATACAATTGTGTCTGAAATGGGTATGAAAATGAGGCATAAATTCAACAACTATTGGGGTTCTCTTCAATCAACAAATATTATGCTTTTTGTAGCAGTAGTGTTGGATCCTTCATATTAGCTAAAATATCTCAAGGTTAAGTACACTTAGCATTATGGAGAGGAATTGGCTAAAAATTTGGTAAAAAAGGTTATAAATGCTTTGAATGAGATGATGGATAATTATAAAGATTTAAATGAAGATGAATAAAAAGAAGATGATTTCTCTTCTACTGTGTTGAAAAAAAATGATGATTTCTTTGATGGTAGTGATACTTATGTTGACTTTTTTTGTTGAATTGGAGAAAGAACAAGAAGTTGCAGCTTTGGAAGAGTTGGATAGGTACTTGGAGGACAAACATGAAAAAAATAGAATTGATTTTGATCATCTTAACTGGTGGAAGGTAAATGAGGTTAGGTATCCTTCTTTGGCAAATGGAGCATGGGATGTATTTGCTATCCAAGCATCTATTGTGGCCTACGAATCTACATTTATCAATGGGGAAAGAACTTTAGATAAATTTAGGAGTTCTTTAACAGCTATTACAACCGAAGTTCTCATATGTCTACAAGATTAATTGAGAAGCTCAGACAAACCTATTGAAATAGAAGAATTAGTTCAAGACCTTGATGATAATGAATCTGGTTAGTATACAAATCTTGTAAATTTTAATTTCACTTTTACTTATTTTATTAATTCAATTTATTAAAAATATGGTTCAATTATAATTTTTAAAGGGGTCACATGATCGAAATATTCTTCCAACTATAGTTGGCCAACTATATTTGGAATGGATGTATTAAATATTAATAAGGTAATATTTTGTTTTTTTATCACTCTTTCATCTTATAAATTTATGTCTACATGATTAACATGTTTTCACTCTTTCATCCTAAATAATAAATAATAAATCTCATTTTTATTTTTTTAATTATAATTTTAAATATTCATTTTAATTATTTATTTGTTTATTTTTATATAAATATTAATTACAAAATAAATTATAAGTTAGACAAATATAATTTATATAAATTATTTCTCAACAAAAAAATATAGATAAACTTATCAAAAGAAGTAAAAAATTAAAAACAAAAAATTATTATATAGTAATATATTTTACTTTGCTTTTGAATCAATTTAGGTTTTGTAATTATATTTTAATTGATATTTAACTTATTAATAATAGATTATTAATTTATTTTTTGATCATTATTAGAATATTTATCAATAAAAATATTTATATGATATATAGATTTAATAATTATTATAACTAAATATTCTATTCACTTTAGATAAAAATTTTAAAATTATTAGATTTTCAAAGATTACCTTTGAACATGTGAAAAAAAAAATATAATTTTTATTATTATTTCATTGTTTAAATAAAACCTATAAATCACTAAATGCCTAAACACTTAAACCACTATACTACAACATCTCGATACCCATATATAGATAATCGTTTAAACGGGTATACCATAAATAATAATTAATAAATCACATTTTAATTTGTTTTCATTATAATTTAAAAAATTCATTTTGATTGTTAAGTTTTTTATTTATATATATATATTAATTATAAAATAAATTATGAGTTAAAAATATAATTTATAAAAATTATTTTTAATAACAAAATAGATAAGCTTATAAAAAGAATAAAAATTTAAAATCAAATAAGTATTATTAAGTAATATATTTTGCTTTGCTTTTGAATTATTTTAGGTTTTGATATTATATTTTTAGTAATATCAATCTTATTCATAATATATTTTTAATTAATTTTTTGATAATTATTAGAATATATATGAATAAAATTGTTTATATTGAATTTATATGATATATAATTATTATGATTATTATAAATAAATATTTATTCACTTTTGAAAAAAATTTAAAAATTATAATATTTTCAAAGGTTATAACCATTGAAAATATCAAAAAATAATAAAAATAAATTTTTTATATTTTTTTTCTTAAATAAAACCTATAAACAACTAAATACATACACAGTTAAATTAGTAAACTCCTAAACCTCGTAATGTCTAAATACATAAACCATTAAACTGTTATATACTACTTAATAATTAATAAATCTAATTTTTATTTCTTTTTATTATAATTTTAAATATTAATTTTAATTATTTATTAGTTTATTTTTATAGAAATATTTATTACAAATTAAATTATGAGAGCGACATATATATTTTAATTAATTTATTTTTAATAAAAAAATATATGCTTATAAAAGAAGTAAAAATTTAAAAATTAAAAATTATTATCCAATAATATATTTTACTTTAATTTTCAATCAATTTGGGCTTTGTAAATATTTTTTAATTAATATCAATCTTTTTATTAATAGCTTATTAATTTAAATTTTGATCATTATAATATTATTTATAAATAAAATTGTTTATATTGAATTTATATGATATATAACTATTAATATTATTATAACTAAATATTGTATTCACATTTCAAAAAAATTTAAATATTATTATATTTTCAAAGGTTATAACCTTTGAAAATCAGAAAAAATTACAAATTTTCTTTTTGTTATTTTATTGTTTAAATAAAACCTATAAAACACTAAATTCCTAAAAACATAAATTGCTAAACTACTAAACGATAAAACCTTTAAATACTTAAACCATTAAACTGATAAACATTAATAATAAATAATAAATCTCATTTTAATTTTTATTCAGTATAATTTTAAATTTTTATTGTAATTATTTATCAGTTTATTTTTATAGAAATATTAATTACAAAATAAATTATTAGTGAGACAGATCTAATTTAAATAATTTAATTTTCATCAAAAAAACATATATCCTTATAAAAAGAGGCAAAATTTAAAAAAAAATTTATTATTTAGTAATATATTTTATTTTTATTTTGAATCATTTTGGATTTTGCAATTATATTTTAATTTATATAATTCTTATTAATAATAGTTTATTAATTTTTTATTGATCATTGTTATAATATCTATTAATAAAATTATTTATATTGAGTTTACATTATATATAATTATTAAGATTATTATTACTGAATATTATATTCACATTTAAATAAAATTAAAAATTATTATAATTTCAAACGTTATAACCTTCAAAAATTAAAAAAAATCAAAAAATTAAATTTTTTATTTTTTAATTCTTTAAATAAAAACTATAAATCACTAAAGGCCTAAACACTTAAATCACTAAACTCCAAAATACCTAAATACTTAAACCATTAAACTAGTATATCATGAATAAAAAATAATAAATCTTTATTTAATTTGTATTCATTATAGTTTTAAATATTCATTTTAATAATTTATTAGTTTATTTTTATTGAATTATAAATTAAAAATAAATAATGAGGGAGACAAATATAAGTTAAATAATTTACTTTTAATAAAAAAAAATATAAACTTATTAAAAGAAGCAAAACATCAAATAGATTATTATTTAGTAATATATTTTATTTTGATTTTGAATAAATTTACATTTTGCACATATATTTTAAATAACATCTTTCTTATTAATAATAGTTTATTAATTTATTTTATTATCATTAATATAATATCTATCAATATAATTGTTTATTTTGAATTTACATGATATATAGTTGTTAAGATTATCATAACTAAATATTGTATTCACATATAAAAAAATTTTAAAAATTGTTATAATTTCAAAGGTTATAAGCTTCAAAAATAATAAAAAATAATAAAAATAAATTTTTTGTTATATCATTGTTTAAATAAATCTTATAAACCATTAAATGCCTAAAGGCATAAATCTCTAAACTCCTAAACCCCGAAGCCCCTAAATACTTGAACCTTTAAACTCGTAAACCTTAAATATAATTTAAATAATTTATTTTTCATCAAAAAAATATATAAGCTTTTAAAAAGAAGAAAAAACTAAAAAAAAAATTATTATTTAGTAATAAATTTTAAATTGTTTTTGAATCATTTTAGTTTTTTTAATTATATTTTAATTTATATCTATCATATTAATAATAGCATATTATTTTAATTTTTTATAATTGATATCATATCTATCTATAAAATTGTTTATATTTAGCTTATATTATATATAATTATATTAATTATTATTACTAAATATTGTATTCACATTTTTAAAAAAATTTAAAATTATTATATTTTCAAAGGTTATAACCTTTGAAAATGTGAAAAAAAAACAAAAATATTTTTTTTTGTTATTTCATTGTTTAAATAAAACCTTAAACCACTAAATGCCTAAAAATATAAATCACTAAACTCCTAAATGATAAAACCTCTAAATACTTAAACCATTAAACTGGTAAACATTAATAATAATTCATAAATCTCATTTTAATTTTTATTCAGTATAATTGTAAATTTTTATTTTAATTATTTATAAGTTTATTTTTATAGAAATATTAATTACAAAATAAATTATTAGTGAGACAGATCTAATTTAAATAATTTATTTTTCATCAAAAAAACATATATCCTTATAAAAAGAGGCAAAATTTTAAAAACAAAATTTATTATTTAGTAATATATTTTATTTTTATTTTGAATCATTTTTGAATTTGCAATTATATTTTAATTTATATAATTCTTATTAATAATAGTTTATTAATTTTTTATTGATCATTGTTATAATATCTATTAATAAAATTATTTATATAGAGTTTACATTATATATAATTATTAAGATTATTATTACTGAATATTATATTCACATTTAAATAAAATTAAAAATTATTATTATTTCAAAGGTTATAACCTTCAAAAATTAAAAAAAATCAAAAAAATAAATTTTTTATTTTTTAATTCTTTAAATAAAAACTATAAATCACTAAAGGCCTAAACACTTAAATCACTAAACTCCAAAATACCTAAATACTTAAACAATTAAACTAGTATATCCTTAATAAAAAATAATAAATCTTTATTTAATTTGTACTCATTATAGTTTTAAATATTCATTTTAATTATTTATTAGTTTATTTTTATTGAATTATAAATTAAAAATAAATTATGAGGGAGACAAATATAATTTAAATAATTTAATTTTAATAAAAAAAATATAAACTTATTAAAAGAAGCAAAACATCAAATAAATTATTATTTAGTAATATATTTTATTTTGATTTTGAATAAATTTACATTTTGCACATATATTTTAAATAACATCTTTCTTATTAATAATAGTTTATTAATTTATTTTTTATCATTAATATAATATCTATCAATATAATTGTTTATATTGAATTTACATGATATATAATTATTAAGATTATCATAACTATATTTTGTATTCACATATAAAAAATTTTAAAAATTGTTATATTTTCTAACGTTATAACCTTCAAAAATAATAAAAAATAATAAAAATAAATTTTTTGTTATATCATTGTTTAAATAAAACTTATAAACCATTAAATGCCTAAAGACATAAATCTTTAAACTCCTAAAACCCGAAGCCCCTAAATACTTTAACCTTTAAACTCGTAAACATTAAATATAATTTAAATAATATATTGAAATATTAATTACAAAATAAAGTATGAGTGATACAAATATAATTTAAATAATTTATTTTTCATCAAAAAAATATATAAGCTTTTAAAAAGAAGAAAAAACTAAAAAACAAAAATTATTATTTAGTAATAAATTTTACATTGTTTTTGAATCATTTTAGGTTTTTTAATTATATTTAAAATTATATCTATCATATTAATAATAGCATATTATTTTAATTTTTTTTAATTGATATCATATCTATATATAAAATTGTTTATATTTAGCTTATATTATATATAATTATATTAATTATTATTACTAAATATTGTATTCACATTTTTAAAACAATTTAAAATTATTACCTTTTCAAAGGTTATAACCTTTGAAAATGTGAAAAAAAAACAAAAATATTTTTTTGTTATTTCATTGTTTAAATAAAACCTTAAACCACTAAATGCCTAAAAATATAAATCACTAAACTCCTAAACGATAAAACCTCTAAATACTTAAACCATTAAATTGGTAAACATTAATAATAATTCATAAATCTCATTTTAATTTATTCAGTATAATTTTAAATTTTTATTTTAATTATTTATCAGTTTATTTTTATAGAAATATTAATTACAAAATAAATTATTAGTGAGACAGATCTAATTTAAATTAAAATAGTATCCCTAAATAATAAATAATAAATCTTATTTTTTTCATTATAATTTTAAATATTCATTTTAATTATTTATTTGTTTATTTATATATAAATATTAATTACAAAATAATATGAGCTAGACAAAAATAATTTATATAAATTATTTTTCATCAAAAAATTATAGATAAACTTTTTAATAGAAAAAAAATTTTCAAAACAAAAAATTATTATATAGTAATATATTTTGATTTGCTTCTAAATAATTTTTAGGTTTTAGAACTATATTTTAATTGATATCTATTATATTAATAATAGATTATTAATTTATTTTTTGATCATTATTAGAATATTTATCAATAAAATTGTTTATATTGAATTTAGTTGATATATAATTATAAAGATTATTATAACTAAATATTATATTTACATTGAAAATAATTTAAAAATTATTATATTTTTAATGGTTATCATCTTTGAAAATGAGATAAAATCAAAAAAAATAATTTTTTTGTTATTTTATTGTTTATATAAAACCTATAAACTAGTAAATGCCTAAATGCTTAAATCATTAAACTCCTAAACCCCTAAACCACAAAACCTTTAAATACTTAAACATTTAAACCATCTTTAAAGGTTTAAGTGTTTATAATTAATATATAAATATCTATCAATTAATAATAGTTTATAAGTTTATTTTTTGATCATTATTATATTTATATTTATATTTATTTTATTAATACCGATCTATAAAATTGTTTATTTTTAATTTACATGATATATAATTATTAATTTATTATAACTAAATATTGTATTCACATTTGAAAAAAAATTAAAAATTATAATATTTATAAAGATTATAACCTTCAAAATTGCTAAAAAATTTGAAAAATAATTTTTTTTGTTATTTCATTTTTTAAATAAAACATATAAACTACTAAATGCCTAAACACTTAAATCACTAAACTTTTAAACTCCTAAATACTTAAACCATTAAACCGGTATACCCTGAATAATTAATCATAAATCTCATTTTTATTTGTATTCATTATAATTTTAATACTCATTTTAATTATTTATTAGTTTATTTTTATAGAAATATTAATTCCAAAATAAAATTATGAATGAGACAAATATAATTTAAATAATTTATCTTCATCAAAAAAATTTATAAGCTTATAAAAATAATCAGGAATTTAAAAATAAAAAATTATTATTTAGTAATATATTTTACTTTGATTTTGAATCGTTTTAGGTGTTGAAAATATATTTTAATTAATATCTATCTGATTAATAATATGTTATTAATCTATTTTATGATCAATATTATAATATCGATCAAAAAAATTATTTATATTGAATTTACATGACTCAAGGGGTGAGTTATGGATTAAGTCTCTTTCTTGCTTTAGATTATTGTAGCATTAGCAATTGTCATGATTGTATATTTTGTCTCTAGAACACAAAATCATATCAATGAGAATATGCCATAACTTGTGTCACTCTGTTGAACATATTGTTATGGACTAAGAATGATCATGAATACATATTTAATCACTATAATACTGGATAACAATATTGGATATGACCATAGCTTGTGCATTTTATCTTTATATTGCAAAGTCATGGCACTAGGAATGATTGTACCTTCGGACAATCCTCAAGAGCAAAAGTCATGACCCTAGAAATAGTTAAAGCTCGAGTACTACTATTTATAACATTCTATAGCTAAAATTATTGGGATTGGAAATATCACTGTGGCTTTTTCTTTTGATTTGTGAACTCAAGTGTCAATATGCAAGACTAATTTTTTGATCAATAATTAAAACCTTTTATACATTTGAATAAGATTCATTTACACCTTTTTGGGTATTGTTAGCTTGTATACATAACTTGTTTAATATAAAAAGAAAGAAATGATAGTTTTAAAATCCATGACGATATAAAAAAAGGTCTTAGACATGCCAATAATATAAATTTTTTGATTCTTGATTAAAGAGAGCACATACTTCTTGCCCTGCTCAAACTGCCCTGGGGTTAGTTTGTTCTAATAGGCTACAAGATAGTTATTTTTTTAGAGGTGAACTATGTTTTAAAAAATTGCATTGAGTGTGTGCATGAGAAATATTTTATAAGAAATCACAATAATCAATATAAATAGCATCCACAACAACTAGCTATTTCAACACATAGGGGTACAACTTTGGTTTAGTCTGTTAGGGTACATGAGTCAAATTACCCTTGATAACCCAGTGATTCAACATCAAATATGATGTGACATAATAGAGATAAAATAAAAGCTCCTATTATTTTGGTTAGAGCTTTAGTAATCATTCTAGAGTTGGGAGAGGAACAAAATAAATTATTTTAATTATTCAATATAATTTTAATATTTATTTTAATTATTTATCAGTTTATTTTTATAGAAATATTAATTACAAAATAAATTATTAGTGAGACAGATCTAATTGAAATTAAATCGGTATATCATAAATAATAAAGAATAAATCTCATTTTTTTCAATTTTAATTTTAAATATTCAAATTTAATTATTTATTTGTTTATTTTTATATAAATATTAATTACAAAATAAATTATGAGTTACACAAATATAATTTATATAAATTATTTTTCATCAAAATAATATAGATAAACTTTTTAAAAGAAAAAAAAATTTCAAAACGGAAAATTTTTATATAGTAATATATTTTGCTTGCTTCTGAATCATTTTAGGTTTTGTAATTATATTATAATTGATATCTATCTTATTAATAATAGATAATTTATTTATTTTTTGATCATTATTAGAATATTTATCAATAAAATATTTTATATTGAATATTTATGATATATAAATATAATGATTATTATAACTAAATATTGAATTCACTTTTGAAAAAAATTTAAAAATTATTATATTTTCAAAGGTTATAACCTTTGAAAATATCAAAAAATAATAAAAATAAATTTTATGTTTTTTTATTTTTTAAATAAAACCTATAAACTACTAAATGCATACACAGTTAAATAAGTTAACTCCTAGACACCATAATGCCTAAATATAGTAACCATTAAACCGATATATAATACATAATAAATAATAAATCTAATTTTTATTTATATTTATTATAATTTTAAATATTCATTTTAATTATTTATTAGTTTATTTTTATGGAAATATTTATTACAAAATAAATTATGAGTGCAACAAATATAATTTAAATAATTTATTTTTAATGAAAAAATATATATACGAATATAAAAGAGATAAAAATTTAAAATTATTATCCAGTAATATATTTTACTTTAATTTTGAATAAATTTTGGTTCTATAAATATTTTTTAATGAATTTCTATCTTTTTATTAATAATTTATTAATTTAATTTTTTATCATTATTATAATATCTATCAATAAAATTGTTTATATTGAATTTATATGATATATAATTATTAATATTATTATAACTAAAATATTATATTTACATTTAAAAAAATTCTAAATTTTATTATATTTTCAAAGGTTATAAGTTATAACGTATGAAATTGAGAAAAAAATTCTAAATTTTATTTTATTATTTTATTGTTTAAATAAAACCTATAAACCATTAAATGCCTAAAAACATAAATCGCTAAATTTTCAAATAACAAAATATTTAAATACTTAACCTTTGATAATATTTTTGATATTTTTTCACATTTTCAAAGGTTATAAACTTTGAAAATATTATAATTTTAAATTTTTTAAAAAAGGTGAATACAATATTTAGTAATAATAATCATTATAATTATATATAATATAAACTAAATATAAACAATTTTATTGATAGATATGATATCAATTATCAAAAAATAAATTAATATGCTATTATTAATATGATAGATTTAAATTAAAATATAATTAAAAAACCTAAAATGATTCAAAAACAATGTAAAATTTATTTCTAAATAATAATTTTTGTTTTTTAGTTTTTGCTTCTATTTATTATCTAATATATTTTTTTTGATGAAAAATAAATTATTTAAATTATATTTGTATCACTCATAATTTATTTTGTAATTAATTTTTCAATATATTATTTAAATTATATTTAAGGTTTAAGAGTTTAATGGTTTAAGAATTTAGGGGCTTTGTGGTTTAGGTGTTTAGAGATTTATGTGTTTAGGCAATTAATGCTTTTAAAGTTTTATTTAAACAAAGATATACCAAAAAATTTTTTTTTGTTATTTTTTATCATTTTTGAAGGTTATTACCTTCGAAAATATAACAATTTTTAAATTTTTTTAATATGTGAAGACTATATTTAGTTATGATAATCTTAATAATTATATATCATGTAAATTCAATATAAATAATTATATAGATAGATATTATATTAATGATAATAGAAAATTAATAAACTATTATTAATAAGAAATATTTTATTTAAAATATATTTGCAAAACATAAATTTATTCAAAATCAAAATAAAATATATTACTAAATAATAATTTTTTTGATGTTTTGCTTCTTTTTATAAGTTTATATTTTTTTTTATTAAAAGTAAATTATTTAAATTATATTTGTCTTCCTCTTAATTTATTTTTAATTTAAAATTCTATAAAAATAAATTAATAAATAATTAAAATGACTTTTTAAAACTATAATGAATACAAATAAAATAGAGATTTATTATTTATTGTTCAGGATATACTAGTTTAATGGTTTAAGTATTTAGGTGTTTTGGGGTTTAGTGATTTAAGTGTTTAGGCCTTTAGTGATTTATAGTTTTATTTAAAGAATGAAAGAATAAATAATTTAATTTTTTGATTTTTTTTTAATTTTTGAAGGTTATAACCTTTGAAAATAAAATAATTTTTAATTTTTTTAAAATCTGAATATAATAGTTAGTTATAATAATCTTAATAATTATATTTAATTTAAACTAAATATAAATAATTTTATTTATACATATTATAATAATGATCAATAAAAAATTAATAAATTATTATTAATAAGAATGATATAAATTAAAATATAAACACAAAATCTAAAATGATTCAAAATTAAAATAAAATATATTACTAAATATTAAATTTTTGTTTTTAAAATTTTGCCCCTTTTTATAAGGATATATATTTTTTTTTGATGAAAAATAAATTATTTATATTAGATCTGTCTCACTAATAATTTATTTTGTAATTAATATTTCTATAAAAATAAACTGATAAATAATTAAAATAAAAATTTAAAATAATACTTAATAAAAATTAAATTGAGATTTATGATTTTTTATTAATGTACACATGTTTAATGGTTTAATTATTTAATGGTTTTGCAGTTTAGGAGTTTAGAAATTTATGTTTTTAGGCTTTTATTGGTTTATAGGTTTTATTTAAACAATAAAATAACAATAAAAATTGGTAATTTTTTCTTTTTTTTCATATGTTACAATCTTTGAAAATATAATAATATTTAAAATTTTTTGAAATGTGAATACAATATTTAATAATTTTAATATTAATAATTATATATCATATAAATTCAATATAAATAATTTTATAAATATATAATATAATAATGATCAAAAATTAAATTATTAAACTATTAATAATAATATACATATTAATTAAAAAATATTTACAATACCCAAATCGATGCAAGATTAAATTATAATATATTACTGTATAATAATTTTTAATTTTAAAATTTTTACTTCTTTTATAAGTGTATTTATTTTTTTTTATTAAAAATAAATTATTTAAATTATATTTGTCGCACTCATAATTTATTATGTAATAACTATTTTATAAAAATAAACTAATAGATAATTAAAATCAATATTTAAAATTATAATAAATAAAATAAAAATTAGATTTATTAATTATTAAGTAGTATATAGTGGTTTAATGGTTTATGTATTTAGGAGTTTACTAATTTACATATATATGCATTTAGTGGTTTATTTGTTTTATTTAAAAAATAAAATAACAAAAGTTTTAATTTTGTTATTTTTTGATATTTTCAAAGGTTATAACCTTTGAAAATACAATAAATTTTAAATTTTTTTCTAAAGTGAATATAATCTTTAGTTATAATAATCATTATATTTATATATCATATAAATTCAATATAAACAATTTTATTGATAAATATTCTAATAATGATCAAAAAATAAATTAATAATCTATTATTAATAAGATAGATATCAATTAAAATATAATTACAAAACCTAAAATGATTCAGAAGTAAAGAAAAATATATTACTATAAAATAATTTTTTGTTTTGAATTTTTTTTTCTTTTAAAAAGTTTATGTATATTTTTTTGATGAAAAATAATTCATATAAATTATATTTGTCTAACTCATAATTTATTCTGTAATTAATATATTTATAAAAAAAAATAAATTATTAAAATGAATATTAAAAATTATAATCAAAAAAATGAGATTTATTATTTATTATTTAGGGATACCTGTTTAATTTAAATTAGATATTTCTCACTAATAATTTATTCTGTAATTAATATTTCTATAAATATAAATGGATAAATATTTAAAATAAAAATTTAAAATTATACTGAATAAAATTTAAAATGAGATTTATGATTTATTATTACTATATACCTGTTTAATGGATTAAGTATATAGAGGTTTTTTCATTTAGGATTTAGCGATTTATGTTTTTGGCTTTTAGTGGTTTATATGTTTTATTTAAAAAAATAAAATATCAAAAAAAATTTGAATAATTTTTTCTTATTTTCATAGGTTATAACCTTTGAAAATATAATAATATTTAAAATTTTTTGAAATGTGAATACTATACTTAGTTATAATAATATTAATAATTATATATCTTATAAATTCAATATAAACAATTTTATTGATATATATTATAATAATGATCAAAATTAAATTTATAAACTATTGATATTAAGATAGATATTACTTAAAAAATAATTACAAAACCCAAATTGATTCAAAATTATAGTAAAATATATTTCTGGATAACAATTTATAATTTTTAAATTTTTACTTCGTTTATAAGCATATATATTTTTTAAATTATATTTGTCGCCCTCAAAATTTATTATATAATAAATATTTCTATAAAAATAAACTAATAAATAATTAAAATGAATATTTAAAATTATAATAAATAGAACTAAAAATTAGGTTTATTAATTATTAAGTAGTATATAGCAGTTTAATGGTTTATGTATTTAGTCATTACGGGGTTTAGGAGTTTACTGATTTAACTGTCCATGCATTTAGTTGTTTATAGGAGTTACTTAAAAAAATTATCAAAGAATTTATTTTTTTTATTTTTTGAAATTTTCAAAGGTTATAACCTTTGAAAATATAATAATTTTTAAATTTTTTTCAAAATTGAATACACTATTTAGTTATAATAATCATTATATTTATATATCATATAAATTCAATATAAATATTTTTATTGATAAATATTCTAATAATGATCAAAGAATAAATTAATAATCTATTATTAATCTAATAGATATCAATTTAAATATAATTACAAAACCTAAAATGATTCAGAAACAAAGCAAAATATATTACTATATAATAATTCTTTGTTTTGAATTTTTTTTCTTCTAAAAAGTTTATCTATATTTTTTAGATGAAAAATAATTATATAAATTATATTTATCTAACTCAATTTATTCTGTAATTAATAATTATATAAAAATAAACCAATAAATAATTAAAATGAATATTTTAAATATTAATGAAAAAAATAATATTGTAATTTATTATTTATTATTTAGGGTAGACCGGTTTAAAATCATTATCTATTTAGGGTTTTCGAAATTTAGGAGTTATTGATTTAAGTATTTAGGCATTTAGTGGTTTATAAGATTTATTTAAACAATAAAATAACAAAAAAATTATTTTTGTTATTTTTTCATATTTTCAACGGTTATAACATTTGAAAATATAATAATTTTAAAATTTTATTAAAATGTGAATAAAATATTTAGTAATAATAATCATTATAATTATATATAATATAAACTAATTATAAATAATTTTATTGATATATATGATATTAATTATCAAAAAATAAATTAATAAACTAGTATTAATATGATATATATGAATTAAAATATAATATTAAAACCTAAAATGATTCAAAATCAATGTAAAATTTATTACTAAATAATAATTTTTTGTTATTTGAATTTTTACTTTTTTTTATAAGATTATATTTTTTTATTAAAAGTAAATTATTTATATTATATTTGTCTGACTAATTATTTATTTCGAAATTAATATTTATATAAAAAAAACACTTAAATATTTAAAATTATAATGAATACAAATTAAAATGAGATTTAAGATTTATTATTGCTGTATATGTAATTTATTTTTTGATAATCTATTTGTATAAACAAAAAGTTTTTCTTTTTTAATATTTTCATGTAAGTGGAGGAAAGGAAATTTTAAGAGGCCGGGGATGCAACAGTAGCACAATAATGGAGGTCTCGGTGACCGGACAGCGAGCCAAAATTGGAGCAGAGCCTGACCTGTCTCATGATCCACCCCGCTCCGGTTAAATGAACCGAGATAAATTTTAATATAAAATGTTTTGTGATTTTATTTACGGGTGACTATTTTTGGACCCGTGGAACTGTTCATCGTCTCTCTCTTCTCTCTGTGTGATTTATCGCGAGTATTTTGTCTGCTGCATACTGTAAGACATTTCTGTTGCTTTAATCTGTAATGCAAAAGCATTTTCTGGTGGATTTAACTAGTAGTACTGAGCGACTAGCGAATCACATTATTTTTAGTGTTTATTTATCGTTTTTTGATTCTATCATAAATGGGTGCTGAATTGGGATATATATATTGCTTATTTTCTATTGTTTCTGTGTTCCTGTATCTCAATCTCACTACCATGGAAGCACAATTGCCCAACAATTATATATGGTATAACAGTTTAATGGATGGATTATTTAGGGGTTTTATCATTTAGGAGTTTAGTAATTAATGTTTTTAGGCATTTAGTGGTATATAGGTTTTATTTATATAATAAAAATAATTTTTTTTTTGATTTTTTTTAGATTTTGAAAGGTTATAACCATTAAAAATAAAATAATTTTTAAAATTTTATGAAATGTGAATACCATGTATAATTATATTAATCTTATTAATTATATATCATATAAATTCAATATAAATAATTTTAATGATAGATATTATAATAATAATCAAAAATTAAATTAATAAACTATTATTAATAATATAAATATTAATTAAAATATATTTACATAACACAAATGATTCAAAATCAAATAAAAATATATTACTAAATAATAATATTTAATATTTAATTTTTTCCATCTTTGTATAAGCTTATATTTTTTTATGATTAGAAATAAATTATATAAAAAATATTTGTTTCACTCGAAATTTATTTTGTAATTAATTTTCTAAAAAATTAAATATAAATAATTAAAATGAATATTTAAAATTATAATAAATAGAAAAAAAATGAGATTTATTATTTATTAAGTGGTATACAGTTGTTATAAGGTTTATGTATTTAGGGTTTCGGGTTTTATTTGCTACTGATTTAAGTAAGTAAACATTTATTGGTCTATAGGTTTTATTTAAAAAAGAAATAACAAAAAATTTATTTTTTTGTTATTTTTTAAGATTATAACCTTTAAAAATAGAATAATTTTTAAATTTTTTTCAAAAGTGAATACAATATTTATTTATAATAATCATAATAATATATATCATATAAATTCAATATAAACAATTTTATTGATAGATACTCTAAAAATTATCAAATAATAAATTAAAAATCTATTATGAATAATATTGATATTACTTAAAATATAATATCAAAACCTAAAATGATTCAAAAGCAAAGCAAAATATATTACTTAATAATAATTATTTGTTTTTAAATTTTATTCTTTTTATAAGCTTATCTATTTTTTGATGAAAAATTATTTTTATAAATTATATTTTTAACTAATAATTTATTTTATAATTAATATTTATATATAAATAAAAAACTTAACAATCAAAATGAATTTTTTAAATTATAATGAAAACAAATAAAAATGAGATTTATTAATTATTATTTAGGGTATACCAGTTTAAAGGATTATCTATATAGGGGTATCGAGATTTTGTAGTTTAGTGATTTAAGTGTTTATGCATTTAGTGATTTATAGGTTTTATTTAAACAATGAAATAACAAAAAAAAATATTTTTTTTATTTTTTCACATGTTCAAAGGATATAATCTTTGAAAATATAAAAATTTTAAAACTTTTTTCAAAAGTGAATACAATATTTAGTTATAATAATTATTAAATTTATATTTCATATAAATTCAATATAAACATTTTTATTGATAAATATTCTAATAATGATTAAAAAATAAATTAATAATCTATTATTAATAAGTTAGATATCAATTAAAATATAATTACAAAACCCAAAATAATTCGGAAACAAATCAAAATATATTACTATATAATATTTTTTGTTTTTAATTTTTATTTTATTTTTTTAAGTTTATCTATATTTTTTTGTAGAAAAATAAATTATATAAAATTATATTTGTATAACTTATAATTTATTTTGTAATTAATGTTTTTATAAAATAAACAAATAAATAATTAAAATGAATATTTAAAATTATAATGAAAAAAATAAAAATGAAATTTATTATTTATTATTTAGGATATACATGTTTAAAAAATTTTCCTATTTAGGGTTTTCGAGATTTAGTAGTTATTTATTTAAGTATTACTAAATAATTATTAAAAATCAAAATAAATTTATTACTATTAATAATAATTTTTATTTTTTAGTTTCTGCATCATTTTATAAGCTTATATCTTTCTAAGCTGAAAAATAAATTATTTAAATTATATTTGTATCACTCATAATTTATTTTGTAATTAATATTTCAATAAATTATTTAAATTATATTTAAGGTTTAAGAGTTTAAAGGTTTAAGTATTTAGGGGCTTCGGGGTTTAGGAGTTTAGATATTCATGTGTTTAGGTATTTAATGGTTTATAAGTTTTATTTAAACAATGAGATAACAAAAAATTTATTTTTTGTTATTTTTTCTCATTTTTTAAGGTTATAACCTTGGAAAATATAACAATTTTTAAATATTTTAAAATATGAATACTATATTTAGTTATTATAATATTAATAATTATATTTCATATAAATTCAATATAAACAATTATATTGATAGACATTATATTAATGATCAAAAAATTAATTAATAAACTATTATAAATAAGATAGATATTATTTAAAATATATTTATTATAAATCAAAGTAAAATAAATTACTAAATAATAATGTTTTTGATGTTTTGCTTCTTTTATAAGTTTATATTTTTTTGTTCTTAAAAGTATATTATTTAAATTATATTTGTCTTCCTTATAATATATTTTGTAAGTTATAATTATATAAAAATAAACTAAAAAATAATTAAAATGAATATTTAAAATTATAATGAATACAAATAAAAGTGAGATTTATTATTTATTATTCAGGATATAAAGTTTTTATGGTTTAGGTATTTAGGTGTTTTGGGATTTAGTGATTTAAGTGTTTATGCCTTTAGTGATTTATAGTTTTTATTTAAAGAATGAAAAAACAAAAAATTTAATTTTTTGTTTTTTTTTTAATTTTTGAAGGTTATAACCTTTAAAAATATGATAATTTTTAATTTTTTTTAAATGTGAATATAATATTTAGTTATAATAATCTTAGTAATTATATATAATCTAAACTTAATATAAATAATTTTATTAATAGATATTATAATAATGATCAATATATAATTAATAAAATATTATTAAAAAGAATGATATAAAATAAAATAAAAATGAAAAATCTAAAATGATACAAAATTAAAATAAAATATTTTACTAAATAATAAATTTTTGTTTTTAAAATTGTGCCTATATTTATAAGCTTATATTTTTTTGATGAAATATAAATTATTAAAATTATATCTATCTCACTAATAATTTATTTTGTAATTAATATTTCTATAAAAATAAACTGATAAATAATTAAAATAAAAATTTAAAATTATACTGAATAAAAATTAAAATGAGATTTATGATTTATTATTAATGTATACCAGTTTAATGGCTTTGAAATTTAAAATTTTCTGAAATGTGAATACAATATTTAGTTATAATATTATTAATAATCATACCTCATATAAATTCAATATAAACAATTTTTTTGATAGTTATTATAATAATGATCAAAAATTAAATTATTAAACTATTAATAATAAGATAAATATTTATTAAAAAATATTTACAAAACCCAAATTGATTCAAAATTAAAGTAAAATATATTACTGAATAAAAATTTTTAATTTTTATAATTTACTTCTTTTATGAGCGTATATATATTTTATAATTAAAAATAAATTATTTAAATTATATTTGTCTTACTCATAATTTATTTTGTATTAAATATTTCTATAAAAATAAACTAATAAATAATTAAAAGATTATTTAAAATTATAATAAATAGAAATAAAAATTAGCTTTATTAATTATTATGTATTATATAGTGGTTTAATGGTTTAAGTATTTAGGAATTACGCGGTTTAAAAGTATACTTATTTAAATGTGTATGCATTTAGAGGTTTATAGGTTTTATTTAAAAAATAAAATAACTAAAAATGTATTTTTATTTTTTTTTGATATTTTCAAAGGTTATAACGTTTGAAAATATCATAATTTTTAAATTTTTTTCAAAAGTGAATTCAATATTTAGTTATAATAATCATTATATTTATATATCATATAATTTCAATATAAACAATTTTTGTGGTTAATATTCTAATAATGATAAAAAAATAAATTAATAATCTATTATTAATAAGATAGATATCAATTAAAATATAATTACAAAACCTGTAATGATTCAGAAGCAAAGCAAATTATATTACTATATAATACTTTTTTGTTTTGAATTTTTTTTTCTTTTATTATGTTTATCTATATTTTTTTGATGAAAAATAATTTATATAAATTATATTTGTTTAACTCATAATTTATTTTTTAATTAATATTTATATAAAAATAAACAAATAAATAATTAAAATGAATATTTAAAATTATAATGAAAAAAAATGAGATTTATTCTTTATTATTTAGGGTATATCAGTTTAATTTAAATAATATATGTCTCACTAATAATTTATTTTGTAATTAATATTTCAATAAAAATAAACTGATAAATAATTAAAATAAAAATTTAAAATTATACTCAATAAAAATTAAAAAGAGATTTATGAATTATTATTAATGTATACCAGTTTAATATTTTAAGTATTTAGAATTTTTGCCATTTAAAAATTTAGCGATTTATGTTATTAGGCAGTTAGTGGTTTATAGGTTTTATTTAAACAATGAAATAACAAAAAAATTATTTTTGATATTTTTTCACATTTTCAAAGGTTATAACCTTTGACAATATAATAATTTTAAAGTTTTTTTAAAATGTGAATACAATATTTATTAATAATAATAATTATTATTATATATAATATAAACTAAATATAAATAATTTTATTCATAGATATGATATCAATTATCAAAAAATAAATTAATATGTTATTATTATTATGATGGATATAAATTAAAATATAATTACAAAACCTAAAATTATTCAAAATCCAAGTAAAATTTCTTACTAAATAATAATTTTTGTTTTTTAGTTTTTGCTTCTTTTTATAAGCTTATATATTTTTTTGATGAAAAATAAATTATTTAAATTAAATTTGTATCACTCATAATTTATTTTATAATAAATATTTTAATAAATTATTTAAATTTTATTTAAAGTTTACGAGTTTAAAGGTTTAAGTATTTAGGGCTTTTGTGTTTATGAGTTTTGATATTTAAGTATTTAGGCATTTATTTTTTTATAAGTTTTATTTAAACAATGATATAGCAAAAAATTTATTTTTATTTTTTTTTTCTAATTTTTGAAGATTATATCCTTTGAAAATATAATAATTTTAAAATTTTTTTCAAATGTAAATATAAAATTTATTTGTAATAATCTTCATAATTATAATTCATTAAAATTCAATATAAATAATTATATTTCTAGAAATTATAATTATGATAAAAATAAATTAATAAACTATTATTAATAATATAGTTATTATTTAAAAAGTATTTGGAAAAACTAAATTTATTCAAATCAAAGTAAAATAAATTACTAAATAATAATTTTTTTAATGTTTTATTTTTTTATAAGTTTATATTTTTGTTATTAAAAATAAATTATTTAAATTATTTTTGTCTTACTCATAATTTATTTGGTAATTTTTAATTCTATAATAATAAACTACTAAATAATTAAAATGAATATTTAAAATTATAATGAATACAAATAAAATTGAGATTTAATATTTATTATTCAGGATATACCTGTTTAATGGTTTAAGTATTTAGGTGTTTTGTGGTTTAGGAGTTTAGTGATTAAATTGTTTAGACCTTTAGTGATTTATTGTTTTTATTTAAAGAATGAAAAAACAAAAAATTTAATTTTTTGATTTTTTTTTAATTTTTGAAGGTTATAACCTTTGATAATATAATAATTTTAAATTTTTTTTAAATGTGAATATAATATTTAGTTATAATAATCTTTATAATTATATATAATGTAAACTCAATATAAATAATTTTATTAATACATATTATAATAATGTGAATAAATAAATTAATAAACTAGTATTTATAAAAATTATATAAATTAAAATATAATTGTAAAATCTAAAATGATTCAAAATCAAATTAAGATATTTTAATAAATAATAATTTTTTATTTTTAAAAATTTGCCTTTTTTTATCACCATTTTTTTAATTAAAAATAAATTTTTTAAACTATATATGGCGCACTAATAATTTATTTTGTAATAAATCTTTGTATAAAAATAAACTGATAAATAATTAAAATGAATATTTAAAATTATATTGAATACTAATAAAAATTAGATTTATGATTTATTATTTGGAGTATACTAATTTAATATTTTAAGTATTTATGGGCTTCGGGGTTTAGGTGTTAAGTACTTTTAGAATTTAGTCATTTAGTGGTTTATAGGTTTTATATAAAAAATAAAATAAAATAAAAATGATTTTTGTTATTTTTTCTCATTTTTGAATGTTATAAACTTTAAAAATATATTTATAATTTTTTTTAAAAGTGAATATAATATGAAGTAATAATAATCATAATAATTATATATCATATAAATTAAATATAAACTATTTTATTGATATATATTATAATATTGATCAAATAAAAGTAATAAACAAAGTTTAATAAGATAATATTGTTTAAAATATATTTTCAAAACCTAAAATGTTTCAAAATCAAAGTGAAATATTTTACAAAATATTAATTTTAAATTTTTAAATTTTTGTATCCATTTATAAGCATATATATTTTTTGATGAAAAATAAAATATTTAAATTATATTTGTCTCACTAATAATTTATTTTTTTATTTATATTTTTATAAAAATAAACTAATAAATTATTAAAATGTATATATAAAATTATAATGAATACTAATAAAAATGAGATTTATGATTTATTATTTAGGGTATAACTTTTTAATTGTTTATGTTTTTTGTGGTTTCGGGGTTAATAAGTTTATTGATTTATATGTTTACACATTTAGGTGTTTATATGTTTTATTTAATCAAAGAAATAACAAAAAATTTATTTTAATGAATTTTCATGCTTTTCAAATGTTATAACCTTTAAAAATATAATAATTTTTTAATAGTTATAAAATATGAATACAATACTTAGTTATAATAATCTTAAAAATTATATTTGTTGTAAATTCAATATAAAAAAATTTATTAATATATTTTATTTTAATGATCAAAATATAAAATAATAAACTATTTTAATAAGATAGATATTAATTAAAATATATATGCAGAAACCAAAATAATTCAAAATCAAAGTAAATTATATTATTAAATAAAATTTTAAATTTTTGAAATTTTGTTTATTTTTATAATCTTATTTTTTTTTCATAAAAAATAATTTATTTAAATTATATATGTTTCACTCATTATTTATAGTGTATTTAATATTTCTATAAAAATAAACTAAAAAATAATTAAAATGAATATTTAAAATTATAATGAATACAAATAATAATGAGATTTATTATTTATTATTTATGTTATAGAGGTTTAATGGTTTAAGTATTTAAGGGTTTTGGGTTTTGGAGTCTAGAGATTTAAATGTTTAGGCATTTAGTGTTTTATAAGTTTTATTTAAATAATGAAATAATAAAAAATTATTTTTGTGATTTTTTATCATTTTTGAAGGTTATAACCTTTGAAAATATAATAATATTTAAATTTTTTTCAAATGTAAATATAATATTTAGTTATAATAATCTTAATAATTAAAAGACATTTAAATTCAATATAAGTAATTTTATTGTTAGATATTATAAAATTGATCAAATATAAAATTAATAAACTATTCTTAATAAGATTGATAGCAATTAAAATATAATTGAAAAACCTATATATAATGATTCAAAATCAAAGTAAAATATATTAGTAAATAATAATTTTTTGTTTTAAATTTTTACTTCTTTTTATATGCTTATATATTATTTTTTAATTAAAAATAAATTATTAAAATTATAGTTGTTTGACTCAATATTTATTTTGTAATTAATATTTATATAAAAAATAAAATAATAAATAATAAAATAAATATTTAAAATTATAATGAATACAAATTAAATGAGATTTATGATTTATTATATGTGGTATACCGGTTTATTGGTTTGATTATTTAGGAGTTTTGTCGTTTAGAAGTTTATCAATTTATGTTTTTAGGCATTTAGTAGTTTATACGTTTTATTTATATAATAAAAATAAAATAAAAAATTTTTAGATTTTTTCTAATTTTCAAAGGTTAACCTTTGAAAATAAATTAATATTTAAAATTTTTTGAAATGTGAATATAATATTTAGTTATAATAATTTTAATAATAATATATGATATAAGTTCAATATAAATAATTTTATTGATAGATATTATAATAATGATGAAAAATTAAATTAATAAACTATTAATAATAAGATAGATATTAATTAAAAAATATTTAAAAACCCCAAATTGATTCAAAATTAAAGTAAAATATATTACTGGATAAAAATTTTTAATTTTTAAATTTTTACTTCTTTTATAAGCGTATATATATTTTTTGATTAAAAATAAATTATTTAAATTATATGTGACGCACTCATAATTTATTTTGTAATAAAAATTTCTATAAAAATAAACTAATAAATAATTAAAATGAATATTTAAAATAATAATAAATTCAAATAAAAATTCAATTTATTAATTATTAAGTAGTATATAGTAGTTTAATTGTTTATGTATTTAGGCATTATGGGGTTTAGTAGTTTACTAATATAATTGTGTATGCATTTAGTGGTTTATAGGTTTTATTTAAAAAATAACATAAAATTTATTTTTATTATTTTTTCATATTTTAAAAGTTTATAACCTTTTAAAAATATAATAATTTTTAAATTATTTTAAAAAGTGAATTCAATATTTAGTTATAATAATCATTATCTTTATATATCATATAAATTCAATATAAACAATTTTATTGATAAAAATTCTAATAATGATCAAAAAATAAATTAATAAACAATTATTAATAAAAAGATATCAATTAAAATATAATTTCAAAATCTAAAATGATTTAGAAGGAGAGCAAAATATATTACTATATAATAAATTTTAGTTTTAAAAATTTTATTCTTTTTATAAGTTTATCTATATTTTTCGATGAAAAATAATTTATATAGATTATATTTGTCTAACTCATAATTTATTTTGTAATTAATATTTATATAAATATAAACAAATAAATAATTAAAAATAAATTTTAAAATTATAATGAAAAAAATAATATTGAGATTTATTATTTATTATTTAGGATTACCGGTTTAAAAAAATTATTATTTATTATTTATGGTTTTAGATATATAGGAGTTATTGATTTAAGTGTTTAGGCATTTAGTTGTTTATAGGTTTTATTTTTTCATCTTTGAAAATATAATAATTTTAAAATTCTTTTCAAAAGTGAATTCAATTTTTAGTTATAATAAACATTATATTTAAATATCATATAAATTCAATATAAATAATTTTATTAATAAATATTCTAATAATGATATAAAAATAAATTAATAATCTATTATTAATAAGATAGATATCAATTAAAATATAATTACAAAACCAATAATGATTCAGAAGCCAAGCAAATTATATTATTATATAATAATTTTTTGTTTTTAATTTTTTTTAATAAGTTTATCTATATTTTTTTTGATGAAAAATAATTTATATAAATTATAATTGTCTAACTCATAATTTATTTTGTAATTACTATTTATATAAAAATAAACAAATAAATAATTAAAATGAATATTTAAAATTTTAATGAAAAAAATAAAAATGGATTTATTGTTTATTATTTAAGATATATCTGATTAAAAAAATTATATATTTAGGGTTTAAGAGATTTAGAAGTTATTCATTTAAGTATTTAGGCAATTAGTGGTATATAGGTTTTATTTAAACAATGAAATAACAAATAAATTATTTTTGATATTTTTTCAAATTTCAAAGATTATAACCTTTGAAAATATAATAATTTTAAAATTTTTTAAAAATGTGAATACAATATTTAGTAATAATAATTATTATAACAATATATAATATAAACTAAATATAAATAATTTTATTGATAGATATTATATCAATTATCAAAAAATAAATTAATAAACTATTATTAATATGATAGATATAAATTAAAATTTAATTACAAAAACTAAAATGATTAAAAATCAAAGTGAATTTATTACTAAATAATAATTTTTGTTTTTTAGTGTTTGCCTCATTTTATAAGATTATATATTTTTTTGATAAAAAATATATTATTTAAATTACATTTGTATAACTCATAATTTATTTTGTAATTAATATTTCAATAAATTATTTAAATTATATTTAAGTTTACGAGTTTAAAGGTTTAGGTATTTAGGGGCTTCGGGGCTTAAGAGTTTAGAGATTTATGTGTTTAGGTATTTAAAGGTTTATATGTTTTATTTAAACAATGATATTACAAAAAAATTATTTTTTCTTATTTTTTCTCAATTTTGAAGGTTATAACCTTTGAAAATATAACAATTTTTAAATTTTTTTAAATGTGAAAACTATATTTAGTTATGATAATAATAATAATTATATATCAAATAAATTCAATATAAACAATTATTTTGATAGATATTATAATAATGATAAAAAAATTAATTAATAAACTATTATAAATAAGATAGATATTTTTTAAAATATATTTGCAAATATAAATATTAATTACAAAATAAATTATGAGTTAGACAAATATAATTTATATAAATTTTTTTTATCGAAAAATATAGATAAACTTATAAAAAGAATAAAAAATTTAAAATCTAAATTTATTATATAATAATATATTTTGCTTTCATAAATCATTTTAGATTTTGTAATTATATTTTAATTGATATCTATCTTATTAATAATTATTTATTAATTTATTTTTTGATCATTATTAGAATATTTATCAATAAAATTATTTATATTGAATTTATATGATATATAAATATAATGATTATTATAACTAAATAATGAATTCACTTTTTAATAAAATTTTAAAATTATTATATTTCCAAAGGTTATAACCTTTGGAAATATGAACAAATAATAAAAATAAATTTATGTTATTATATTTTTAAAATAAAACCTATAAACCACTAAATGATTAAATAGTTATATCAGTAAACTCCTAAACACCGTAATGTCTAAATACATAAATCATTAAACTGCTGTATACTACTTAATAATTAGTAAATTTAATTTTTATTTCAATTTATTATTAATTTAAATATTCATTTTTATTATTTATTAGTTTATTTTTATAGAAATTTTTATTACAAAATAAATAATGAGTGGGACACATATAATTTAAATAGTTTATTTTTAGTAAAAAAATAAATATATGCTTTTAAAAGTAGTATAAAAAAAGTATTAGTAAAAATTAAAAATTATTATCAATAAATATATTTTACTTTAATTTTGAATCAATTTGGGTTTCGTAAATATTTTTTAATTAATATCTATCTTATTATAAATAGTTTATTAATTTAATTTCTGATCATTATTATAATATCTATCAATAAAATTGTTTTATTTATTTTAAATTATATAGAATTATTAAAATTATTATAAATAAATATTGTATTCGAATATCAAAAAATTTTAAATATTATTAAATTTTCAAAGGTTATAACATTTGAAAATTACAAAAAATTACAATTTTTTTTGTTATTTTATTTTTTAAATAAAACCTATAAATCACTAAATGCCTAAAAACATAAATCGCTAAACTCCTAAATGACAAAACCCCAAAATACTTAAACCATTAAACTGGTATACATTAATTATAAATCATAAATCTCATTTTAATTTTTATTCAGTATAATTTTAAATTTTTATTTTAATTATTTATCTGTTTATTTTTATAGAAATATTAATTACAAAATAAATTATTAGTGAGACAGATATAACGTAAATTAAACCGGTATACCCAAAATAATTAATAATAAATCTCATTTTTTTTATTATAATTTTTAATATTCATTTTAATTATTCATTTTTTATTTTTTATATAAATATTAATTAAAAAATAAATTATAAGTTAGACAAATATAATTCAGGTAAATTATTTTTAATCAAAAAAATATAGACAAACTTTTTTAAATAAAAAAAAATTCAAAACAAAAAAGTATTATATAGTAATATAATTTGCTTTGTTTATGAATCATTTTATGATTTGTAATTATATTTTAATTGATATTTATCTTATTAATAATAGATTATTAATTTATTTTTTGATCATTAATAAAAATATTTATCACTAAAATTGTTTATGTTGAAATGTGATATATAAATATATTGATTATTATAACTAAATATTTGATTCACTTTTTACAAAAAAATTGAAAAATTATTATATTTTCAAAGGATTTAACCTTTGAAAATATCAAAAAATAATAAAAATAAATGTTTTGTTATTTTATTTTTTTAAATAAAACCTATAAAACACTAAATTCATACACAATTAAATCAGTAAACACACCCCGTAATACCTAAATACATAAACCATTAAACTACTATATAATACATAATAATTAATAAAACTAATTTTAATTTCTATTTATTATAGTTTATATATTCATTTTAATTATTTATTAGTTTATTTTTATTGAAATATTTATTATAAAATAAATTTTGAGAGCGACAAATATTATTAAAATAATTTATTTTTAATCAAAAAAATATATATGCTTATAAAAGAAGTAAAAATTTAAAAATTAAAGATTATTATCCAGTAATATATTTTACTATAATTTTGAATCAATTTGGGTTTTGTAAATATCTTTTAATTAATATCTATCTTATTATTAATAGTTTATTAATTTAATTTTTAATTATTATTATAATATCTATCAATAAAATTATTTATATTGAATTTATATCATATATAATTATTAATATTATTATAACTAAATATTATATTCACATTTCAAAAAATTTTAAATATTATTATATTTTCAAAGGTTATAACCTATGAAAATGAATAAAAATTACAAATTTTTTTTTGTTATTTTATTGATTAAACAAAACCAATAAGCCACTAAATGCATAAAAACCTAAATCGCTAAACTCCTAAAAGACAAAACCTCTAAATACTTAAACCATTAAACTAGTATACATTAATAATAATTCATAAATATCATTTTATGTTTTATTCAGTATAATTTTAAATTTTTATTTTAAATAATTTTCAGTCTATTTTTATAGAAATATGAATTACAAAATATATTATTAGTGAGACAGATCTAATTTAAATTAGACCGGTATATCCTAAATAAAAATTAATAAATCTCATCATTTTTAATTATAATTTTAAATATTCATTTTAATTATTTATTTGTTTATTTTTATATAAATATTAATTACAAAATAATTTTTGAGTTACACAAATATAATTTATTTAAATTATTTTTTATCAAAAAATTATAGAAAAACTTTTCAAAAGAAAAAAAAATCAAAACAAAAAATTATCATATAGTAATATATTTTGCTTTGCTTCTGAATCATTTTAGGTTTTGTAATTATATTTTAATTGATATCTATCTTATTAATAATAAATTATTAAGTTATTTTTTCATCATTATTAGAATATTTATCAATAAAAATGTTTATATTTAATTTATATGATATATAAATATAATGATTATTATAAATAAATATTGTATTCACTTTAGAAAAAATTTTAAAATTATTATATTTTCAAATGTTATAACCTTTGAAAATGTGAAAGAATAAAAAAAATAGTTTTTCTTTATTATTCTTTTGTTTAAATAAAACCTATACACCACTAAATGCCTAAGCATTTAAATCACTAAGCTACAAAAACCAGATACCTCTATATAGATAATCCTTTAAATCGGTATACACTAAATAATAATTAATAAATTTCATTTTTATTTATTTTCATTATAATTTAAAAAATTCATTTTGATTGTTTAGTTTTTTATTTTTATATATGTATTAATTATAAAATAAATTATGAGTTAAAAATATAATTTATAAAAATTATTTTTAATCAAAAAATTGATAAGCTTATAAAAAGAATAAAAATTTAAAAACAAATAATTATTATTTAGTAATATATTTTGCTTAGATTTTGAATCATTTTAGGTTTTGATATTATATTTTAAGTAATATCAATCTTCTTCATAATAGAATTTTAATTTATTTTTCATAATTATTAGAATATCTATCAATAAAATTATTTATATTGAATTCATGTGATATATAATTATTATGATTATTATAAATAAATATTGTATTCATTTTTAAAACAATTTAAAAATAATTATATTTTCAAAGGTGATAATCTTAAAAAATGAGAAAAAATAATAAAAACAAATTTTTAGTTATTTTATTTTTTAAATAAAACCTATAGACCATTAAATGCTTACTTACTTAAATTAGTAAGCTCATAAACCCCGAAACCCCTAAATAGATAACCATTTTAACATCTATATACTACTTAATAAATAATAAATCTCAATTTTATTTCTATTTATTATAATTTTAAATATTCATTTTAATTATTTATAGTTTAATTATTTTAAAAAAAATAATTACGAAATAAATTTCTAGTAAGACAAATATTATTTAAATATTTTATTTTTAATCAAAAAAAATATAAGCTTATAAAAAGAAGAAGAAATTTTAAAAATTAAATATTATTATTTAGTAATAAATTTTTATTTGATTTTGAATCATTTTGTGTTATATAAATATATTTTAATATATATTTATATTATTAATAATAGAATAATAATTTAATTATTGATCATTATTATAATATCTATCATTAAAATAATTTATATTGAATTTATATGATATATATAATTAGTAAGATTAATATAATTATACATTGTATTCACATTTCAAAAAATTTTAAAAATTATTTTATTTTCAAAGATTATAACCTTTAAAAATTTGAAAAAATCAAAAAAATAATTTTAAAATTTTATTATATAAATAAAACCTATAAACGACTAAATGCCTAAAAACATAAATTACTAAACTCATAAACGATATAACTCCTAAATAATCAAACCATTAAAAATGTATACCATATATAATAAATCATAAATCTCATTTTAATTAATATTCATTATAATTTTAAATATTCATTTTAATTATTTATTAGTTTATTTTTTATAGAAATATCAATCAAAAAATAAATATTGAGTTAGACAAATATAATTTTAATAATTTATTTTTAATCAAAAAAAATAAGCTTATATAAAGAAGTAAAAATTTAAAAAAAATTATTATTTAGTGATTTATTTTACTTTGATTTTGAATCATTATATATAGGTTTTGCAAATATATTTTAATTGAGATCAATCTTATTAATAATAGTTTATTAATTTATTATTTGATCATTTTATAATATTGAAAAATAAAATTACTTATATTCAATTAAAATGTCTTATAATTATTAAGTTATTATAACTAAATATTATATTTACATTTGAAAAGAATTTAAAAATTATTATATTTTCAAATGTTATAACCTTCAAAAATGATAAAAATCACAAAAATAATTTTTTATTATTTTAATAAAACTTATAAACCACTAAATGCATAAACATTAAAATCTCTAGTCTCCTAAACCCCAAAACCCCCTAAAATCTTAAACCATTAAAAATATATAATATAAATAATAAATAATAAATCTCATTTTTATTTGTATTCATTATAATTTTAATTATTCATTTTAATTATTTTTTTTGTTTATTTTTATAGAAATATTAATTACAAAATAAATAATGAGTGAGACAGATATAATTTAATTAAATTAATTTTTATGAAAAAAAATAAGCTTATAAAAATAAACAAAATTTCAAAAATTTAAAATTTTATTTAGTAATATAATTTACTTAGATTTTGAATTATTTTGTTTTCTGCAAATATATTTTAATTAATATTTATCTTATTAATAATAGTTTATTATTTTATTTTTTGATGATTATAATAATATATATTAATAAATTTTTTTATATTGAATTTACAACAAATATAATTTTTAAGATTATTATAACTAAGTATACTATTTATATTTTAAAACTATTACAAAATTATTATATATTCAAAGGTTATAACCATTGAAAATCACGAAAATTCATAAAAATAAATTTTTTGTTATTTCATTGATTAAATAAAACCTATAGATCAATAAATAAAACCTAAATGTGTAAACATATAAATCAATAAACTCATTAACCCCAAAACCACAATAAACTTAACCATTAAATAGGTATACCCTAAATAATAATTCGTAAATCTAATTTTTATTAGTATTCATTATAATTTTATATATACATTTTATATATTTATTAGTTTATTTTTATAGAAATATAAATTAAAAAATAAATTAATAGTTAGACAAATATAATTTAAATAATTTATTTTTCATCAAAATATATATAAGCTTATAAATGGATACAAAAATTTAAAAATTTAAAATTAATATTTAGTAATTTATTTAACTTTGATTTTGAATCATTTTAGGTTTTGTAAATATATTTTAAACAATATTTATCTTATTAATAATTATTTATTAATCTTTTGTATAATCATTATTATAATATTTATCAATATAATTGTTTATATTGAATTTATATGATATATAATTATTAAGATTATCATAACTAAATATAGTATTCACATTTAAAAAAAATTTAAAAATTGTTATAGTTTCAAAGGTTATATTAAATTTTTTGTTATTTTATTTTTTAAATAAAACCTATAAACCACTAAATGCTAGGGGTGCTGATGGGACAGGATGGGATGGAGATTACAAATCTCCAATCCCTTCCCATAGTTCGGAGATTTTTTTTGAATATTCAGACCCGTACCATAGGTTGAAAATATTGGGACGGAACGGAGATCAGGAATTTTGGGTAGGAGAAAATGATTCCGGGATGGAACGGAGTTCGGACATTTTTTTCTATTTATTTTCTTCAAACTGGCCAAGTTAGTTCATGTCGAAACCTTTTGTTGTACCATTTATCTTTCCTTAGTTATGTATGTTTCAAACTCAAATTGAGCCAATTTTGTTTTGTCAAATAGGCTGAATACCGCAAACGAGTTCCATTACCTTGTCAAAAGCTTTGATGTGTAGAAAAGGATATAAATATTAAATAGAACAGGACCGAGTTGTGTGCTTAATTTTGTTCTTTGTTTTTTAACAAGTTGGCTTTGTTCAACCGAGCGAAAGTTAACCTTAATAGCAATACTACATTTTTTAAACAATTACTTAAAATATTAAGGAATAGCTAAAGATGAATACAAACATTGATAGCATCAATTACTACTTAAGATAATGCTAAAATTAGGCAGCTTAATATAACAAAAAAAAATACAACTAATAATAACCATGATAATAATCAATTCAAAGGTCCATCCAGGAACAGCAACGAAAATCCAAACCCAATTAATTATCTCTTCTACAACTCCTCCCTTTTATTCCTCCACTGTAGAAGGACAACCAAAGATGAAAATGTGTTAATCATGTAGACATAAATTTCTACGATGAAAGAGTAATAAAAAAACAAAATATTATCTTATAAAATTTAATACACCCATTCCAAATTAAGTTGGCCAACTATAGTTGGAAGAATATTTGGATCTTGAGACCCCTCTGAAAATTGTAATTGAACCACATTTTAATTAAATTGAATGAATAAAATAAGTAAAAGTGAAATTAAAATTTACAAGATTTGTATACTAACTTGATTCATTATCATCAAGGTCTTGAACTAATTTATCAATTTCAATAGGTTTGTTTGAGCTTCTCAATCAATCTTGTAGACATATGAGAACTTCAGCTGTAATAGGTGTTAAAGAACTCCTAAATTTATCTAAAGTTCTCCCCCCATTGCTAAATGTAGATTCGTAAATACATCCCTTGCTACATTTGCCAAAGAAGGATACCTAACCTCATTTACCTTCCACAGTTTAGAAGATCAAAATCAATTCTATTTTTTTCAAGTTTGTCTTCCATGTACCTATCCAACTCTTCCAAAGCTACAACTTCTTGTTCTTTCTCCAATTCAACAAAAAAAATCATCAAATAAGTATCACTACCATTAAAGAAATCATCATTTTTCTTCAACACAATAAAAGAGAAATCATCTTTTTTTGATTCATCTTCTTTTAAATCTTTAAATAATCCATCTTCTTATTTAAAGCATTTATAACGTTTTTCAACAAATTTTTAGCCAATTCCTCACCATAATACTAAGTGTAACTAACCTTGAGATATTTGAGCTTATATCTAGGATCCAACACTACTGCTACAAAATGCATAATATTTGTTTACTAAGAGAAACCTAGTATTTGTTGAATATATTCCTCATTTTCATACCTATTTCAGACACCAATGTATCTCTACAATTTTCACAAAGCTCAATTTTTTTTCAAAATTCGAATAATCTCAGGAAAATAAACACTAGAGGTAGAATATTATGAGCCAGAAAATTTACAAGTTACATCGTAAAATGTTTTCAATAAATGAGCCAAAATTTTGGCATTTCTTCAGTATCTCTCAGTTGGAACGGTTGAACCAAACTCCTTCAAATACCTTTTGTCTTTGTCCTCCCACTTATTAAATTCTTTTTGATATTTTATATCAGTTTGTAGTTTCAAATAAGTTGAATTCCATCTTGTAGGACAATCTAATTTCAATGAAGATCCATATGTGAAGTTTGCTTCTTCAACACATAACTTAAACATATCTAATATTTTAGGACTGCTCATCACATATTTCACCACACCTCTAATTTTTTGAATAGCAACCTTTCTACTGCAATGCCATATCTGACAATTATGTTTAGGATATGAGCACAACATCTCATATGAAAATGCTCGGCTCTCAAAGATACAACACTTTTCTTCACAAGCCTTTTTTTCAATTGTTCAACTGCAACATCATTATTTGATGCATTGTCAACAGTAAAGCACATCAACTTTCTCAAACCCCATTCATTCATGCAAAACTCAATAGCATTTCTAATATTAACTCCAGAATGACTTTTAATTACACAAATGTTCAAAAGCCTTTTATGCATATTCCATTGAGAATCAATGGAATGAACAATCAAATATATATAAAACAAATTTTGAATTCTACAACAATGAGATGATATGCTATCAAATAATTTCTTATTTTTTTTCACAAACAAAAAATAATAATTTCTCAATATAGAGTGCCTAGATGGAATTTTAAATTGTGGCATACTAACTTCACAAAACTCCTTAAACTCATCCCTCTCAACAAAACAAAAAGGCAATTCATCTTTTATGATCATTTTCACAAAAGCCTCCCTAACTAGTTATTAATCAAATTGCCAACAAGTTAATTTGTTATCTTGTGAACTAGTACCTTTAGTGAAACTCAACGAAGATTGTGATTGTCTTTACCTTTGTGAGCTTCTATTAATTCTTTTTTTGGGTGGAAATTTCCTAGAAGTCTTTCTCAAGTATTTCCAAAAACGCAAAGTAGCTTGATCACTCTTTGCCAAGTATTCTTTCCTACAATATATACTAGCTGCCCAACCACTTTCATTTCCCTCTGAATCAACTAATATCTCATAAGTTTCCGAAATAGTAGACTTATACTTTTTATGATCTTGAGGTTCAGATGTACCTTGACTTTCTTTTACAATTGGAATTGAAGAACCTGCCATATTCAATAGGATGGTTCGTGAAAGGCTGATGATTGGATTTACTAGTACTTTGATCATTTGAAATGTGATCATCTTCAATTTATTTTATTTTTTATTTACTACTGGATTGTGCCATCTGCATTGCCATTAATTAATATGATATGTTTAGCATAAATACATATAAATATTTAAAAGAAGCAAGCTCTAAAAAACTGACTGTAACACATTAGCCCACTCATTCAGCCCAAACACAGCACCACAACCAATACTCAACAAAACTGACTGAGACACATAATAATAATAATTAATCACTCAATTCTCGTCAAAAAAACAAACCAAAAGGCAGCTGGCATCTGAGACATGGTGGAGGCAACCAGAAGTGCGACGGACAAGGGCTGGACCTAACTGAACATGGCTGGAACGGCATGAGGTGGCCTGGAACTCATCGAAACAGCAATAGGTGCGTCGGAATTGGATGGGCTATAGTGAAATTGGTGGAATCTTTATGTTATATTATATATATATATATATATGGTTATAGTATATGTTTTTTAGGACGGGATAGTTCTCGGGATGAATATTGCTAAAGATTCAGAACCATCCCGAAAAAAAAATATATGACAGAACGGGACGAGAAAAGTCAAAGTCAATAGATTTTACTCGGTCCCGATTCTTTCGGGACAAAACTTCGGGTCGGGTCGTGAATCTCCGAGTACCATGAGTAGCCCTACTAAATGCACATAAAGTTAAATCAGTAAACTCCTAAATCCCGTAATGCCTAAATACATAAACCATTAAACCGCTAAATACTACTTAATAATTAATAAATCTATTTTTTATTGATATTTATTATATTTTTAAATATTCATTTTAATTATTTATTAGTGTATTTATTTATAAATATTTATATCAAAATAAATTATGAGTGGGACAAATATAATTTAAATAATATATTATTTATCTAATAAAAATATACGCTTATAAAAGAAGTATAAATTTTAAAATTAAAAATTATTATCAAGTAATATAAGTTACTTTAATTATGAATCAATTTTTCTTTTGTAAATATTTTTTAATTAATATTTATCTTAATATTAATAGTTTATAAATTTAATTTTGATCATTATTATAATATCTATCAATAAAATTATTTATATTAAATTTATTGATATATAATTATAAATATTATTATAACAAAATATTGTATTAAAATTTCAAAAATTTTTAAATATTATTATATTTTCAAATGTAATAACCGATGAAAATGATAAAAAATTATAGAAATTTTTTTTGTTATTTTATTTTTTTAAAAAAACCTAAAACCCACTAAAAGCCTAAAAACATAAATCGTAAACTACTAACGACAAAACTTCTAAATACTTAAATTATTAAACTAGTATACATTAATAATAAATCATAAATCTCATTTTAATTTTTATTCAGTATAATTTTAAATTTTTATTTTAATTATTTATCAATTTATTTTATAGAAATATAAATAAAAAAATAAATTATTAGTGAGACAAATCTAATTTAAATTAAACCGGTATCCCTAAATAATAAATAATAAATCTCATTTTAATTATTTATTTGTTTATTTATATGTAAATATTAATTACAAAATAAATTGAGTTATACAAATTTAATTTATATAAATTATTTTTAATTCAAAAAATTATTGAAAAACTTTTTAAAAGAAAAAAAAAATTCAAATCAAAAAATTATTATATAGTAATATTTTTTGCTTTTCTTCTGAATTATTTTAGGTTTTGTAATTATATTTTAATTGATATCTATCTTATTAATAATAGATTATTAATTTATTTTTTGATCATTATTAGAATATTTATCAATAAAATTTTTATATTGAATTTATATGATATATAAATATAATAATTATTATAACTAAATATTGTATTCAAATTTAAAAAAAAATTAATAATTATTATATTTTCAAAGGTTATAACATTTGAAAATATCAAAAAATAATAAAAATAAATTTTTATTATATTATTTTTTTAATAAAACCTATAAACCACTAAATACATACACAGTTAAATAAGTACACTTCTAAACCTCATAATACCTAAATTAATAAACCATTAAATCGCTATATACTACTTAATAATTAATAAATCTAATTTTTTTTTCTATTTATTATAATTTTAAATATTCATTTTAATTATTTATTTTTTATTTTTATAGAAATATTTATTACAAATTAAATTATGAGAGCTACATATATATTTTAATTAATTTATTTTTAATCAAAAAAAATATATTCTTATAAAAGAAGTAAAAATTTAAAAATTTATAATTATTAACCAGGTATATATTTTACTTTAATTTTTAATCAATTTGTGTTTTGTAAATTTTTTTTAATTAATATCAATCTTTTTATTAATAGTTTATTAATTTAAATTTTGATCATAATTATATTATCTATCAATAAAATTGTTTATATTGAATTTATATGATATATAATTATTAATATTATTATAATTAAATTTTGTATTCACATTTCAAAAAATTTAAATATTATTATATTTTTAAAGGTTATCACCTATGAAAATGAGAAAAAATTACAATTTTTTTTTGTTATTTTATTGTTTAAATAAAACCTATAAACCACTAAATGCCTAAAAATATAAATTGCTAAACTTCTAAACGACAAAACCTCTAAATACTTAAACCATTAAACATGTGTACATTTATAAAAAATCATAAATCTCAATTTAATTTTTATTAAGTATAATTTTAAATTTTTATTTTAATTATTTATCAGTTTATTTTTATAGTATATTAATTACAAAATAAATTATTAGAGAGCCAGATCTAATTTAAATAATTTATTTTTCATCAAAAAAAAAATATATCCTTATAAAAAGAGGCAAAATTCTAAAAACAAAAATTTATTAAATTATAGTAATATATTTTATTTTTATTTTGAATTATTTTAGATTTTGCAATTATATTTTAATTAATATCATTCTTATTAATAATAGTTTATTAATTTTTTATTGATCATTATTATAATATCTATTAATAAAATTATTTATATTGAGCTTACATTATATATAATTATTAAATTTATAATTACTGAATGTTATATTCACATTTAAAAAAATTAAAAATTATTATATTTTCAAAGGTTATAACCTTCAAAAATTAAAAAAAATCAAAAAATTAAATTTTTTATTTTTTTATTCTGTAAATAAAAACTATATTCTTACTATAGTCAAAAACACTTAATTCACTAAACCCCAAAACACCTAAATACTTAAACCATTAAACTTGTATATCCTGAATAATAAATAATAAATCTCTATTTTATTTGTATTCATTATAATTTTAAATATTCATTTTAATTATTTATTAGTTTATTTTTATAAAATTATAAATTAAAAAAATTTATGAGGAAGACAAATATAATTTAAATAATTTACTTTTAAAAACAAAAATTATAAACTTATAAAAAGAAGCAAAACATCAAAGAAAGTATTATTTTGTAATATATTTTACTTTGATTTTGAATATATTTACGTTTTGCAAATATATTTAAAATAATATCTATCTTATTAATAATAGTTTATTAATTTCTTTTTTGATCATTAATAAAATATAGTTCAATATAATTGTTTATTTTGAATTTACATGATATATAATTATTAAGATTATCATAACTAAATATAGTATTCACATATAAAAAAAATTTAAAAATTGTTATAATTTCTTAGTTTATAACCTTCAAAAATGAGAAAAAATAACAAAAATAAATTTTTTGTTATATCATTGTTTAAATAAAACTTATAAACCATTAAATTTTTAAATACATAAATATCTAAACTCCTAAACCCCGAAGCCCCTAAATACTTAAACCTTTAAACTCGTAAACCTTAATATAATTTAAATAATTTATAGAAATATTAATTACAAAATAAATTATGAGTGATACAAATATAATTTAAATAATATATTTTTCATCAAAAAAACATATAAGCTTATAAAATGATGCAAAAACTAAAAAAAATTATTATTTAGTATCGAATATTACTTTGATTTTGACTCATTTTATGATTTGTAATTATATTTTAATTTATATCTATCATATTAATAATAGTTTATTAATTTTTTTTGATAATTGATATAATATCTATCAATAAAATTGTTTATATTTAGTTTATATTATATATAGTTATAATATTTATTATTACTAAATATTGTATTCACATTTTAAAAAATTTTTAAATTATTATATTTTCAAATGTTATACCTTTGAAAATTTGAAAAATATCAAAAATAAATTTTTTGTTATTTCATTGTTTGAATAAAACCTATAAACCATTAAATGCCTAAATACTTAAATCAATAACTTATAAATCTCGAAAACCCTAAATAGATAAATTTTTTAAACATGTATTTCCTAAATAATAAATAATAAATCTCATTTTTAATTTTTTTTATTATAATTTTAAATATTCATTTTAATTATTTATTTGTATATTTTTATATAAAATTAATTACAAAATAAATTATAAGTTATACAAATATAATTTATATAAATTATTTTTCAACAAAAAAATATAGATAAACTTAATAAAAGAATAAAAAAATTAAAAACAAAAAAATATTATATGGTAATATATTTTGCTTTATTTCTGAATCATTTTAGGTTTTGCAATTATATTTTAATTAAAATCTAACATATTAATAATAGATTATTAATTTATTTTTTGATCATTATTAGAATATTTATCAAAAAAATGTTTATATTGAATTTATATGATATATAAATTTAATAATTATTATAACTAAATATTGTATTCACTTTTGAAAAAAGTTTTAAAATTTTTATATTTTCAAAGAATATAACCTTTCAACATGTGAAAAAATAAAAAATAATATTTTTTTGTTATTTCATTGTTTAAATAAAACCTATAAATCACTAAATGCCTAAACACATAAATCACTATACTACAAAATCCCGATACCCCTATATAGATAATTCTTTAATCCGGTATACCCTAAATAATAATTAATAAATCTCATTTTTATTTGTTTTCATTATAATTTAAAAAATTCATTTTGATTGTTATGTTTTTTATTTATAAATATATATTAATTATAAAATAAATTATGAGTTAAAAATATAATTTATAAAAATTATTTTTCATCAAAAATTTGATAAGCTTATAAAAAGAATAAAAATTTAAAAGCAAATAATTATTATTAAGTAATATATTTTGTTTTGCTTTTGAATCAATTTAGGTTTTGATATTATATTTTAAGTAATATCAATCTTATTCATAATAGATTTTTAATTTATTTTTTGATAATTATTAGAATATCTATGAATACAATTGTTTATATTGAATTTATATGATATATAATTATTATGATTATTATAAATAAATATTATATTCACCTTTGAAAAAAATTTAAAAATTATTATATTTTCAAAGGTTTTAATCTGACAAAATGAGAAAGAATACAAAAAATAAATTTTTTGTTATTTCTTTTTTAAATAAAACCTATAGACCACTAAATGTTTACTTACTTAAATCAGTAGCTCATAAAACCCGAATCCCTTAAATACATAAACTTATAACAGCTGTATGCTACATAATAGATAAAAAATCTCATTTTTATTTCTATTTATTATAATTTTAAATATTCATTTTAATTATTTATCTTTTAATTTTTATAAAAATTAATTACAAAATAAATTTCGAGTGAGACAGATATTATTTAACTAATTTATTTTTAATCATAAAAAAATATAAGCTTGTAAAAAGATATAAAAATTTAAAAATTAAATTTTATTATTTAGTAATATATTTTTATTTGATTTTGAATCATTTTGTGTTATGTAAATATATTTTAATTAATATTTAGATTTTTAATAATAGTTTATTAATTTAATTTTTGATCATTATTATAATATCTATCATTAAAATTATTTAAATTTTAATTTATATGATATATAATTAGTAAGATTAATATAATTATATATGGTATTCACATTTCAAAAAATTTCAAATATTATTTTCTTTTCAAAGATTATATCCTTTGAAAATCAGAAAAAATCAAAATTTTATTTTTATTTTTAATATATAAATAAAACCTATAAACCACTAAAAGCCTAAAAACATAAATTGCTAAACTACTAAACAACAAAACCCCTAAATAATTTAACCATTAAACCGGTATACTATATACTATTTTATTATAGAAATTTTTTTTGTTATTTATTTTTTAAAATAAAACCTATAAACCACTAAAAGCCTAAAAACATAAATCGCTAAACTCCTAACGACAAAACGTCTAAATACTTAAATCATTAAACTGGTATATATTAATAATAAATCTAAATCTCATTTTGATTTTTATTCATAATAATTTTAAATTTTTATTTTATTTATTTATCAATTTATTTAATAGAAATATTAATTTCAAAATAAATTATTAGTGAGACTGATCTAATTAAAATTAAACTAGTATCCCTAAATAATAAATAATAATTCTCATTTTTTTCATTGTAATTTTAAATAATCATTTTAATTATTTATTTATTTATTTATATATAAATATTAATTATACAAAAAATTGAGTTGGACAAATATAATTTATATAATTTGATTTTCATCAAAAAAATATTGATAAAATTTTTAATAGAAAAAAAAAATTTCAAAACAAAAAATTATTATATAGTAATATATTTTGCTTTTCTTATTAATCATTTTAGGTTTTGTAATTATATTTTAATTGATATCTATCTTATTAATAATAGATTAATAATTTATTTTTTGATCATTATTAGAATATTTATCAATAAAATTGTTTATACTTAATTTATATGAAATATAAATATTATAATTATTATAACTAAATATTGTATTCACATAAAAAAACTTTTTGAAATTATTATATTTTCAAAGGTTAACATATGAAAATATCAAAAAATATTAAAAATAATTTTTTTATTATTTTATTTTTTTAATAAAACCTATAAACCAATAAATGCATACACAGTTAAATCAGTAAACTCCTAAACCTCTTATTGCCTAAATAAATAAACCATTAAACCACTATATACTACTTCATAATTAATAAATCTAATTTTTATTTCTATTAATTATAATTTTAAATATTCATTTAAATTATTTATTAGTTTATTTTTATAAAATATTTATTACAAATTAAATTATGAGTGCTACATATATATTTTAATTAATTTATTTTTAATCAAAAAATATATATGCTTATAAAAGAATAAAAATTTAAAAATTAAAAATTATTTTCTAGTAATATATTTTACTTTAATTTTGAATCAATTTGGGTTTTGTAAATATTTTTTAATTAATATCAATCTTTTTATTAATAGTTTATTAATTTAAATTTTGATAATATTATTTTATCTATCAATAAAATTATTTATATTGAATTTATATGATATATAATGATTAATATTATTATAACTAAATATTGTATTCCAATTTCAAAAAATTTTAATTATTATTATATTTTCAAAGGTTATAACCTATTAAATTCAGAAAAAATTACAAAAATTTTTTAGTTATTTTATTGTTTATATAAAACCTATAAGCCACTAAATGCCTAAAAACATAAATTGCTAAACTCCTTAACGACAAAACCTATAAATACTTAAACCATTAAATAGGTGTACATTAATAAAAAATCTTAAATCTCAATTAAATTTTTATTAAGTATTATTTTAAATTTTTATTTAATTATTTATAAGTTTATTTTTATATAAATATTAATTTAAAAATAAATTATTAGTGAGACATATAATTTAAATAATTTATTTTTTATCAAAAAAAAAATATATCCTTATAAAAAGACGCAAAATTTTAAAAACAAAAATTTATTATTTAGTAATATATTTTATTTTTATTTTGAAACATTTTAGATTTTGCAATTATATTTTAATTTATATCATTGTTATCAGTAATAGTTTATTATTTTTTTTGATCATTATTATAATATCTAATAATATAATTATTTATATTTAGTTAACATTATATATAATTATTAAGATTATTATTAATGAATATTATATTCACATTTAAAAAAATTAAAAATTATTATATTTTCAAAGGTTTTAACCTTCAAAAATTAAAAAAAATCAAAAATTAAATTTTTTATTTTTTCATTCTTTAAATAAAAACTATAAATCACTTAAGGCCTAAAGACTTAAATAACTAAACCCCAAAATGCCTAAATACTTAAAACATTAAACTAGTATATCCTGAATAATAACTAAGAAATTTCAATTTTATTTGTATTCATTATAATTTTAAATATTCATTTTTATTATTTATTAGTTTATTTTTATAGATTTAAAAATTAAAAATAAATTATGAAGAAGACAAATATAATTTAAATAATTTACTTTTAATAACAAAAAAATAAACTTATGAAAAGAAGCAAAACATCAAAGAAAGTATTATTTTGTAATATATTTTATTTTGATTTTGAATAAATTTACGTTCTGCAAATATATTTAAAATTATATCTATCTTATTAATAATAGTTTATTAATTTATTTTTTGATCATTAATATAATATATTTCAATATAATTGTTTATATTGAATTTACATGATATATAATTTTTAAGATTATCATTATTTAAATATAGTATTCACATATAAAAAAATTTAAAAATTGTTATATTTTCAAAGATTATAACCTTCAAAAATGTGAAAAAATAACAAAAATAAAGTTTTTGTTATATCATTGTTTAAACAAAAATTATAAACCATTAAATGCATAAGTATATAAATATCTAAACTCTTAAACCCCGAAACCCCTAAATACTTAAACCTTTAAATCGTAAACCTTAAATATAATTTAAATAATTTATAGAAATATTAATTACAAAATAAATTATGAGTGATACAAATATAATTTAAATAATATATTTTTCATCAAAAAAACATATAAGCTTATAAAATGATGCAAAAACTAAAAAAAATTATTATTTAGTAATAAATTTTACTTTGATTTTGAATCATTTTAGGTTTTTAAATTATATTTAATTTATATCTATCATATTAATAATAGTTTATTAATTTATTTTTTGATAATTGATATAATATCTATCAATAAAATTGTTTATATTTAATTTATATTATATATAGTTATAATATTTATTATTACTAAATATTGTATTCACATTTTTAAAAAATTTTAAAATTATTATATTTTCAAATGTTATAACCTTTGAAAATTTGAAAAAATATCAAAAATAATTTTTTTTTGTTATTTCATTGTTTGAATAAAACCTATAAACTATTAAATGCCTAAATACTTAAATCAATAACTTCTAAATCATGAAAACCCTAAATAGATAATTTTTTTAAAAATGTATATCCTAAATAATAAATAATAAATTTTATTTTTATTTTTTTCATTATAATTTTATATATTCATTTTAATTATTTATTTGTTTATTTATATATAAATATTAATTACAAAAAAAATTTAGTTAGACAAATATAATTTATATAAATTGTTTTTCATCAAAAAATTATAGATAAACTTTTTAAAAGAAAAAAAAATTTTAAAGCAAAAAATTATTATATAGTAATATAGTTTGATTTGCTTCTGAATCATTTTATGTTTTGTAATTATATATTAATTGATATCTATCTTATTAATAATAGATTATTAATTTATTTTTTGAACATTATTAGAATATTTATCAATAAAATTGTTTATATTGAATTTACATGATATATAATTATAAAGATTATTATAACTAAATATTATATTTACATTTGAAAATAATTTAAAAATTATTTTATTTTTAAAGGTTATCATCTTTGAAAATGATATAAAATCACAAAAATAAATTTTTTGTTATTTTATTGTTTATATAAAACCTATCAACTACTAAATTTTTAAACTCTTAAATCATTAAACTCCTAAACTCCAAAACCCTTAAATACTTAAACATGTAAACCAACTTTAAAGATTTAAGTATTTAAAAATAATATATAAATATCTATCAATAAATAATAGTTTATTAATTTATGTTTTGATCATTATTATATTTATATTTAGTTTATTAATATCTATTAATAAAATTTTTTATTTTTAATTTACATGATATATAATTATTAAGTTTATTATAACTAAATATTATATTCATAGTTGAAAAAAATTCAAAAATTATTAAATTTATAAAGGTATAACCTTCAAAATTGATAAGAAAATTGAAAAATAAATTTTTTGTTATTTCATTATTTAAATAAAAAATATAAACTACAAAATTCCTAAATACTTAAATCACTAAACTCCTAAACTCCTAAATACTTAAACCATTAAACCGGTATACCATAAATAATTAATCATAAATCTTATTTTTATTTGTATTCATTATAAATTTAATATTCATTTTAATTATTTATTAGTTTATTTTTATAGAAATATTAATTGCAAAATAAAATTATGAATGAGAGAAATATAATTTATATAATTTATCTTCATCAAAAAAATTTATAATCTTATAAAAAGAATCAAAAATTTAAAAATAAAAAATTATTTTTTAGTAATATATTTTACTTTGATTTTGAATTGTTTTATGTTTTGCAAATATATTTTAATTAATATCTATCTTATTAATAATAGGTTATTAATCTATTTTATGATCAGTATTATAATATCGATCAATAAAATTATTTATATTAAATTTACATGATATTTAATTTTTATGATTATTATAACTAAATATTGTAATAACATTTGAAAAAAATTTAAAAATTATAATATTTTCGATGGTTATAACCTTAAAAATGAGAACAAAGCATAAAAATAATTTATTTGTTATTTAATTATTTAAATAAAACCTATAAACAACAAATTACCTAGATACTTAAATTACTAAACTCCTAAACCCTGATATTGCTGCGACACACACACATAGCGATGGACCACAATACACAAGTGCACATATTCTTGTCCATTTTTGTGTAGCATTTAGAGGGGCCAGCAAGTCCTGGAAGAAGCCATAAGTATGGGCCACCAGCTTGTAGAGGGCCCCACTAGAAAGCTGGGATGATAATATTCAGACAACTGACGAGACAGAGCAAAGTGGTCGGAAGTAAACCCATGAGTAGCTAGAATTGGGTCCCACTATCCATATCAAGCAGCATAGAGGGCCACCCAACCATCGCCCAATAGGAGTAGCGGGTAATCCATGAAAATTGGAGAGCTGGAAAAATATGAAGCATCACCAAGTAGGGCTAGTAAGCAATGGAGTCTAGACCAACCACATGGGAGCGAAAGATTCAAACTTCTAGTTTATGTTTGTAGTCTTATTTGTATTTTGGACTTTGTATGCACCATGTACTTGTAGAGATGGATCATGCCATACTCACACACACAATCTTGTCTGTTCTCTATGTAGCATGCAATGGGGGCAACTAGACCAATGAGTATCTCTAAGTGGGGCCCACTAATGCATTTTGTAAATACACATTAGGCGATGCTACACTCGCGGGAGCAGAAGACCGATCTTTATAGCATTTTGTAATTTTACTTGTATTCTAGCTTGGTTGTACGCATAGATAATTAGACTATGAGATGGACCTCATCACACATGCACACCGATGCATGCATATTTTTTGATATTTTGTCGGTGCAACATACAGCCACTTCTTGGAGCTCGAGGAGGAAGCATTCTAACCCAAGAGATACTCTTTTTAGGATCATTGGAGCAAAAGAATGTGGAATTCAGAGGTGAGAATGAATTGACAAAGTGTCGTGGATATTAACTTGTGGATTTATGGGTATTCAGTTTTACATGTATTCCATTGCATACCAATGACATAGGCAAACATTTGATGCTACATGTTACACACATGTACAATCTTATATTTGCATAGTTTTAATATTGAGCATCATTCAGGTTCCTTCAAAAGGCTTGGACAAATCCAAATGGAAAGGACACAGTGCGCATAATGACTCAATGCCAGCTCTAAAGTCCGGGAATGCCAGGTGATTTTAGTTGTATTCGTACGCTTGGAATTATTAGGCATTATGTTTTTTTATGTATTTTATGCATAAAATCATTAAGGTGCATAAGATTTGGTGGGTTGGCCTAAATTAGTCATCTTTTTTGTCTCTTGTAAGTTGTGTGCCTAAATTATAAATAATGTGTGTATTTTCCAAAAAAAAAACAAAAAAAAACCATAAACCCTAAACTTAAAATCCTAAACCTTAAACCATAAACTATAACCCTAACCATTAAACCCTAAATCCTAAATCTTATGTTTTGCACTTTTATAATCAAATGACTAAGTGTTAAATTTAAATTGAAATTCATAACTTTTAGGAATGTCACAGATTTATCTTTTTTTATATGTAACACAGAGTCAAGACTCAAGGGGTGAGTTATGGATTTAGTCTCTTTCTTGCTTTAGATTATTGTAGCAATAGCAATGGTCATGATTGTATATTTTGTCTCTAGAACACAAAATCATATTGATGAGAATAATCTATAACTTGTATCTCTCTGTTAAACATATTGTTATGGCACTAAGAATGATCATGAATACATATCTAATCACTATAATACTGGGTCACAGTATTGGATATGACCATAGCTTGTGCATTTTATCTTTATATTGCAAAGTCATTGCACTAGGAATGATTGTAACTTTGGACATTCCTCGAGAGCAAAAGTCATGACACTAAAAATAGTCAAAGCTCGAGTACTACTCTTTATAACTTTCTATAGCTAAAATTCTTGTGATTGGAAATATCACTAGGGCTTTTCCTTTGATTTGTGACATCAAGTGTCAATATGCAAGACTAATATTTTGAGCAATGATTAAAACCTTTTATATATTTGAATATAATTCATTTACACCTTTTTGGGTATTGTGAGCTTGTATACAGAACTCATTTTATATTAAAAGAAATAAATGATAATTTTCATATCCATGAGGATATAAAAAAAGGTCTTAGACATGCCAATAAAATAAATTTTTGATTCTTGATTGAAAGAGAGCCCATACTTCTTGCCCTGCACAAACCACCCAGGGGCTAGTTTGTTCTAATATGCTACAAGGTGGTTAGTTTTTTAGAGGTGAACTATGTTTTAAAAAAATTGCTTTGAGTGTGTGCATGAGAGATATTTTAGAAGAAATTACAATAATCAATATAAATAGCATCCTCAACAACTAGTTATTTCAACACATTGGGGTACAACTTTGGTATAGACTGTTAGTGTACATGAGTCAAATTACCTTTGATAGCCTAGTGATTCAACATCAAATATGATGAGACATAATAGAGATAAAGTAAAAGCTCCTATTATTTTGGTTAGAGCTTTAGCAGTCATTCTAGAGTTGAGAGAGGAACAAAATAAATTATTTTAATTATTCAGTATAATTTTAATTTTTATTTTAATTATTTATCAGTTTAATTTTATAGAAATATTAATTGAAAAAAAAATTATTAGTGAGACAGATCTAATTTAAATTAAACCGGTATATCCTAAATAATAAACAATAAATCTCATTTTTTTTCATTTTAATTTTAAATATTCAAATTTAATTATTTATTTGTTTATTTTTATATAAATATTAATTACAAAATAAATTATGAGTTACACAAATTATTTATATAAATTATTTTTCATCAAAATAATATAGATAAACTTTTTAAAAGAAAAAAAAATTTCAAAACAAAAAAGTATTATATAGTAATATATTTTGCTTTGCTTCTGAATTATTTTAGGTTTTGTAATTATATTATAATTAATATCTATCTTATTAATAATAGATTATTAATTTATTTTTTGATCATTATTAGAATATTTATCAATAAAATAGATTATATTGAATTTATATGATATATAAATATAATGATTATTATAACTAAATATTGAACTCACTTTTGAAAAAAATTTTAAAATTATAATATTTTCAAAGGTTATAACCTTAAAAAATGAGAAAAAATAATAAAAATAAATTTTTTGTTATTTCATTTTTTAAAGAAAACCTATATATCATTAAATGCTTACTTACATAAATTAGTAAGCTCATAAATCCCAAAACCCCTAAATACATAAACCTTTTAACAGCTATATACTACTTAATAAAATATAAATCTAATTTTTATTTCTATTTATTATAATTTTAAATCTTCATTTTAATTATTTATAGTTTAATTTTTTAGAAAAATTAATTATAAATAAATTTCTAGTGAGACAAATATTATTTAAATAATTTATTTTAATAAAAAAAATTTATGCTTATAAAAAGAAGGAAAATTTTAAAAATTAAATATTATTATTTAGTAATATATTTTTATTTGATTTTGAATCATTTTGTGTTATGTAAATATATTTTAATTAATATTTATATTATTAATAATAGTTTATTAATTTAATTTTTGATCATTATTATAATATCTATCATTAAAATTTTTTATATTGAATTTATATGATATATAATTAGTACGATTAATATAATTATACATGGTATTCACATTTCAAAAAATGTTAAAAATTATTTTAATTTCAAAGGTTATAAACTTTGAAAATAAAAAAAAATAAAAAATAGAATTTTAAATTATTATTATATAAATAAAACCAATATACCACTAAATGCCTAAAAAGATAAATTGCTAAACTCCTAAACGACAAAACTCCTAAATAATCAAACCATTAAATCGGTATACCATATATAAGAAATCATAAATCTCATTTTAATTTGTATTCATTATAATTTTAAATATTCATTTTAATTATTTATTAGTTTCTTTTTTATAGAAATATCAATCACAAAATAAATAATGAGTGAGACAAATATAATTTTAATAATTTATTTTTAATCATAAAAAAATAAGCTTATATAAAGAAGTAAAAATTTAAAAACAAAAAATTATTATTTAGTAATATATTTTACATTGATTTTGAATCATTATATATAGGTTTTGCAATTATATTTTAATTGTGATCAATCTTATTAATAATTGTTTATGAATTTATTATTTGATAATTTTTATAATATCTAACATTAAAATTACTTATATTCAATTAAAATTTCTTATAATAATTAAGTTATTATAACCAAATATTATATTTACATTTGAAAAAAATTTAAAAATTATTATATTTTCAAAGGTTATATAACCTTCAAAAATGATAAAAAATCACAAAAATAATTTTTTATTATTTTATTATTTAAATAAAACTTATAAACCACTAAATGCCTAGACATCTATATCTCTAGACTCCTAAACCCCAAAACCCCCTAAATACTTAAACCATTAAACCTATATAACCTAATAATAAATAATAAATCTCATTTGTGTTTGTATTGATTATAATTTTAAATATTCATTTTAATTATTTTTTAGTTTATTTTTATAGAAATATTAATTACAAAATAAATATTGAGTGAGACAGATATAATTTAAATAAATTATTTTTTATCAAAAAAAATAAGCTTATAAAAATTAAACAAAATTTCAAAATTTTAAAATTTTATTTAGTAATATAATTTACTTTGATTTTGAATTATTTTGGGTTCTACAAATATATTTTAATTAATATCTATCTTATTAATAATAGTTTATTAATTTATTTTTTGATCATTATTATAATATATATTAATACCTTTTTTTATATTGATTCTACTACAAATATAATTATTAAGATTATTATAACTAAGTATTGTATTCATATTTTAAAACTATTAAAAAATAATTATATTTTCAAAGGTTATAACCTTTGAAAATCACGAAAATGTGTAATCATAGAAATCAATAAATTCTTTAACCCGAAAACCACAAAAAACTTAAACAATTAAATAGTTTTACCCAAATTAATAAATAATAAATCTCATTTTTATTAGTATTCATTATAATTTTAATATACATTTTAATAATTTATTAGTTTAATTTTATGGAAATATAAATTAAAAAATAAATTATTAGTGAGAAAAATATAATTTAAATAATATTTAGTAAAATATTTCACTAAATATTTAGTGAAATATTTAGAAAAATATGTCTTATTAATAATAGGTTATTAATTTTGGTTATTACTTATAAATGGATACAAAAATTTAAAAATTTAAAATTAATATTTAGTTAAATATTTCACTTTGATTTTGAGTCATTTTAATTTCTGCAAATATATTTTAAACAATATTTATCTAATTAATAATAGGTTATTACTTTTTTATGATCATTATTATAATAAATATCAATAAAATAGTTTATATTGAATTTATATGATATATAATTATTATGATTATTATAACTTCATATTGTATTCACTTTTCAAATAAAAATTTAAAAATTATTATATTTTCAAAGGTTATAATCTTCAAAATTGAGAAAAAATAACAAAAATAAATTTTTTGTTATTTTATTTTTTATATAAACCCTATAAACCACTAAATGACCAAATACTAAAATGACTAAACTCCTAAACCCCAAAGACCAAAAATACTTAAAACATTAAATTAGTATAGTAAAAATAATAAATCATAAATCTTAGTTTTATTAGTATTCATTATAATTTTAAATATACATTTTAATTATTTATAAGTTTATTATTATAGAAATATTAAGTACAAATTAAATTATTAGTGTGACATATATAATTTAAATAATTTATTTTTCATCAAAAAAATATATATGCTTATAAAATGAGGCAAGATTTTTAAAATAAAAAATTATTATTTAGTAATATATCTTATTTTGATTTTGAATCATTTTAGATTTTACAATTATATTTTAATTAATATCATTCTTATAAATACAAGTTTATTAATTTATTTATTGATCATTATTATAATATCTATCAAAAAAATTATTTATATTGAGTTTAGATTATATATAATTATTAAGATTATTATAACTAAATATTATATATAATTATATGATATATAATTATTATATTTTCAAAGGTTACAATCTTCAAAAATTAAAAAAAGTCAAAAAATTAAATTTTTTGTTTTTTCATTCTTAAAAAAACTATAAATCACTAAAGGTCTAAACAATTAAATCACTAAACTCCTAAAACACAAAACACCTAAATACTTAAACCATTAAACCGGTATATACTGAATAATAAATAATAAATCTTAATTATATTTGTATTCATTATAATTTTAAATATTCATTTTAATTATTTAGTAGTTTATTATTATAGAATTATAAATTACAAAATAAATTAAGTGTAAAACAAATATAATTTAAATAAAGTATTTTTAATAACAAAAATATAAAGTTATACAAAAAGAAAAACATTACAAAAAATTATTATTTAGTAATATATTTTACTTTGATTTGAATAAATTTAGATTTTCCAAATACTTTTTAATAATAACTATTTTATTAATAATAGTTTATTAATTTATTTTTTGATTATAATTATAATATCTAGCAATATAATTATTTATATTGAATTTAAATAAATTATAATTATGAAGATTATTATAAATAAATATTATATTTATTTTTGAATAAAAATTTAAAATTTATTATATTTTCAAAGGATAATCTTCAAAAATTATAATAAAAATAAATTTTTTGCTATATCATTGTTTAAATAAAATTTATAAACCACTAAATGACTATAAACTTAACATCTAAACTTTTAAACACAAAAGCCCCTAGATACTTAAACCTTTAAACTCGTAAACCTTAAATATAATTTAAATATTTTATTAAAATATTAATTACAAAATAAATTATGAGTGATACAAATATAATTTAAATAATTTAATTTTCATCAAAAAAATATATAAGCTTATAAAAAGAAGCAAAAACTAAAAAACAAAAATTATTATTTAGTAATAAATTGTACTTGGATTTATTAATAATCTTTGAAAATATAAAAATTTTAAAACTTTTTTCAAAAGTGAATATAATATTTAGTTATAATAATTATTAAATTTGTATATCATATAAATTGATATAACCTTTTTTATTGATAAATATTCTAATAATGATCAAAAAATAAATTAATAATCTATTATTAATAAGTTAGATATCAATTAAAATATAATTACAAAACCTAAAATGATTCCGAAACAAATCAAAATATATTACTATATAATATTTTTTTGTTTTTAATTTTTTTCTTCTTTTATTAAGGTTATCTATATTTTTTTCGTTGAAAAATAATTTATATAAATTATATTGGTATAACTTATAATTTATTTTGTAATTAATATTTATATAAAAATAAACAAATAAATAATTAAAATGAATATTTAAAATTATAATGAAAAAATTAAAAATGAGATTTATTATTTATTATTTAGGATATACATGTTTAAAAAATTTATCTATTTAGGGTTTTCGAGATTTAGAAGTTATTGATTTAAGTATTTAGGCATTTAGTGGTTTATAGGTCTTATTTAAACAATGAAAAAACAAAAAATTTATTTTTGATATTTTTTGAAATGTTCAAAGGTTATAACATTTTCAAAATATAATAATTTTAAAATTTTTTTAAAAATGTGAATACAATATTTAGTAATAATAAATATTATCACTATATAAAATATAAACTAAATATAAAACAATTTTATTTATAGATATTATATCAATTATCTAAAAATAAATTAATAAACTATTATTAATATGATCGATATAAATTAAAATATAATTAAAAAACCTAAAATGATTCAAAATCATTATAAAATTTATTACTGAATAATACTTTTTTTTAGTTTTTGCATCATTTTAAAGGTTTAAGTATTTAAAGGTTTTGTCATTTAGGAGTTTAGCAATTTATGTTTTTAGGAATTTAGTGGTTTAGGTTTTATTAAAACAATAAAATAACAAAAAAAAATTGTAATTTTTTCTCATTTTCACAGGTTATAACCTTTGAAAATATAATAATATTTACATTTTTTTGAAATGTGAATAAAATATTTAGTTATAATAATATTAATAATTATATATCATATAAATTCAATATAAATAATTTTATTGAAAGATAATATAATAAAGGACAAAATTTAAATTAATAAACTATTAATAAAAAGATCGATATTAATTAATCTTCCTTTCACGAACCCTCCTATTTTTATGGCAGGTTCATCAATTCCAATTGTAAAAGAAAGTCAAGGGACATTTGAACCTCAATCTCATAAAAAGTATAAGTCTACTATTTGCGAAACTTATGAGATATTAGTTGATTCAGAGAAAAATGAAACTGGTAGGGCAGCTTGTATATGGTGTAGGAAAGAATATTTGACAAAAAGTGATCAAGGTACTTCGGGTTTATGGAAATACTTGAGAGAGACTTGTAAGAAATTTCAAAATAAAAAAGAATTAATAGAAGCTCAAAAAGGTAAAGACATGTCGCAATCTTTGTTGAGTTTCACTAAAGGTACTAGTTCAGAGGATAACAAATTAACTTGTTGGCAATTTGATTAACAACTAGTTAGGGAGGCTTTGGTGAAAATGATCATAAAATATGAATTGGCTTTTTGTTTTGTTGAGAGTGATGAGTTTAAGGAGTTTTGTAAAGTTAGTGTGCCTCAATTTAAAATTCCATCTAGGCACTCTATATTGAGGGATTGTTTTTCTTTGTTTATGAAGTAAAAGAAAAAATAATTTAATAGCATATCATCTCATTGTTGTAGAGTTTCATTGACTACTGATAGTTGGACTGGCATTCAATATTTGTCTTATATATGTTTGACTGTTCATTTCATTGATTCTCAATGGAATATGCATAAAAGGCTTTTGAACTTTTGTCTAATTAAAACTCATTCTGGAGTTAATATTAGAAATGCTATTGAGTTTTGCATGAATGAATGGGGTTTAAGACAGTTGATGTGTATTACTATTGACAATGCATCAAATAATGATGTTGTAGTTGAACAATTGAAAAAAAGGCTTGTGAAGAAAAGTGTTGTACGTTTTAGAGGCGAGCATTTTTCATATGAGATGTTGTGCTCATATCCTAAACTTAATTGTCATAGATAGCATTGTAGTAGTTGAGGGTGCTATTCAAAAAATTAGAGGTGTGGTGAAATATGTGAAGAGCAGTCCTAAAAGATTTGATATGTTTAATTTTTGTGTTGAAGAAGCAAACTTGAAATATGGATCTTCATTGCAATTAGATTTTCCTACAAGATGGAATTCAAATTATTTGATGCTACAAACTGATATAAAATATCACAAAGAATTTGATAAGTTGGAGGACAAAGACAAAAAGTTTTTGAAGGAGTTTGGTTCAAACGTTCCAACTGAGAGAGACTGAACAAACCCCAGGGTTTCGGCTCGTTTCTTGAAAACTTTTTATGAGTTAACTTGTAAATTTTATGGCTCATAATATTCTACCTCTAGTGTTTATTTTCCTGAGATTATTCAAATTTTGAAAAAAATTGAGCTTTGTGAAAAGAGTAGAGATATGATGGTGTCTGAAATGGGTATGAAAATGAGGCATAAATTCAACAAATATTGGGGTTCTCTTTAGTCAACAAATATTATGCTTTTTGTAGTAGTAGTGTTGGATAGTGATATTTATGTTGATGATTTTTTTTGTTGAATTGGAGAAAGAACAAGAAATTGCAGCTTTGGAAGAGTTGGATAGGTACTTGGAGGACAAACTTGAAAAAATAGAATTTATTTTGATCTTCTAAACTGGTAGAAGGTAAATGAGGTTAGGTATCCTTCTTTTGCAAATGTAGCAAGTGATGTATTTGCTATCCAAGCATTTACTGTGGCCTACAAATCTACATTTAGCACTCGGGGGAGAAATTTAGATAAATTTAGGAGTTCTTTAACACCTATAACAGCAGAAGTTCTCATATGTCTACAAGATTGATTGAGAAGCTCAAACAAACATATTGAAATTGAAGAATAAGTTCAACACCTTGATGATAATGAATTAGGTTAGTATACAAATCTTGTAAATTTTAATTTCACTTTTTACTTATTTTATTCATTCAATTTAATAAAAATTTGGTTCAATTACAATTTTCAGAGGGGTCACAAGATCCAAAATTCTTCCAACTATAGTTGGCCAACTAAATTTGGAATAAGTGTATTAAATTTTATAAGGTAATATTTTGTTTTTTTATTACTCTTTCATCTTAGAAATTTATGTCTACATGATTAACACATTTTCATCTTTGGTTGTCCTTCTACAGTGGAGGAAGAAAAGGGAGGAGTTGTAAAAGAGATAATTAATTGGGTTTGGATTTTCGTTATTGTTCCTGGACGGACCTTTGAAATGATTATTATCATGGTTGTTATTAGTTGTATTTTTTTGTTATATTAAGCTGCCTAATTTTAGCAATTACTTAAGTTGTAATTGCTGCTACCAATATTTGTGGTCATCTTTAGCTATTCCTTAATATTTTAAGTAATTGTTTAAAAAATGTAGTATTGCTATTATGGTTAACTTTCATTCGGCTGAACAAAGCCAACTTGTGATAAAACAAAGAACCAAATTAAGAACACAAATCTATCCCATTCTATTTAACATTTCTATCCTTTTCTGCACATCAAAGCTTTTGACAAGGCAATGGAACTCGTTTGCGGTATTGAGCCTATTTGACAAAACAAAATTGGCCCAATTTGAGTTTGAAAGATACATAACTAAGGAATGATAAATTGTATAACAAAAGGTTTAGACATGAACTAACTTGCCCGGTTTTAAAAAAATAAATTGAAAAAAATATCTGTACTCCGTTCTGTCCCGGGACCATTTTCACCTACCCAAAATCCCAGATCTACGTCCCATCCCGTCCCGATATTTTCAACCTATGGGATGGATCTGAATCTTCAAAAAAAAATCTCCGAACTGTGGGAAGGAACTGAAGATTTGTAATCCCCATGCCCTCCCGTCCCATGAGCACCGCTAGCATTTAGTGGTTTATAGGTTTTGTTTAAAAAATAAAATAACAAAAAATTTACTTTTATTATTTTTTGAAAATATAATAATTTTTAAATTTTTTTCAAATGTGAATACAATATTTAGTTATACTAATCATTATATTTATATATCATATAAATTCAATATAAACAATTTTATTGATAAATATTCTAATAATGATCAAAAAATAAATTAATAATCTATTATTAATAAGATAGATATCAATTAAAATATAATTACAAAACCATAAATGATTCATAAGAAAAGTAAAATATATTACTCTATAATAAATTTTTGTTTTGAAATTTTTTTTTCTTTTAAAAAGTTTATCAATAATTTTTTGATGAAAAATAATTTATATAAATTATATTTGTCTAACTCAATTTATTTTGTAATTAATATTTTTATATAAATAAAAAAATAAATAATTAAAATGAATTTTTAAAATTATATTGAAAAAAATGAGATTTATTATTTATTATTTAGGGATACCGGTTTAATTTAAATTAGATCCATCTCACAGATAATTTTTTTTGTAATTAATATTTCTATAAAAATAAACTGATAAATATTTAAAATAAAAATTTAAAATTATACCGAATAAAAATTAAAATGAGATTTAAGATTTATTATTAATGTATACCAGTTTAATAGTTTAAGTATTTAGAGGTTTTGTCATTAGGAGTTTAGCGATTTATGTTTTTAGGCTTTTAGTTGGTTATAGGTTTTATATAAAAAATAAAATATCAAAAAAATTTTCTATAATTTGTTATCATTTTAATATGACCTTTGAAAATATAATAATATTTACAATTTTTTGAAATGTGAATACAATATTTAATTTTAATATTATTAATAATTATATATCATGTAATTTCAATATAAAAATTTTATTGATAGATAATATTATAATGATTAAAAATTAAATTAATAATTTATTAATAAAAAAATAGATATTAATAAAAAATATTTACAAAACCCAAATTGATTCAAAATTAAACTAAAATATATTAGTGGATAATTATTTTTAATTTTTAAATTATTACTTCTTTTAGCATCGTATATTTTGTTATTAAAAATAAATTAATTAAATTATATTTGTCGCACTCATACTTTATTTTGTAATAAATATTTCAATAAAAATAAACTAATAAAAAATTAAAATGAATATTTAAAATTATAATAAATAAAAATAAAAATTAAATTTATTAATTATTAAGTAGTATATATCAGTTTAATGGTTTATGTATTTAGGCATTATGGGATTTAGGAGTTTACTGAATTAACTATGGATGCATTTAGTGGTTTATAGGTTTTATTTATGAAAAATTTTTTAAAAAAAAATTATTATTTTTTGATATTTTCAAAGGTTATAACCTTTGAAAATATAATAATTTTTAAATTTTTTTCAAAGGTGAATATAATATTTATTTATAATAATCATAATAATTATATATCATATAAATTCAATATAAACAATTGTATTCATAGATATTCTAATAATTATCAAAAAATAAATTAAAAATCTATTATGAATAAGATTGATATTACTTAAAATATAATATTAAAACCTAAATTGATTCAAAAGCAAAACAAAATATATTACTTAATAATAATTATTTGCTTTTAAATTTTTATTCTTTTTATAAGCTTATCAAATTTTTGATGAAAAATAATTTTTATAAATTATATTTTTAACTCATAATTTATTTTATAATTAATATATATTTATAAATAAAAAACATAACAATCAAAATGAATTTTTTAAATTAAAATGAAAAAAAATAAAAATGAGATTTATTAATTATTATATACGGGATGACCATTTAAACAATTCTTTATATAGGGGTATCAGAATTTTGTAGTTTAGAGATTTAAGTGTTTAGGCATTTAGTAATGTATAGGTTTTATTTAAACAATGAAATAATAAAATTTTTTTTTTCTTTTTTAACATGTTCAAAGTTATAATCTTTGAAAATATAATAATTTTAAAGTTTTTTCCAAAAGTGAATATAATATTTATTTATAATAATTATTAAATTTATATATCATTTAAATTAAATATAAATATATTTATTGATAAATATTCTAATAATGATCAAAAAATAAATTAATAATCGATTATTAATAAGTTAGATATCAATTAAATATAATTATTAAACCTAAAATGATTCAGAAACAAAGTAAAATATATTACTATATAATAATTTTTTGTTTTTATTATTTTTTTTTAATAAGTTTATCTATATTTTTTTGTTGAAAAATAACTTATATAAATTATAATTTTCTAACTTATAATTTATTTTGTATTTAATATTATATAAAAATAAACAAATAAATAACTAAATTGAATATTTAAAATTATAAAGAAAAAAATAATAATGAGATTTATTATTTATTTTTTAGGACATACCTGTTTAACAATATTTATCTATTTAGGGTTTTCGAGATTTAGAAGTTATTGATTTAAGTATTTAGGCATTTAATGGTTTATAGATTTTATTTAAACAATGAAATAACAAAAAATATATTTTTGATATTTTTTCAAATTTTCAAATGTCATAACATTTGAAAATATAATAATTTTAAAATTTTTTAAAAATGTGAATACAATATTTAGTAATAAAAATTAGTATAACTATATATAATATAAAATAAATATGAATAATTTTATTGATAAAGATTATATCAATTATCAAAAAATAAATTAATAAGCTATTTTAATATGATGGATATAAATTAAAATATAATTAAAAAAACTAAAATGATTCAAAATAAAAGTAAAATTTATTACTAAATTAATTTTTTTTTAGCTTTTGCATCATTTTATAAGCTTATATATTTTTTTGATGAAAAATATATTATTTAAATTATATTTGTCACTCAATTTATTTTGTAATTAATATTTCTATAAATTATTTAAATTATATTTAAGTTTTACGAGTTTAAAGGTTTAGGTATTTAGGGGCTTCGAGGTTTAGGAGTTTAGAGATTTATGTTTTTATGCATTTAATGGTTTATAAGTTTTATTTAAACAATGATATAACAAAAATTTATTTTTGTTATTTTTTCTCATTTTTGAAGGTTATAACCTTTGAAAATATAATAATTTTTAAATTTTTTTTATGTGAATACTATATTTAGTTATGATAATCTTAATAATTATATATCATGTTAATGCAATATAAACAATAATATTGATAGATATTATATTACTGATCAAAAAATAAATTAATAAACTATTATTAATAAGATAGATATTTTTTAAAATATTTTTGCAAAACGTAAATTTATTCAAAATCAAAGTAAAATATAATACTAAATAATAATTTTTTTGATGTTTTGCTTCTTTTTATATGTTTATATTTTTTGTTATTAAAAGTAAATTATTTAAATGATATTTGTCTTCCACATAATTTATTTTTAATTTATAATTCTATAAAAATAAACTAAAAAATAATTAAAATGAAGATTTAAAATAATAATGAATACAAATAAAATTGAGATGTATTATATATTATTCGGAATATACAAGTTTAATGGTTTAAGTATTTTGGTGTTTTGGGGTTTAGTGATTTAAGTGTTTAGGACTTTAGTGATTTAAAGTTTTTATTTAAAGAATGAAAAAATAAAAAATTAAATTTTTTAATTTTTTTTAATTTTTGAAGGTTATAACCTTTTAAAATATAATAATTTTAATTTTATTTAAATGTTAATATAATATTTAGTGAAAATATTCTTAATAATTATATATAATGTAAACTCAATATAAATAATTTTATTAATAGATATTATAATAATGATCAATAAAAAATTAATAAACTATGATTAATAAGAATGATATAAATTAAAATATAATTACAAAAACTAAAATGATTCAAAATAAAAATAAAATATATTACAAAATAATAAATTTTTGTTTTTAAAATTTTGCCTCTTTTTATAAGCATATATTTTTTTTGATAAATAATAAATTATTTAAAATTGATATGTCTCTCTAATAATTTATTTTGTGATTAATATTTCTATAAAAAATAAATTTGATTTATGATTTATTATTAATGTATACCAATTTAATAGTTTAAGTATTTAAAAGTTTTGTCATTTAGGAGTTTAGCAATTTATGTTTCTAGGCATTTAGTGGTTTATAGGTTTTATTAAAACAATAAAATAACAAAAAAAAATTTGTAATTTTTTCTCATTTCCATAGGTAATAACCTTTGAGAATATAATAATATTTAAAATGTGATTAAAATGTGAATACTATGTATAATTATATTAATCTTATTAATTATATATCATATAAATTCAATATAAACAATTTTAATGATAGATATCATAATAATGATCAAAAATTAAATTAATAAACTATTATTAATAATATAAATATTAATTAAAATATATTTACATAACACAAAATAATTCAAAATCAAATCAAAATATCTTACTAAATAATAATATTTAGATGAAAAATATATTACTATATAAATATGATTCAGAAGAAAGCAAAATATATTATTATATAATAATTTGTTGTTTTGAAATTTTTTTTTTAAAAAGTTTATCCATATTTTTTTGATCAAAATTAATTTATATAAATTATATTTGTCTAACTCATAATTTATTTTTTAATTTATATTTATATAAAAATAAACAAATAAATAATTAAAATGAATATTTAAAATTATAATGAAAAAGATAATATTAAGATTTATTCTTTATTATTTTGGGTATACCAGTCAAATTTAAATTAGTTCTGTCTCACTAATAATTTATTTTGTTATTAATATTTCTATAAAAATAAACTGATAAATAATTAAAATAATAATTAAAAATTATACTAAATAAAAATTAAAATGAGATTTATGAATTATTATTAATGTATACCAGTTTAATATTTTATGTATTTAAATGTTTTTTAATTTATGACTTTAGCGATTTATGTTTTTATGCATTTAGTGGTTTATATGTTTTATTTAAATAGTGAAATAACAAAAAATTTATTTTTGATATTTTTTCACATTTTCAAAGATTATGACCTTTGAAAATATGATAATTTTAAAACTTTTTAAAAAATGTGAATACATTATTTAGTAATAATAATCATTATAATTATATATAATATAAACTAAAAATAAACAATTTTATTGGTAGATATGATATCAATTATCAAAAAATAAATTAATATGCTATTATTAAACAATGATATTACAAAAAATTTATTTTTATTAATTTTTTAATTTTTGAAGGTTATAACCTTTGAAAATATAATAATTTCTAAATTTTTTTCAAATGTAAAAATAATATTTAGTTATGATAATCTTTATAATTATAAGTCATTTAAATTCAATATAAATAATTACATTGCTAGATATTATAATTATGATCAAAAAAAATTAATAAACTATTATTAATTGTATAGATATTATTTAAAATATATTTGCAAAATCTAAATTTATTCAAAATCAAAGTAAAATATATTACTTAATAATAATTTTTTTAATGTTTTGCATTTTTTATAACTTTATATTTTTGTTATTATAAATAAGTTATTTAAATTAATTTGTCTTTCTCATAATTTATTTTGTAATTTATAATTCTATAATCATAAACTAATAAATAATTAAAATAATTATTTAAATTTATAATGAATACAAATAAAATTTAGATTTATTATTTATTCTTCAGTATATACCGGTTTAATGGTTTAAGTATTTAGGTGTTTTTTGGTTCAGGAGTTTAGTGATTTAAGTGTTTAGACCTTTATTGATTTATAGTTATTATCTAAAGAATTAAAAACAAAAAATTTAATTTTTTGAATTTTTTTTAATTTTTGAAGGTTACAACCTTTGAATTTTAATTTAAAGAGTTTAATTTTTGAAGGTTACAACCTTTGAATTTTAATTTAAAAAGTTTAATTTTTGAAGGTTACAACCTTTGAATTTAAAGAGTTTAATTTTTTAATTTTAAAAAAATTTAAAATTATTATATTTTCAATGGTTACAACCTTTGAAAATATAATAATTTTAAATTTTTTTTAATGTGAATATAATATTTAGTTATAATAATCTTAATAATTATATAAATGTAAACTAAATATAAATAATTTTATTAATAGATATTATAATAATGATCAATAAATAAATTAATAAATTAGTATTAATAAGAATGTAATAAATTAAAATATTATTATAGAATCTAAAATGATTCAAAATCAAAATAAGATATATTACTAAATAATAATTTTTTATTTTAAAAATTTTGCCTCATTTTATAAGCATATATATTTTTTGATGAAAAATAAATTATTTAAATTATATCTGTCTCGCTAATAATTTATTTTGTAATTAATATTTCTATAAAAATAAATTGATAAATAATTAAAATGAATATTTAAATTATAATGAATACTAATAAAAAAGAGATATATGATTTATTATTTAGGACCTATTCAATTGTTTAAGTATTTTGTGGTTTTGGGGTTAAAGAGTTTATTGATTTATAGGGTTGCACATTTAAGTGTTTATAGGTTATATCTAATCAATGAAATAACAAAAAATTTATTATTATGAATTTTTGTGATTTTCAAAGGTTATAAACTTTGAAAATATAATAATTTTTTAATCTTTTTAAAATATGAATACTATACTTAGTTATAATAATCTTAATAATTATATTTGATGTAAATTTAATATAAAAAATTTTATTAATATATATTATTATAATGATCGAAAAATAAATTAATAAACTATTATTAATAATATAGATATTAATTAAAATATATTTGTAGAAGCCAAAATAATTCAAAATCAAAGTAAATTATATTACTAAATAAAATTTTGAATTTTTGAAATTTTGTTTATTTTTATAAGCTTATTTTTTTTCGTAAAAAATAATATTTTTAAATTATATGTCTCACTCATTATTTATTTTTTAATTAATATTTCTATAAAAATAAACTAAAAAATAATTAAAATGAATATTTAAAATTATAATGAATACAAATAAAAATGAAATTTATTATTAATTATTTAGGTTATATAGGTTTAATGGTTTAAGTATTTAGGGGGTTATATTAAAAAAAATTATTTTTGTGATTCTTTATCATTTTTGAAGGTTATAACCTTTGAAAATATAATAATTTTTAATTTTTTTTCAAATTTAAATATAATATTTAGTTATAATAATATTAATATTTATAAGACATTAAAATTCAATATAAGTAATTTTATTGATATATTTTATAATAATGATCAAAAAATAAATTAATTAACTATTATTAATAAGATTGATAGCAATTAATATATAAATGCAAAACCTATAATGATTCAAAATCAAAGTAAAAGATATTACTAAATGATATTTTTTGTTTTTAAATTTTTACTTCTTTTTATAAGCTTATATTTATTTTTTGATTAAAAATAAATTATTAAAATTATATTTATCTCTCTTTATTTATTTTGGAATTAATATTTCTATAAAAAATAAACTAATAAATAATTAAAATGAATATGTAAAATTATAATGTATACAAATTAAAATGAAATTTATTATTGATTATTTAGGTTATATAGGTTTAATTGTTTAAGTATTTAGGGGGTTTTTGGGTTAAGGAGTCTAGATAATTAAATGATTAGGCATTTAGTGGTTTATATGTTTTATTTAAATAATAAAATAAAAAAAATTATTTTTGTGATTCTTTATCATTTTTGAAGGTTATAACCTTTGAAAATATAATAATTTTTACATTTTTTTCAAATGTAAATATAATATTTAGTTATAATAATCTTAATATTTATAAGACATTTAAATTCAATATAAGTAATTTTATTGATATATATTATTATAATGATCAAAAAATAAATTAATAAACTATTATTAATAAGATTGATAGCAATTAATATATAAATGCAAAACCGATAATGATTTAAAATCAAAGTAAAAGATATTACTAAATGATATTTTTTGTTTTTAAATTTTTACTTCTTTTTATAAGCTTATATTTATTTTTTGATTAAAAATAAATTATTAAAATTATATTTATCTCACTCTGTATTTATTTTGTAATTAATATTTCTATAAAAAATAAACCAATAAATAATTAAAATGAATATTTAAAATTATAATGAATACAAATTAAAATGAGATTTATGATTTATTATATATGGTATACCGATTTAATGGATTGTTAATTTAGGGGTTTTGTCGTTTAGGTGTTTAGCAATTTATGTTTTTAGGCATTTAGTGGTTTATAGTTTTTTTTTATATAATAAAAATAAAAAATTTTTTTATTAATTTTATCTGATTTTCAATGCTTATAACCTTTAAAAATAAAATAATTTTTGAAATTTTTTGAAATGTGAATACCATGAATAATTATATTAATCTTACTAATTATATATCATAAAATTCAATTTAAACAATTTTAATGATAGATAGTATAATAATGATCAAAAATTAAATTAATAAACTATTATTAATAATATAAATATTAATTAAAATATATTTACATAACACAAGATGATTCAAAATATAATCAAAATATATTACTAAATAATAATATTTAATTTTCAAATATTTCCTTCTTTTTATAAGCTTATATTTTTTATTGATTAAAAATAAAATTTTTAAATAATATTTGTCTCACTCAAAATATTTTTTGTAATTAATTTTTCTAAATAATTAAACTATACATAATTAAAATGAATATTTAAAATTATAATAAATAGAAATAAAAATTATATTTATTAATTATTATGTATTATATAGGGGTTTAATGGTTTATGTATTTAGGTCTTACGGAGTTTAGGAGTTTCCTAATTTAATTGTGTATGAATTTAGTGGTTTATAGGTTTTATTTAAAAAATAAAATAACAAAAAATTTATTTTTATTATTTTTTAAAATTTTCAAAGGTTATAACCTTTGAAAATATAATAATTTTTAAATTTTTTTAAAAGTAAATTAAATTTTTTGTGATAATAATCATTATATTTATATTTCATAAATTCAATATAAATAATTTTATTGATAGATATTCTAATAACTATCAAAAAATAAAATAATAATCTATTATTAATAAGATAGATATCAATTAAAATATAATTACAAAACCAAAAATGATTCAGAAGCAAAGCAAAATATATTACTATATAATAATATTTTGTTTTAAAATTTTTTTTCTTTTTAAAAGTTTATCTATATTTTTTTGATGAATAATAATTTATATAAATTATATTTTTCTAACTCATAATTTATTTTGTAATTAATATTTATATAAATATAAACAAATAAATATTAAAATGAATATTTAAAATTATAATGAAATAAATGATATTTATTCTTTATTATTTAGGGTATACCGGTTTTATTTAAATTATATATATCTTACTAATAATTTATTTTATAATTATTATTTCTATAAAAATAAAGTGTTAAATAATTAAAATAAAAATTTAAAATTATATTGAATAAAAATTAAAATTAAATTTATTAATTATTCTTAATGTATACCAATTTAATGGTTTAAGTATTTAGATGTTTTGTCGTTTAGAAGTTTAGTGATTTATGTTTTTAGGCATTTTGTGGTTTATAGGTTTTATTTTAACAATGATATAACGAAAAAATTATTTTTGATATTTTTTTAGATTTTCAAAGTTTATAACATTTGAAAATATAATAATTTTTAAATTTTTTCAAATGTAAATATAATATTGAGTTATAATAATCTTAATAATTATAAGTCATATCAATTCAATATAAATAATTACATTGCTAGATATTATAATAATGATCAAACAAATTTTAATAAACTATTATTAATAAGATAGATATTATTTAAAATATATTTGCAAAATCTAAATTTATTCAAAATCAAAGTAAAATATATTTCTAAATAATAATTTTTTTTAATGTTTTGCTTTTTTTATAGGTTTATAATTTTGTTTTTAAAAATAAATTATTTAAATTATATTTGTCTTACTCATAATTTTTTTTTGTAAATTATAATTCTATAATAATAAACTAAGAAATAATTAAAATGAATATTTAAATTTATAATGAATACAAATAAAATTGAGATTTATTATTTATTATTAAGGATATACCTGTTTATTGTTTTAAGTATTTAGTTTTTTCGTGGTTTAAGAGTTTAGTGATTTAATTATTTAGACCTTTAGTGATTTATAGTTTTCAATTAAATAATGAAAAAACAAAAAATTTAATTTTTTGATTTTTATAATTTTTGAAGGTTATAACCTTTGAAAATATTATAATTTTTAATATTTTTTAAATTTGAATATAATATTTAGTTATAATAATCTTAATAATTTAATATAATATAAACTAAATATAAATAATTTTATTAATAAATATTATAATAATGATCAATAAATTAATTAATAAACTTGTATTAATAAGAATGATGTAAATTAAAATATAATTGTAAAATCTAAAATGATTCAAATCAAAATAAAATATATTAATAAAAAATAATTTTTTATTTTTAAAATTTTGCATCATTTTATAGGCATATATATTTATTTTGATGAAAAATTAATTATTTAAATTATATCTGTCTCACTAATAATTTGTTTTGTAATTAATATTTCTATAAAAATAAACTGATAAATAATTAAAATGAATATTTAAAATTATAATGAATACTAATAATAATGAGAATTATGATTTATTATTTAGACTATACTAATTTAATGTTTTGAGTATTTATGAGCTTCGGGGATTAGGAGTTTAGTCATTTTAGTATTTAGTCATTTAGTTGTTTATAGGTTTTATTTAAAAAATAAAATAAAAAAAAGTATTTTTGTTATTCTTTCTCATCTTTGAAGATGATAACCTTTGAAAATATAATAATTTTTAATTTTTTTTTGAAAAATGAATACAATATGAAGTTAATACTCATAATAATTAAATATCATATAAATTCAATATAAATTATTTTATTGGTATATATTATAATAATGATCATAAAAAAATAAGAAACAATTATTAATAAGATAAATATTGTTTAAAATATATTTGCAAAACCTAAAATGATTCAAAATCAAAGTGAAATATTTTACTAAATATTAATTTTAAATTTTTAAATTTTTATATCCATTTATATGCTTATATATTTTTTGATGAAAAACAAATTTTTTAAATTATATTTTTCTCAATAATAATTTATATTTTAATTTATATTTCTATAAAAACAAACTAATAAATAATAAAGATGTATGTTTTAAATTATAAAGAATACTAAAAAAATGAGATTTATTATTTTATATTTATTATTTATTATTTATAGTATACCGGTTTAATCTTTAAATTATTTAGGGGTTTTGTCATTTAGAAATTTAGCAATTTAAGTTTTTAGGCTTTTAGTGGTTTATAGGTTTTATTTATATAATAAAAATAAAAATAAAAAATTTTTGATTTTTCTAACTTTCAAAGGTCATAAACTTTGAAAAGAGATAATATTTAAAATTTTTTGAAATGTGAATACCATGTATAATTATATTAATCTTACAAATTATATATCATATAAATTAAATATAAATAATTTTAAAGATAGATATTATAATAATGATCAAAAATTGAATAAACAAACTATTATTAAAAATCTAAATATTAATTAAAATATATTTACATAACACAAAATGATTCAAAATCAAATCAAAATATATTACTAAATAATAATATTTAATTTTTTAATTTGTCCTTCTTTTTTTAAGCTTATATTTTTTTTTGATTAAATATAAATTATTTAAATATTATTTGTCTCATTCGAAATTTATTTTGAATTAATTTTTCTAAAAAATTAAAATATAAATAATTAAAATGAATATTTAAATTTATAATAAATAGAAAAATAAATGAGATTTATTATTTAATAAGTAGAATATAGCTTTTAAAAGGTTTATGTATTTAGGAGTTTCGGGGTTTATGAGCTTACTGATTTAAGTAATTAATCATTTAATGATCTATAGGTTTTATTTAAAAAATGAAATAACAAAAAATTTATTTTTATTTTGTTAATTTTTTAAGGTTATAACTTTTGAAAATATAATAATTTTTAAATTTTTTTCAAAAGTGAATACAATATTTATTTATAATAAACATAATAATTATGTATCATATAAATTCAATATAAACAATTTTATTGATAGATATTCTAATAATTATCAAAAAATAAATTATAAATCTATTATGAATACGATTGATATTACTTAAAATATAATATCAAAACTTGAAATGATACAAAAGCAAAGCAAAATATATTACTTAATAATAATTATTTGTTTTTAAATTTTTATTCTTTTTATAAGAATAACTATTTTTTGATGAAAAATAATTTTTATAAATTATATTTTTAACTCATAATTTATTTTATTATTTATACAGATATACAAATAAAAAACTAAAAATCAAAATGATTTTTTTAAATTATAATGAAATCAAATAAAAATGAGATTTATTAATTATTATTTAGTGTATACCGGTTTAAAGAATTATTTATATAGGGGTATCAAAATTTTGTAGTTTAGTGATTTAAGTGTTTAGGCATTTAGTGGTGTATAGATTTTATTTAAACAATGAAATAATAAAAAAAAATATTTTTTTTTATTTTTTCTCATTTTCAAAGGTTATAACCTTAGAAAATATAATAATTTAAAATTTTTTTTCAAAAGTGAATATAATATTTAGTCATAATAATCATTATATTTATATATCATAAGCTAAGCAAAATATATTACTATAAAATAATTTTTTGTTTTTAAATTTTTTATAAAAATTTATCTATATTTTTTTTATTGAAAAATAATTTATATAAATAATATTTGTTTAACTCATATTTTATTTTGTGATTAATATTTATATAAAAATATACAAATAAATAATTAAAATGAATATTTAAAATTAAAATGAAAAAAAATGAGTTTTATTATTTATTATTTAGGGTATACCGGTTAAATTTAAATTAGATCTTTCTTACTAATAATTTATTTTGTAATTAATATTTCTATAAAATTAAACTGATAAATAATTAAAATAAAAATTTAAAATTAAACTGAATAAAAATTAAAATGAAATTTATGATTTATTATTAATGTATACCAGTTTAATTGTTTAAGTATTTAGAGGTTTTCTCATTTAGGAGTTTAGTGATTTATGTTTTTAGGCATTTAGTGGTTTATAGGTTTTATTTAAACAATAAAATAATAAAAATAAATTTTGTATTTTTTTCTAATTTTCATAGGTCATTACCTTTGAAAATATAATAGTATTTAACATTTTTTGCAATGTGAATATAATATTTAGTTATAATAATATTAATAATTATATATCATATAAATTCAATATAAATAATTTTATTGATAGATATTATAATAATGATCAAAAATTAAATTAATAAATTATTAATAATAAGATTAATATTAATTAAAAAATATTTACAAAACCCAAATTGATTCAGAATATAAGTTAAAAATATTACTGGATAATAATTCTTAATTTTTAAATTTTTACTTATTTTATAAGCATAAATACTTTTATTGATTAAAAATGAATTATTTAAATTATATTTCTCGCACTCATACTTTATTTTTTAATAAATATTTCTATAAAAATAAAATAATAAATAATCAAAATGAATATTTAAAATTATAATAAATAGAAATAAAAATTAGATTTATTAATTATTAAGCAGTATATAGCGGTTTAATGGTTTATGTATTTAGGCATTATGAGGTTTAGAAGTTTACTGATTTAACTGTGTATGCATTTAGTGGTTTATAGGGTTTATTAAAAAAATATTATAATAAAAAATTTATTTTTATTATTTTTTGATATTTTCAAATAGTTATAACCTTTGAAAATATAATAATTTTTAATTTCTTTTTAAATATGAATACAATTTTTAGTTATAATAATCATTATATTTATTATCATATAAATTCAAAATAAATAATTTTATTGATAAATATTCTAATAATGATCAAAAAATATATTAATAATTTATTATTAATAAGATAGATATCAATTAAAATATAATTACAAAACCTAAAAAGATTCAGAAGGAAAGCAAAATATATTACTATATAATAAATTTTTGTTTTGAAATTTTTTCTTCTTTTTATAAGTTTATATATTTTTTGATAAAAATAATTTATATCAATTATATTTGTCTAACTCATAATTTATATTGTTATTAATATTTAATAAAAATAAACGAATAAATAAATAAAATGAATATTTTAAATTATAATGATAAAAATAATATTGAGATTTATTATTTATTATTTAGGATATACAAGTTTAAAACGATTATATATTTAGGGGTTTAGAGATTTCAGCGTTATTGACTTAAGTGTTTAGATATTTAGTAGTTTATAAGATTTATTTAAACAATGAAATAAGAAAAAAATTATTTTTGATATTTTCTCACATTTTCAATGGTGATAACATTTGATAATATAATAATTTTAAATTTTTATAAAAATGTGAATACAATATTTAGTATTAAGAATTATTATAATTATATATAATATAAACTAAATATAAACAATTTTATTTGTAGATATGATATCAATTATCAAAACATAAATTAATATGCTATTATTAATATAATGGATATAAATTAAAATATAATTGCAAAACCTAAAATTATTCAAAATCAAAGTAAAATTTATTACCAAATAATAATTTTTGTTTTTTAGTTTTTGCTTCTTTTTATAAGCTTATATTTTTTTTTGATGAAAAATAAATTATTTAAATTATATTTAAGGTTTACGAGTTTAAAGTTTTAAGTATTTAGGGACTTTTGTGTTTAGGAGTTTATAGATTTAAGTGTTTGAGCATTTAGTGGTCTATATGTTTTATTTAAATAATGATATAACAAAAAATATATTTTTATTTTTTTTTTCTAATTTTTCAAGGTTATAACCTTTGAAAATATAAAAAATTTTAAATTTTTTTCAAATGTAAATATAATATTTAGTTATAATAATCTTAATAAATATAAGTCATTTAAATTCAATATAAAAATCACATTGCTAGATATTATAATAATGATCAATAAATAAATTAATAAACTATTATTAATAAGATAGATATTATTTAAAATATATTTTCAAAATCGAAATTTATTCAAAATCAAGTATATATTACTAAATAATAATTTTTTTATAATTTTGCTTTTTTTATAAGTTTATTTCTTTGTTATTAAAAATAAATTATTTAAATTATATTTGTTATCCAAATAATTTATTTTTTAATTTATAATTCTATAAAAATAAACTAATAAATAATTAAAATAAATAATTAAAATTATAATGAATACAAATAAAATTGAGATTTATTATTTATTATTCAGGATATACAGGTTTAATGGTTTAAGTATTTAGGTGTTTCGGGATTTAGTCATTTAAGTGCTTATGCCTTTGGTGATTTTATGTAATTTTTGAAGGTTATAACCTTTGAAAATATAATAATTTTTAATTATTTATAAAATGTGAATATAATATTTAGTTATAATAATCTTTATAATTATATATAATGTAAAATCAGTATAAATAATTTTATTAATAGATATTATAATAATGATCAATAAATAAATTAATAAACTATTATTAATTAGAATGATATAAATTAAAATATAATTGCAAAATCTAAAATCATTCAAAATTAAATTAAAATAAATTACTAAATAATAATATTTTGTTTTAAAAATTTTGCCTCTTTTTATAATCTTATATTTTTTTGATGAAAAATAAATTATTTAAATTATATCCATCTCACTAATAATTTATTTTGTAATTAATATTTCAATAAAAATAAACATATAAATAATTAAAACGAATAGTTAAAATTATAATGAATACTAATAAAAATGAGATTTATTATTTATTATTTAGAGTATACTAATTTAAAGGCTTATGTATTTATGGGCTGCGGGGTTTAAGAGTTTAGTCAGTAAGAATTTAAGTATTTTGTGGTTTATAGATTTTATTTAAAAAATCTAATAACTAAAAAATTATTTTTTTATTTTTTCTTATTTTTAAAAGTTATAACATTTGAAAACTTAATAATTTTTAATTTTTTTTAAAATATGAAAATATTATTTTGTTATAATAATCTAAATAATTATATATTATGTAAATTCAATATAAATACTTTTTTTATAGATATTATGATGACGATAATAAAATAAATTAATAAACTATTATTAATAAGATAGATATTAAATAAAATTTATTTGCAAAACCTAAAATGATTTAGAATCAAAGTAATATATATTAATAAGATAGATATTAAATAAAACTATTATTAATAAGATAAAATATACATGTTTAAAAGATTATATATTTAGGAGTTTTGGGATTTAAGAATTTAGTGATTTAAGTGTTTAGGCATTTAGCAGTTTATAGGTTTTATTTAAAAAATAAAATAATAAATTTTTTTTTTGTTATTTGTTCTCATTTTTGAAGGATATAACCTTTTAAACTATAACAATTTTTAATTTTTTTTAAATGTGAATACTATTTTTAGTTATGATAATCTTAAAAATTATATATCATGTAAATTAAATATAAAGAATTATCTTGATATATATTATAATAGTGATCATACAAAAGATTAATAAACAATTATTAATAAGTTAAATATTATTAAAAATATATTTACAAAACGTAAAATTATTAAAAATCAAAGTGAAATATTTTACTAAATATTAATTTTAAATTTTTAAATTTTTAAATTTTTGTATCCATTTATAAGCCTATATATTTTTTGATGAAAAATAAATTATTTAAATTATATTTGTCTAACTATTAATTTATTTTTTAATTTATATTTCTATAAAAATAAACTAATAAATAATTAAAATGTATATATAAAATTATAATGAATACTAATAAAAATGAGATTTATTATTTATTATTTAGGGTATACCTATTTAATGATTTAAGTTTATTATGGTTTTGGGGTTAATGAGTTTATTGATTTATATGTTTACACATTTAGGTTTTATTTATTGATTTATAGGTTTTATTTAATTAATGAAATAAAAATAAATTATTTTTATGAATTTTCGTGATTTTCAAAGGCTATAACCTTTGAAAATATAATTCTTTTTTAATAGTTCTAAAATATGAATACAATACTTATTTATAATAATCTTAATAATTATATTTGATGTAAATTCAATATAAAAATTTTTATCAATATATATTATTTTGATGATCAAAAAATAAATTAATAAACTATTATTAATAAGATAGATATTAATTAAAATATATTTGTAGAACACAAAATAATTCAAAATCAAAGTAAATTATATTACTAAATAAAATTTTAAATTTTTGAAATTTTGTTAATTTTTATAAGCTTATATTTTTTTAATACAAAATAATTTATTTAAATTATATATGTCTCACTCATTATTTATTTTGTAATTAATATTTCTATAAAAATAAACAAAAAATAATTAAAATGAATATTTAAAATAATAATGAATACATATAAAAATGAGATTTATTATTTATTATTTATTATTTAGGTTATATAGGTTTAATGGTTTAAGTATTTAGGTGGTTTTGGGGTTTAGGAGTCTAGAGATTTAAATGTTTAGGCATTTAGTGGTTTATTAGTGTTTTTTAAATAATAAAATAATAAAAAAATTATTTTTGTGATTTTTTATCATTTTTGAAGTTTATAAGCTTTGAAAATATAATAATTTTTAAAATTTTTTCAAATATAAATATAATATTTAGTTATAATAATCTTAATAATTATAAAACATTTAAATTCAATATTTGTAATTTTATTGTTAGATATTATAAAATTGATCAAATAATAAATTAATAAACTATTCTTAATAATATTGATAGCAATAACACTATAATTGCAAAACCTATATATAATGATTCAAAATCAAAGTAAAATATATTACTAAATAATAATTTTTTGTTTTAAAATTTTTACTTCTTTTTATATGCTTATATTTTTTTTTATTAAAAATAAATTATTAAAATTATAGTTGTCTTGCTCATTATTTATTTTGTAATTAATATTTCTATAAAAAATAAACTAATAAATAATTAAAATGAATATTAAAAATTATAATGAATACAAATTAAATGAGATTTATGATTTATTATATGTGGTATACCGGTTTATTAGTTTTATTATTTAGTAGTTTTGTCATTTAATAGTTTATCAATTTTTTTAAGGTATTTAGTGGTTTATAGGTTTTATATATATAATAAAATAAAAAAAAATTTTAGATTTTTTCTGATTTTCAAAGGTTACCTTTAAAAATAAAATAATTATTAAAATTTTTTGAAATGTGAATACTATGTATAATTATATTAATCTTACTAATTATATATCATATAAATTTAATATAACCAATTTTAATGATAGATATTATAATAATGATCATAAATTAAATTAATAAACTCTCATTAATAATATAAATATTAATTATAATATATTTATATAACAGAAAATCATTCAAAATCAAATCAAAATATATTACTAAATAATAATATTTAATTTTTAAAATTTTCCTTCTTTTTATATGCTTATATTTTTTTTGATTAAAAATAAATTATTTAAATAATATTTGTCTCACTCGAAATTTATTTTGTAATTAATTTTTCTAAAAAATTAAACTATAAATAATTAAAATGAATATTTAAATTATAATAAATAGAAATACAAATGAGATTTATTATTTATTAAGTAGTATATAGATGTTAAAATGTTTATGTATTTAGGGGTTTCAGGGTTTATGAGCTTACTAATTTAAGTAAGTAAGCATTTAATGGTATATAGGTTTTATTTAAAAAATAAAATAACTAAAAATTTATTTTTATTATTTTTTCTCATTTTTTAAGATTATAACCTTTGAAAGTATAATAATTTTTAAATTTTTTTCAAAAGTTAATACAATATATTTTTATAATAATCATAATAATTATATATCATATAAATTCAATATAAATAATTTTATTGATAGATATTCTAATTATTATCAAAAAATAAATTAAGAATCTATTATGAATAAGATTGATTTTACTTAAAATATAAATTCAAAACCTAAAATGATTCAAAATCAAAGCTAAATATATTACTAAATAATAATCATTTGTTTTTAAATTTTTATTCTTTTTATAAGATTATCAATTTTTTGATTAAAAATAATTTTTATAAATTATATTTTTAACTCATAATTTATTTTATAATTAATACATATATACAAATAAAAAACTAAAAATCAAAATGATTTTTTTAAATTATAATGAAAACAAATAAAAATGAGATTTATAAATTTTTATTTAGGTAATACCAATTTAAAGGATTATCTATATAGAGGTATCGAGATTTTTTAGTTTAGTGATTTAAATGCTTAGGCATTTAGTGGTGTATAGGTTTTATTTAAATATTAGGATAACAAAGAAAATTTTTTTTTTTTTTCACATTTTCAAAGTTTATAACCTTTGAAAATATAATAATTTTAAAATTTTTTTCAAAAGTGAATACAATATTTAGTTATAATAATCATTATATTTATATATCATATAAATTCAATATAAACATTTTTATTGATAAATATTCTAATAATGATAAAAAAATAACTTAATAATCTATTATTAATAAGATAGATATCAATTAAAATATAATTACAAAACCTAAAATGATTCATAAGCAAATCAAAAAATATTACTATATAATAATTTTTTGTTTCGAAAATTTTTTTTTCTTTTAAAATGTTTATCTATAACTTTTTGATGAAAAATAATTTACATAAATTATATTTCTGTAACTCATAAATTATTTTGTAATTAATATTTATATAAAAATAAACAAATAAATAATTAAAATAAATATTTAAAATCATAATTAAAAAAATGAGATTTATTATTTATTATTTAGGGTATACCGGTGTAATTTATATTTGATTTGTCTTACTATTAATTTATTTTGTAATTAATATTTCTATAAAAATAAACTAAAATTAATTAAGATAAAAATTTAAAATTATACTGAATAAAATAACAAAAAAAAAATTTGTAATTTTTTCTCATTTTTATCGGTTTTAACCTTTGAAAATATAATAATATTTAAAATTTTTTGAAATGTAAATATAATATGTAGTTATAATAATATTAATAATTATATATGATATAAATTCAATATAAATAATTTTATTGATAGATATTATAATAATGATCAAAAATTAAATTAATACTATTAATAATAAAATATATATTAATTAAAAAATATTTAGAAAACCCAAATTGATTCAATATTAAAGTAAAATATATTACTGGATAATAATTTTGAATTTTTAAATTTTTACTTCTTTTATAAGCGTATATATTTTTTTAATTAAAAATAAATTATTTTAATTATATTTGTCGCACTTATAATTTATTTTATACTAAATATTTCTATAATAATAAACTAATAAATAATTAAAATGAATATATATACTATAATAAATAGAAATTAAAATTAGATTTATTAATTATTATGTATTAAATAGAAGTATAATGATCTATGTATTTAGGTATTACGGGGTTTAGGTGTTTATTGATTTAATTGTTTAGGCATTTAGTGGTTTATAGGTTTTATTTAAAAAATAAAATAACAAAACATTTATTTTTATTATATTTTGATATTTTCAGAAGTTATAACCTCTGAAAATATAATAATTTTAAGTTTTTTTCAAAGGTGAATTCAATATTTAGTTAAAAAAACAATATTTTTATATATCATATTTCAACTTAAACAATTTTAGTGAGAAATATTCTATAATGATCAAAAAATAAATTAATAATCTATTATAAATAAGATAGATTTATATTAAAATATAATTACAAAACCTAAAATGATTCAGAAGCAAAGCAAAATATATTACTATATAATAATTTTTTGTTTTGAAAATTTTTTTTCTTTTAAAAAGTTTATATATAATTCTTTGATGAGAAAAAATATATATAAATTATTTTTGTCTAGCTCAATTTATTTTAGAATTAATATTTATATTTAATAAATAAAAAAATAAATAATTAAAATGAATATTTAATATTATAAAAAAATGACATTTATTATTTCTTATTTAGGGATACCGGTTTAATTTAAATTAGAGCTTTCTCACTAATAATTTATTTTGTAATTAATATTTCTATAAAATAAAATGATAAATAATTAAAATAAAAATTTGAATTTATACTGAATAAAAATTAAAATGAGATTTATGATTTATTATTAACGTATACCAATTTGATGATTAAAAGTATTTAGAGCTTTTGTCGTTAGGAGTTTAGTGATTTATGATTTTAGGCTTTTAGTGGTTTATAGGTTTTATTTAAAAAAATAAAATAACAAAAAAAAATTCATAATTTTTTATAATTTTCATAGGTTATAACATTTGAAAATATAATAATATTTAAAATTTTTCGAAATTTTAATAAAATATTTTGTTATAAAAATATTAATAATTATATATCATATAAATTTATTATAAATAATTTTATTGATAGATATTATAATAATGTTCAAAAATTAAATATATAAACTATTAATATAAAGATAGATATTAATTAAAAAATATTTACAAAACCCAAATTGATTCAAAATTAAAGTAACTTATATTACTTGATAATAATTTTTAATTTTTAAATTTATACTTCTTTTATAAGCAAATATTTTTATTAGAGAAATAATATTTAAATTATATTTGTCCCACTCATAATTTATTTTGTAATAAATATTTCTAAATAAATACACTAATAAATAATTAAAATGAATATTTAAAAATATAATAAATAGAAATAAAAAATAGATTTATTAATTATTAAGTAGTATTTAGTTGTTTAATGGTTTATGTATTTAGGCATTACAAGATTTAAGAGTTTACTGATTTAACTTTATATGCATTTAGTAGGGCAACTCACGGGACTCGGAGATTTGCGACCCAACCCGAAGTCTTGTCCCGAAAGAATCAGGACTAAAAAAAATCCGTTGACTTTGACTTTTTCCGTCCCATTCTGTCACGTATTTTTTCTTTTGGAACGGTTCCGGATCTTAAGCATATCCATCCCAAGAACTGTCCCGTCCTAAAAATACAATACTAGAACTAGGAATATATATATATATATATATAACATGAAGATGCCACCAATTCCGCTACTGCCCATCCAATTATGACGCACCTATTGCTGTTCCGATGAGTTCGAGGCCACCTCACGCCATTCCAACAGTGTTCAGTTAGATCCAGCCCTTGTCCGTGGCACTTCTGGTTGCCTCCACCGTGTCTCAGATGCCACCAGCCTTTTGGTTTGTTTTTCTGACGAGAAATGAGTGATTAATTATTATTATTATGTGTCTTAGTCAGTTTTTTTGAGTATTGGTTGTGGTGTTGTGGTTGGGCCGAATGATTGGGCTAAATGTGTTATAGTCAGTTATGTAGAGCTTGCTTGTTTGAAATATTTATATGTATTTATGCTTAACATATCATATTAATTAATGGCAATGCAGATGGCACAATCCAGCGGTAAACGAAAAATACAATAAATTGAAGATGATCACAATTCAAATAATTAAAGTACTGGAAAATCCAATCATCATGCTTTCACGAACCCTCTTATTGTTATGGCACGTTCTTCAATTCAAGTTGTAAAAAAAAGTCAAGGTTCATCTGAACCTCAAGCTCATAAAAAGTATAAGTTTGCTGTTTGGGAAACTTATAAGATATTAGTTGATTCAGAGGGAAATGAAACTGGTAGGGCAGCTTGTATATGGTGTAGGAAAGAATATTTGGCAAAAAGTGATCAAGGTACTTCGGGTTTATAGAAATACTTGAGAGAGACTTGTAAGAAATTTCCACCCAAAAAAAGAATTAATAGAAGCTCACATAGGTAAAGACAAGTCACAATCTTTGTTGAGTTTCACTAAAGGTACTAGTTCAGAGAATAACAAATTAACTTGTTGGCAATTTGATCAATAACTAGTTAGGAAGACTTTGGAGAAAGTGATCATAAAAGATGAATTGCTTTTTGTTTTGTTGAGAGGGATGAGTTTAAAAAGTTTTGTGAATTTAGTGTGCCTCAATTTAAAATTCCATCTAGGCACCCCACACTAAGGGATTGTTTTTCTTTGTTTGTGAAGGAAAAGAAAAAATTATTTGATAGCATATCATCTCATTGTTATAAAGTTTCATTGACTACCGACACTTGGACTAGCATTCAAAATTTGTCTTATATTTGTTTGACTGTTCATTCCATTGATTTTCAATGGAATATGCATAAAAGTCTTTTGAACTTTTGTGTAATTAAAAGTCATGTTGAAGTAATTATTAGAAATGCTAATGAGTTTTGCATGAATGAATGGGGTTTGAGAAAGTTGATGTGCATTACTGTTGACAATGCATCAAATAATGTTGTTGCAGTTGAACAAATATAAAAAAAAGGCTTGTGAAGAAAAGTGTTGTACCTTTGAGAGGCGAGCATTTTCATATGAGATGTTGTGCTCATATACGAAACATAATTGTCAGAGATGGAATTGCAGTAGTTGAGGGTTCTATTCAAAAAATTAGAGGTGTGGTGAAATATGTGAGGAGCAGTCCTAAAAGATTAGATATGTTTAAGTTATGTGTTGAAAAAGCAAACTTGACATATGGATCTTCATTGCAATTAGATTGTCCTACAAGATGGATTTCAACTTATTTGATGCTACAAAATGATATAAAATATCAAAAAGAATTTTATAAGTCGGAGGCAAAGTCAATAGATTTTTGAAGGAGTTTGGTTCAAATGTTCCAACTGAGAGAGACTGAACAAACGCCACAATTTTGGCTCATTTATTGAAAACTTTTTATGAGGTAACTTGTAAATTTTCTAGCTCATAATATTCTACCTCTAGTGTTTATTTTCTTGAGATTATTCGAATTTAGAAAAAAATTGAGCTTTGTGAAAAAAGTAGAGATACAATGGTGTCTGAAATGGGTATGAAAATGAGGCATAAATTCAACAAATATTGGGGTTCTCTTCAGTCAACAAATATTATGCTTTTTGTAGCAGTAGTGTTGGATCCTAGATATAACCTCAAATATCTCAAGGTTAAGTACACTTAACATTATAGAGAGGAATTGGCTAAAAATTTGGTGAAAATGGTTATAAATGCTTTAAATGAGATGATGGATGATTATAAAGATTTAAATGAAGATGAATCAAAAGAAGATGATTTCTCTTCTACTGTGTTGAATAAAACTGATGATTTCTTTGATGGTAATGATACTTATGTTCATGATTTTTTTTGTTGAATTGGAGAAAGAACAAGAAGTTGCAGCTTTGGAAGAGTTGGATAGTTACTTGGAGGACAAACTTGAAAAAATAGAATTGATTTTGATCTTCTAAACTGGTGGAAGGTAAATGAGGTTAGGTATCCTTTTTTGGAAAATGTAGCAAGGGATGTTTTTCTATCCAAGCATCTATTGTGGCCTATGAATCTACATTTAGCACACGGGTAAGAACTTTAGATAAATTTAGATGTTCTTAAACACCTATGACAGTAGAAGTTCTCATATGTCTGCAAGATTGATTGAGAATCTCAACCAAACCTATTAAAATTGAAGAATTAGTTCAAGATCTTGATGATAATGAATCAGGTTAGTATACAAATCTTGTAAATTTTAATTTCTCTTTTTACTTATTTTATTCATTCAATTTAATAAAAATATGGTTCAATTACAATTTTCAGAGGGGTCACAAGATCCAAATATTCTTCCAACTATTGTTGGCCAACTAAATTTAGAATGAGTGTATTAAATTTAATAAGGTAATATTTTGTATTTTTATTACTCTTTCATCTTAGAAATTTATGTTTACATGATTAACATATTTTCATTTTTGGTTGTCCTTCTACGGTGGAGGAAGAAAAGAAAGGAGTTGTAGAAGAGATAATTAATTCGGTTTGGATTTTCGTTGCAGTTCCGGGACAGACCTTTGAAATGATTATTATCATGGTTGTTATTAGTTGTATTTTTTTAATTATATTAAGCTGCCTAATTTTAGCAATTACTTAAGTAGTAATTGCTGCTACCAATGTTTGTGGTCATCTTTAGCTATTCCTTAATATTTTAACTAATTGTTTAAAAAATATAGTATTGCTATTATGGTTAACTTTCACTCGGCTGAACAAAGTCAACTTGTGATAAAACAAAGAACCAAATTAAGCACACAACTCGGTCCCATTCTATTTAACATTTCTATTATTTTCTACACATCAAAGCTTTCAACAAGGTATGGAACTCGTTTGCGGTATTAAGCCTATTTGACAATTTAAAATTGGCCCAATTTGAGTTTGAAAGATACATAACTAAGGAATGATAAATGGTACAACAAAAGGTTTCGACATGAACTAACTTGGCCGGTTTGCAATAAAATAAATTGAAAAAAATGTTTGAACTCCAGTTCTGTCCAAGAACCATTTTTCCTACCCAAAATCCCCGATCTACGTCCCCTCCTGTCTCGATATTTTCAACCATGGGGCGGGTTTGGATCTTCAAAAAAAAAATCTGCGAACTATGGGAAAGGACTGGAGATTTGTAATCCCCATCCCGTCCCATCCCATGAGCACCCCTAGAATTTAGTGGTTTATAGGTTTTATTTATAAAATAAAATAACAAAAAATTTATTTTTATTATTTTTTGATATTTTCAAAGTTTATAAACCGTTGAAAATATAATAATTTTTAAATTTTTTTCAAATGTGAATACAATATTTAGTTATACTAATCATTATATTTATCTATTATATAAATTCAATATAAATAATTTTATTGATAAATATTCTAATAATTATCAAAAAATAAATTAATAATCCATTAATAATAAGATAGATATTAATTAAAATATAATTATAAATCTTAAAATGATTCAGAAGCAAAGAAAAATATATTACTATATAATAATTTTTTTTTTGAATTTTTTATTCTTTTAATAAGTTTATCTATATTTTTTTAATGAAAAATAATTTATATAAATTATATTTGTCTAACTCATAATTTATTTGTAATTAATATTTATATATAAATAAACCTAGAAATAATTAAAATGAATATTTAAAATTATAATGAAAAAAAATGAGACTTATTCTTTATTATTTAGGGTATACCAGTTTAATTTAAATTATATTTGTCTCACTAATAATTTATTTTGTAATTAATATTTCCATAAAAATAAACTTATCAATAATTAAAAAAAATATATAAAATTATACTGAATAAAAATTAAAATGAGATTTATGAATTATTATTAATGTGTACTAGTTTAATATTTTAAGTATTTAATGGTTTTGTCGTTTATGACTTTAGCGATTTATGTTTTTAGACATTTAGTGGTTTATTGGTTTTGTTTAAACAATGAAATAAAAAAAAATTATTTTTGATATTTTTTCACATTTTTAAAGGTTATAACCTTGGACAATATAATAATTTTAAATTTTTTTAAAAATATGAATACAATATTTAGTTATAATAATCATTATAATTATATATAATATAACTAAATATAAACAATTTTATCGATAGATATGATATCAATTATCAAAAAATAAATTAATATGTTATTATTATTATGATGAATATAAATTAAAATATAATTGCAAAACCTAAAATTATTCAAAATCCAAGTAAAAATTTATTACTAAATAAATTTTTTTGTTTTTTAGTTTTTGCTTCTTTTTATAAGCTTATATATTTTTTTGATGAAAATTAAATTATTTAAATTATATTTGTATCACTCATAATTTATTTTGTAATTAATAAAATAATAAATTATTTAAATTATATTTAAGGTTTACGAGTTTAAAGGTTTAAGTATTTAGGAGATTTTGTGCTTAGGAGTTTAGATGTTTAAGTGTGTAGGCACTTAGTGGTTTATAAGTTTTATTTAAACAATGATATAGCAAAAAAAAATTTTTTATTATTTTTTCTAATTTTTGAAGATTATATCCTTTGAAAATATAATAATTTTTAAATTTTTTTCAAATATAAATATAATATTTATTTATAATAATCTTCATAATTATAATTTATTTAAATTCAATATAAATAATTATATTGCTAGATATTATAATTATGATGAATAAATAAATTAATCAACTATTATTAAAAAAAAGTTATTATTTAAAAAGTATTTGCAAATCTAAATTTATTCAAATCAAAGTAAAATATATTACTAAATAATAATTTTTTTAATGTTTTGCTTTTTTTATAACTTTATATTTTTGTTATTAAAAAGAAATTATTTAAATTATATTTATCTTACTCATAATTTATTTTGTAATTTATAATACTATAATAATAAACTACTAAATAATTAAAATGAATATTTAAAATTATAATGAATACAAATGAAATTGAGGTTTATTATTTATTATTCAGGATATACCGGTTTAATGGTTTAAGTATTTATGTGTTTTGTGGTTTAGGAGTTTAGTGATTTAATTGTTTAGACCTTTAGTGTTTCATAGTTTTTTTAATGAATGAATAAACAAAAAATTTAATTTTTAATTTTTTTTAATTTTTGAAGGTTGTAACATTTGAAAATATAATAATTTTTAATTATTTTTAAATGTGAATATAATATTTAGTTATAATAATTTTAATAATTATATATAATGTAAATTCAATATAAAAAATTTTAATGATAGATATTATAATAATGATCAATAAATAAATTAATAAACTTGTATTTATAAGAATGATATAAATTAAAATATAATTGTAAAATCTAAAATGATTCAAAATCAAAATAAGATATATTATTAAATAATAATTTTTTATTTTTAAAATTGTACCCCTTTTTATGTTCATTTTTTTTAATGAAAAATAAATTTTTTTAATTATATATGTCGCACTAATAATTTATTTTGTAATTAATATTTCTATAAAAATAAACTGATAAATAATTAAAATGAATATTTAAAATTATAATGAATACTAATAAAACTGAGATTTATGATTTATTATTTAGACTATACTAATTTAATATTTTAAGTATTTATGGGCTTCGGGGTTTAGGAGTTTAGTCATTTTACTATTTAGTCATTTAGTGGTTTATAGGTTTTATATAAAAAATAAAATAACAAAAAAATTATTTTTGTTATTTTTTCTAATTTTTGAAGTTTATATAACCTTTGAAAATATAATAAATTTTAATTTTTTTTTAACAAGTGAATACAATATGATGTTATAATAATCATAATAATTATATATAATATAAATTCTATATAAATTATTTTATTGATATTATTATAATGATCATAAAAAAGTAATAACCAATTAATAATAAGATAAATATTGTTTAAAATATATTTGCAAAACCTAAAAAGACTCAAAATCAAAGTGAAATATTATACTAAATATTAATTTTAAATTTTGTATCCATTTATAAGCCTATATATTTTTTGATGAAAAAAAAATTATTTAAATTATATTTGTCTAACTAATAATTTATTTTTTAATTTATATTTCTATAAAATTAAACAAATAAATAATTAAAATGTATATTTAAAATTATAATGAATACTAATAAAAATGAGATTTATTATTTATTATTTAGTGTATAACTATTTAATTGTTTAACTTTTTTTTGGTTTTGGGGTTAAAAAGTTTATTGATTTATATGTTTACACATTTTTGTGTTTATAGGTTTTATTTATTCAATGAAATAACAAAAAAATTTATTTTTATGAATTTTTGTGATTTTCAAAGGTTAAGACCTTTGAAAATATAATAATTTTTAATAGTTCTAAAATATAAATACAATACTTAATTATAATAATCTTAATAATTATATTTGTTGTAGTTTCAATATAAAAAAATGTATTAATATATATTATAATAATGATAAAAAAATAAATTAATAAACTATTATTAATTAGATAGATATTAATTAAAATAAATTAATAATAAACTATTAGTACAAACTAGCACCAGGGTGGTTTGAGCAAGGCAAGAAGTATGGGCTCTCTTTCAATCAAGAATCAAAAAATTTATTTTAATGTGATGTCTATGTCTTTTTTTTATATCCTCATGGATATTAAAAGTATCATTTTTTTTCTTTTATATTAAATGAGTTAGGTATACGAGCTCGCAATACCCAAAAAGGTGTATATGAATCATATTCAAATGTATAAAAGGTTTTAATCATTGCTCAAAATATTAGTCTTGCATATTGACAATTGAGGTCACAAATCAAAGGAAAAAGCCATAGTGATATTTCCAATCCCAAAAATTTTAGCTATAGAAAGTTATAAAGAGTAGTATTCGAGCTTTAACTATTTCTAGGGTCATGACTTTTGCTCTTGAGGAATGTCTAAAGTTACAATCATTCCTAGTGCAATTACTTTGCAATATAAAGATAAAATGCACAAGATATGGTCATATCCAATACTGTGACCCATTATTATAGTGATTAAATATGTATTCATGATCATTCTTAGTGCCATAACAATATGTTCAACAGAGAGACACAAGTTATGGCATATTCTCATCGATATGATTTTGTGTTCTAGAGACAAAATATACAATCATGACCATTGCTAATGCTACAATAATCTAAAGCAAGAAAGAGAGTTAATCCATAACTCACCCCTTGAGTCATGACTTTGTGTTACATATACAAAAAGATAAATTTATGACATTCCTAAAAGTTGTGAATTTCAATTTAAATTTAACACTTAGTCATTTGATTATAAAAGTTCAAAACATGAGATTTAGGATTTAGGGTTTATGAGTTAGGGTTATAGTTTATGGTTTAAGGTTTAAGATTTAATGTTTTGGGTTTATTGTTTTTTTTGTTTTTTTTTGGAAAATACACACTTTATTTATCATTTAGGCGCATAACATACACGATACTAAAAAGCTGACTAAATTAGGCCAGCCCACCAAATACTATGCACCTTAATAATTTTATGCATAAAATACATAAAAAACATAATGACTAATAATTCCAAGCATACGAATACAACTAAAATCACCTGGCATTACCAGACATCAGAGTTGGCATTGAGTCATTATGCGCATTGCATCCTATCCATTCGGATTTGTCCAAGCCTTTTGGAGGAACCTGAATGATACACCATATTAAAACTATGCAAATATAAGATTGTGCATGTGTGTGACAAGCAGCATCAAGCATTTGCCTATGTCATTACTATGCAATGGAAAACATTGCATAGCTATTTCATTGTTTGAATAAAAGCTATAAACCTTTAAATGCCTAAATACTTAAATCAATAACTTCGAAATCTCGAAAACCCTAAATAGATAAATTTTTTAAACAGGTATATCCAAAATAATAAATAATAAATCTCATTTTTATTTTTATCATTATAATTTTAAATATTCATTTTAATTATTTATTTGTTTATTTTATATAAATATTAATTACAAAATAAATTATAAGTTAGACAAATATAATTTATATAAATTATTTTTCAACAAAAAAATATAGATAAACTTATTAAAAGAAGTAAAAAATTAAAAAACAAAAAATTATTATATAGTAATATATTTTACTTTGTTTTTGAATCATTTTAGGTTTCGTAAATATATTTTAATTGATATCTAACTTATTAATAATAGATTATTAATTTCTTTTTTGATCATTATTAGAATATTTATCAATAAAAATATTTATATGATATATAGATTTAATAATTATTATGACTAATATTCTATTCACTTTAGAAAAAAAATTTATAATTATTAGATTTTCAAAGATTAACTTTGAACATGTGAAAAAATAATATAATTTTTATTATTATTTCATTGTTTAAATAAAACCAATAAATTACTAAATGCCTAAACACTTATTTCACTATACTACAAAATCTCGATACCCATATATAGATAATCGTTTAAACAGGTATACACAAAATAATAATTAATAAATCTCATTTTTATTTGTTTTCATTATATTTTAAAAAAATCATTTTGATTGTTTAGTTTTTTATGTATATATATATATTAATAATAAAATAAATTATGAGTTAAAAATATAATTTATAAAAATTATTTTTCATCACAAAATAGATAAGCTTATAGAAAGAATAAAATTTTTTTAAAAAATAAGTATTATTAAGTAATATATTTTGCTTTGCTTTTGAATTATTTTAGATTTTGATATTATATTTTTAGTAATATCAATCTTATTCATAATATATTTTTAATTTATTTTTTGATAATTATTAGAATATCTATGAATAAAATTGTTTATATTGAATTTATATGATATATAATTATTATGATTATTATAAATAAATATTTATTCACTTTTGAAAAAAATTTAAAAATTATAATATTTTCAAAGGTCCTTTGAAAATATCAAAAAATAATAAAAATAAAATTTTTTTTTTCTTAAATAAAACTTATAAACAACTAAATACATACATAGTTAAATCAGTAAACTCCTAAACCTCGTAATGCCTAAATACATAAACCATTAAACTGCAATATACTACTTAATAATTAATAAATCTAATTTTTATTTTTTTTATTATAATTTTAAATATTAATTTTAATTATTTATTTGTTTATTTTTATAGAAATATTTATTGCAAATTAAATTATGAGAGCAACATATATATTTTAATTAATTTATTTTTAATAAAAAAAATATATGCTTATAAAAGAAGTAAAAATTTAAAAATTAAAAATTATTATCCAATAATATATTTTACTTTAATTTTGAATCAATTTGGGCTTTGTAAATATTTTTTTATTAATATCAATCATTTTATTAATTGCTTATTAATTTAAATTTTGATCATTATAATATTATCTATCAATAAAATTGTTTATATTGAATTTATATGATATATAACTATTAATATTATTATAACTAAATATTGTATTCACAATTCAAAAAATTTTAAATATTATTATATTTTCAATGGTTATAACCTTTGAAAATGTAAAAAAATTACAAATTTTCTTTTTGTTATTTTATTGTTTAAATAAAACCTATAAATCACTAAATGCCTAAAATCATAAATTGCTAAACTTCAAAATGACAAAACCTTTAAATACTTAAACTATTAAACATGTGTACATTAATAAAAAATCATAAATCTCAATTTAATTTTTATTAAGTATAATTTTAAATTTTTATTTTAATTATTTATCAGTTTATTTTTATAGAAATATTAATTACAAAATAAATTATTAGTGAGACAGATCTAATTTAAATAATTTATTTTACTTCAAAAAAAAATATATATCCTCATAAAAAGAGGCAAAATTTTAAAAACAAAAATTTATTATTTAGTAATATATTTTATTTTTATTTTGAATCATTTTAGATTTTGTAATTATATTTTAATTTATATCATTCTTATTAATAATAGTTTATTAATTTTTTATTGATCATTATTATAATATCTATTAATAAAATTATTTATATTGAGTTTACATTATATATAATTATTAAGAATATTTTAACAAAATATTATATTCACATTTAAAAAAATAAAATTTATTATATATTCAAAGGATACCTTCAAAAATTAAAAAAAAACAAAAAATTTAATTTTTTATTTTTTTATTCTCTAAATAAAAACTATAAATCACTATAGTCCTAAACACTTAAATCACTAAACGACAAAACACCTAAATACTTAAACCATTAAACTAGTATATCCTGAATAATAAATAATAAATCTCAATTTTATTTGTATTCTTTATAATTTTAAATATTCATTTTAATTAATTATTAGTTTATTTTTATAGAATTATAAATAAAAAATAAATTATGTGGAAGTCAAATATAATTTAAATAATTTACTTTTAATAACAAAAAATATAAACTTATAAAAACAAGCAAAACATCAAAAAAATTATTATTTACTATTATATTTTACTTTGATTATGAATAAATTTAAGTTTTGCAAATATATTTTAAAAAATATCTATCTTATTAATAATAGTTTATTAATCTATTTTTTGATCATTAATATAATATCTATCAATATTTTTTGAATTAACATGATATATTTTATTTGGAAATATATTTTTTGATCATTAATAATTCAATATAATTGTTTATATTGAATTAACATGATATATAATTATTAAGATTATCATAACTAAATATAGTATTCACATATATAAAAAATTTAAAAATTATTACATTTTCAAAGGTTATAACCTTCAAAAATGAGAAAAAATAACAAAAATAAATTTTTTGTTATATCATTGTTTAAATAAAACTTATAAACCATTAAATGCCTAAATACACAAATCTCTAAACTCTTAAATCCCGAGGCCCCTAAATACCTAAACCTTTAAACTCATAAACCTTTAATATAATTTAAATAATTTATAGAAATATTTATTACAAAATAAATTATGAGTGACAAATATAATTTAAATAATATAATTTTCAACAAAAAAAATATATAAGCTTATAAAATGAAGGAAAAACTAAAAAAAATTATAATTTAGTAATAAATTTTACTTTGATTTTGAATCATTTTAGGGTTTTTTATTATATTTTAATTTATATAAATAATATTAATAATAGTTTATTAATTTATTTTTTGATAATTTATATAATATTATAAATAAAATTGTTTATATTTAGTTTATATGATATATAGTGATAATAATTATTATTACTAAATATTGTATTCACATTTTTAAAAAATTTTAATATTATTATATTTTCAAATGTTATGCCATTTTAAAATTTGAAAAAATATCAAAAATAAAATTTTTGTATTTCATTGTTTAAATAAAAGCTATAAACTATTAAATGTCTAAATACTTAAATCAATAACTTCTAAATCTCGAAAACCCTAAATAGATAAATTTTTTAAACATGTATATCCTAAATAAAAATAATAATAAATCACATTTTTATTTTTTTTATTATAATTTTTAATATTCATTTTAATTATTTATTTGTTTATTTTGAAATAAATATTAATTAATAAAAAAATTATAAGTTAGACAAATATAATTTATATAAATTATTTTTCATCAAAAAAATATAGATAAACTTATTAAAAGAAGAAAAAAATTAAAAACAAAAAGTTATTATATAGTAATATATTTTACTTTGTTTATGAATCAATTTAGGTTTTGTAATTATATTTTAATTGATATCTAACTTATTATTACTAGATTATTAATTTATTTTTTGATCATTATTAGAATATTTATCAATAAAAATATTTATATTTAATTTATATGATATTAAATTTAATAATTATTATAACTAAATATTGTATTCACTTTTGTAAAAAATTTTAATATTATTATATTTTCAAAGAGTATAAACTTTGAACATGTGAAAAACAAAAAAAAATATAATTTTTTATTTCATTGTTTAAATAAAACCTATAAATCACTAAATGCCTAACAACTTAAATAACTAAACTACAAAATACTGATACCCCTATATTCATAATCATTTGAATGGGTATACACTAAATAATAATTAATAAATCTCATATTTATATTTGTTTTCATTATAATTTAAATAATTCATTTTGATTCTTTAGTTATATATATATATTAATTATAAAATAAATTATAAGTTAAAAATATAATTTATAACATTTATTTTTCATCAAAAAATTGATAAGCTTATAAAAAGAATACAAATTTAAAAACAAATAATTATTATTAAGTAATATATTTTTCTTTGCTTTTGAATCATTTTAGGTTTTAATATTATATTTTAAGTTAAATCAACTTATTCATAATAGATTTTTAAGTTATTTTTTGATAATTATTAGAATATCTATTAATAAAATTGTTTATATTGAATTTATATGATATATAATTATTATGATTATTATAAATAAATAATTAATCACTTTTGAAAAAAATTTAAAAATTATTATATTTTCAAAGGTTATAAACTTTGAAAATATCAAAAAATAATAAAAATAATTTTTTATTAATATTTTTATTAAATAAAACCTATGAACCACTAATTGCATACAAGTTAAATCAGTAAACTCCTAAACCATGTAATTCCTAAATAAATAAACCATTAAACTATTATATACTACTTAATAATTAATAAATCTAATTTTTATTTTTATTTATTATATTTTACATATTCATTTTAATTATTTATTTATTTATTTTTATAGAAATATTTATTACAAAATAAAGTATGAGTGCGACAAATATAATTTAATTAATTTGTTTTTACTAAAAAAAATATACGCTTATAAAAGAAGTAAAAATTAAAAAATTAAAAATTATTATCCAGTAATATATTTTACTTTAATTTTAAATGAATTTGGGTTTTGTAAATATTTTTTAATTAATATATATCTTTTTATTAATAGTTTATTAATTTAATTTTTGATCATTATTATATTATCTATCAATAAAATTTTTTATATTGATTATATATATATAATTTATTAATATTATTATAACTAAATATTGTATTCACATTTCAAAAAATTGTAAATATTATTATATTTTCAAAATTTATAACCTATGAAAATGATAACAAATTATAGAAAATTTTTTTGTTATTTTATTTTTTAAATAAAACCTATTAACCACTAAAAGCCTAAAAACATAAATTGCTAAACTCCTAATCAACAAAACCTTTAAATACTTATCCATTAAACTGGTATAGATTAATAATAAATCATAAATCTAATTTTAATTTTTATCCAGTATAATTTAAAATTTTTATTTTAATTATTTATCAGTTTATTTTTATAGAAATATTAATTACAAAATAAATTATTAGTGAGGCAGATCTAATTTAAATTAAAACAGTATCCCTAAATAATAAATAATAAATCTCATTTTTTTCATTATAATTTTAAATATTCATTTTAAATATTTATTTATTTATTTATTTATAAATATTAATTACAAAATAAATTGAGGTAGACAAAAATAATTTATATAAATTATTTTTCATCAAAAAATAATAAATAAACTTTTTAAAAGAAAAAAAAAATCTAAAACAAAAAATTATTATATAGTAATATATTTTGCTTTGCTTCTGAATCATTTTAGGTTTTGTAATTATATTTTAATTGATATCTATCTTATTAATAATAGATTATTAATTTATTTTTTGATCATTATTAGAATATTTATCAATAAAATTGTTTATATTGAATTTACTTGATATATAATTATAAAGATTATTATAACTAAATATTATATTTATGTTTGAAAATAATTTAAAAATTATTATATTTTTAAAGGTTATCATCTTTGAAAATGACATAAAATCACAAAAATAAATTTTTTGTTATTTTATTGTTTATATAAAACCTATAAACTACTAAATTCCTAAATGCTTAAATCATTAGACTCCTAAACCCCAAAACCCTAAAACTCATAAATACTTAAACATTTAAACCATCTTTAAAGGTTTATGTATTTATAAATATTATATAAATATCTATCAATATATAAAAGATTATTAATTTATTTATTGATCATTCTTATATTTATATTTATATTTAGTTTATTAATATCTATCAATAAAATTGTTTATATTTAATTTAGAAGATATATAATTATTAAGTTTATTATAACTAAATATTGTATTCACATTTGAAAAAAATTTAAAAATTATTATATTTATAAAGGTTATACCCTTCAAAATTGATAAAAAATTTGAAAAATAATTTTTTTGTTATTTCATTATTTAAATAAAACATATAAACTACTAAATGTCTAAACACGTAAATCACTAAACTACTAAACTCCTAAATACTTAAACAATTAAACCGGTATACCCTAAATAATTAATCATAAATCTAATTTTTATTTGTATTCATTATAATTTCAATATTCATTTTAATTATTTATTAGTCTATTTTTATATAAATATTAATTGCAAAATAAAATTATGAATGAGACAAATATAATTTAAATAATTTATCTTCATCAAAAAAATTTATAAGCTTATAAAAAGAATCAAAATTTTAAAAATAAAAAATTATTATTTAGTCATATATTTTACTTTGATTTTGAATCGTTTTATGCTTTGCAAATATATTTTAATTAATATCTATCTTTATAATAATAGTTTATTAATCAATTTTATGATCAGTATTACAATATCGATCAATAAAATTATTTATATTGAATTTACATGATATTTAATTTTTATGATTAATATAATTAAATATTGTATTAACATTTGAAAAAAAAATTAAAAATTATAATATTTTCAATGGTTATAACCTTGAAAATGAGAAAAACTCATAACAATAATTTTTTGTTATTTAATAATTAAAATAAAACCTATAAACCACAAAATACCTAAATACTTAAATTATTAAACTCCTAAACCCTGATACTGCTAGACCACACACACATACCGACGGACCATAGTACACACGTGCACATATTCTTGTCCATTTTGGTATAGCATTTAGAGGGGACAGCAAGTCCTAGAAGCAGCCAGAAGTATGGGCCACCAACTTGTAGAGAGCGCCACTATCAAGCAGGGATGATAATATTCAGACAACTGACGAGACCGAGCAAAGTGGTCGGGAGTAAACCCAAGAGTAGCTAGGAGTAGGTCCCACTAGCCCTATCCGGCAGCATAGAATGCCACCGAACCGTCGCCCAACAGGAGTAGAGGGTAATTGATGACTAATTGGAGAGCCGGAAATATCTGAAGCATCACCAAGCAGGGCCAGTGAGCAATGGAGTCCAGACCAGCCACACGGGAGCGAAAGATTCAAACTTATAGTCTTATTTCCGACTTTGTATTTTATACTTTGTATGCACCATGTAGTTGTAGAGGCGGATCTTATATGTACTTTGATAGCACAGTGATTCAACATCAAATATGTTGAGACATAATAGAGATAAAGTAAAAGCTCCTATTATTTTGGTTAGAGCTTTAGCAATCATTCTAGAATTGAGAGAGGAACCAAATAAATTATTTTAATTATTCAATATAATTTTAATTATTATTTTAATTATTTATCAGTTTATTTTTATACAAATATTAATTACAAAATAAATTATTAGTGAGACAAATCTAATTTAAATTAAACCGGTATTCCTAAATAATAAAGAATAAATCTCATTTTTTTTCATTTTAATTTTAAATATTCAAATTTAATTATTTATTTGTTTATTTTTATATAAATATTAATTACAAAATAAATTATGAGTTACACAAATATAATTTATATAAATTATTTTTCATCAAAATAATATAGATAAACTTTTTAAAAGAAAAAAAAATTCAAAACAAAAAATTAATTTATAGTAATATATTTGCTTTGCTTCTGAATCATTTTAGGTTTTATAATTATATTATAATTGATAACTATCTTATTAATAATAGATTATTAATTTATTTTTGATCATTATTACAATATTTATCAATAAAATAGTTTATATTGAATTTATATGATCTATAATTATTATGATTATTATAACTAAATATTGTATTCACTTTTGAAAAAAATTCAAAAATTATTATATTTTCAAAGGTTATAACCTTAAAAAATGAGAAAAAATAATAATAATAAATTTTTTTGGTATTAATTTTTTAAATAAAACCTATAGATCATTAAATGATTACTTACTTAAATCACTAAGCTCATAAATCCTGAAACACCTAAATACATAAACCTTTTAACATCTATATACTACTTAATAAATAATAAATCTCATTTTTTTTCTATTTATTATAATTTTAAATATTCATTTTAATTATTTATAGTTTAACTTTTTAGAAAAATTAATTACAAAATAAATTTTGAGTGAGACAAATATTATTTAAATAATTTATTTTAATAAAAAAAATATAAGCTTATAAAAAGAAGGAATATTTTAAAAATTAAATATTATTATTTAGTAATATATTTTTATTTGATTTTTAATTATTTTGTGTTATGTAAATATATTTTAATTAATATTTATTTTTTTAATAATAGTTTATTAATTTAATTTTTGATCATTATTATAATATCTATCATTAAAATTATTTATATTGAATTTATATGATATATAATTAGTAAGATTAATATAATTATAGATGGTATTCACATTTCAAAAAATTTTAAAAATTATTTTATTTTCAAAGGGTATAACCTTTGAAAATCAGAAAAAATCTAAAAAAAAATTTTTATTTTTATTATATAAATAAAACCAATAAACCACTAAATACCTAAAAACATAAATTAATAAACTTCTAAACGAAAAAACTCCTAAATAATCAAACCATTAAACCGGGATACCACATATAATAAATCATAAATCTCATTTTAATTTGTATTCATTATAATTTTAAATATTCATTTTAATTATTTATTAGTTTATTTTTTATAGAAATATTAATTACAAAATAAATAATGAGCAAGACAACTATAATTTTAATAATTTATTTTTAATCAAAAAAAATATATAAGCTTATTAAAAGAAGTAAAAATTTGAAAACAAAAAATTATTATTTATTAATATATTTTACTTTGATTTTGAATCATTATATATAGGTTTTGCAATTATATTTTAATTGCTATCAAACTTATTAAGAATAGGTTTTTAATTTATTATTTGATCAATTTTATAATATCTAACAATAAAATTACTTATATTGAATTTAAATGTCTTATAATTATTAAGATTATTATAACTAAATGTTATATTTACATTTGAAAAAAATTTAAAAATTATTATATTTTCAAAGGTTATAACCTTCAAAAATGATAAAAAATCACAAAAATAATTTTTTTATTATTTTATTATTTAAATAAAACTTATAAACCACTAAATGCCTAAACATTTAAATCTCTAGACTCCTAAACCCCAAAACCCCCTAAATACTTAAACCATTAAACCTATATAACCTAAATAATAAATAATAAATCTCATTTTTATTTGTATTCATTATAATTTTAAATATTCATTTTATTTATTTTTTAGTTTATTTTAATAGAAATATTAATTACAAAATAAATAATGAGCGAGACATATATAATTTAAATAAATTATTTTTTATGAAAAAATATATAAGCATAATAAAATAAACAAAATTTCAAAAATTTAAAATTTTATTTAGTAATATAATTTACTTTGATTTTGAATTAAATTGGGTTCTGCAAAAATATTTTAATTAATATCTGTCTTATTAATAATAGTTTATTAATTTATTTTTTGTTCATCAAAATAATATATATTAATAAATTTTTTTATATTGAATTTACATCAAATATAATTATTAAGACTATTATAACTAAGTATAGTATTAATATTTTAGAACTATTAAAAAATTATTATATTTTCAAATGTTATAAACTTTGAAAATCACGAAAATTCATAAAAATAAATTTTTGTTATTTCATTAATTAAATAAAACCTATAAACACCTGAATGTGTAAACATATAAATCAATAAACTCATTAACCCCAAAACCACAATAAACTTAACCCATTAAATAGGTGTACCCTAAATAATAAATCATAATTCTCATTATTATTAGTATTCATTATAATTTTATATATACATTTTAATTAATTATTAATTTATTTTTATAGAAATATAAATTAAAAAATAAATTATTAGTTATACAAATATAAATATAAATAATTTATTTTTCATCAAAAATATATAAGCTTATATATTTTAGGTTTTGTAAATATTTCACTTTGATTTTGAATAATTTTAGAGTTTGTAAATATATTTTAAACAATATTTATCTTATTAATAATTGTTTATTAATCTTTTGAATGATCATTATTATAATATATATCAATATAATTGTTTATATTAAATTTACATGATATATAATTATTAAGATTATCATAACTAAATATAGTATTCACATTTAAAAAATATTTAAAAATTATTATAGTTTCAAAGGTTATATACTTCAAAAATGATAACAAATAACAAAAAAATTTTTTTGTTATTTTCTTTTTTAAATAAAACCTATAAACTACAAAATGCCTAAACACTTAAATCACTAAATTCTTAAATCACAAAACTCCTAAATATATAATCTTTAAAACCTTTATATTTTATCTTATTAATAATAGTTTTATTTAATATCTATCTTATTAATATATTTTACTTTGCAAATACATTTTATTTAATATTTATCTTATTAATAATAGTTTATTAATTTATTTTATTATCGTAATAATAATATCTATAAAAAATTATTTATATTGAATTTACATACTATATAATTATTTAGATTATTATAACAAAATAATATTTTCACATTTTAAAAAAATTTAAAAATTATTAAGTTTTCAAAGGTTATAACCTTTGAAAATAATTAAAAATAAAAAATTAAATTTTTTGTTATTAGATTTTTTAAAAAAATCTATAAACCACAAAATACCTAAATTCTTAATGACTAAACTCCTAAACCCAGAAGGCCATAAATACATAAGACTTTAAATTAGTATACTCTAAATAATAAATAATAAATCTCATTTTTATTAGTATTTATTATAATTTTAAATATTCGTTTTAATTATTTATCAGTTTATTTTTATTGAAATATTAATTACAAAATAAATTATTAGTGAGATGGATATAATTTAAATAATTTATTTTTGATCATAATATTATATGATTATAATAAGAGGCAAAATTTTCAAAACAAAATATTATTATTTAGTAATTTATTTTAATTTAATTTTGAATAATTTTAGATTTTCAATTATATTTTAATTTATATCATTCTAATTAATAATAGTTTATTAATTTATTTATTGATCATTATTATAATATCTATTAATAAAATTATTTATATTGATTTTACATTATATATAATTATCAAGATTATTATAACTAAATATTATATTCACATTTTAAAAAAATTAAAAATTATTATATTTTCAAAGGTTATAACCTTCAAAAATTAGAGAAAATCACCAAAGGCATAAACACTTAAATGACTAAACCCCAAAACACCTAAATACTTAAACCATTAAACCTGTATATCCTGAAGAATAAATAATAAATCTCAATTTTATTTGTATTCATTATAATTTTAAATATTTATTTTAATTATTTATTAGTCTATTTTTATAGAATTATAAATTACAAAATAAATTATGAGGAAGACAAATATAATTTAAATAATTTATTTTTAATAAAAAAATATAAACTTATAAAAAAAGTAAAATCTTAAAAAAAATTATTATTTAGTAATATATACTTTGATTTTACATAAATTTAGATTTTGCAAATATATTTTAAATAATATCTATCATATTAATAATAGTTTATTAATTTATTTATTGTTCATTATTATAATATCTAGGAATGTTATTATTTATATTGAATTTAAATGACTTGTATTTACTAAGATTATTATAACTAAATATTATATTTACATTTGAAAAAAATTTAGAAATTTTTATATTTTATAAGGTTATAACATTAAAAAATCAGAAAAAAAAATAACAATAAATTTTTTGTTATATCATTGTTTAAATAAAACTTATAGACCACTAAATGCCTAAACACTTAAATCTATAAACTCTTATACACAAAAGCCCCTAAAGACTTAAAACTTTAAACTCGTATACCTTAAATATAATTTAAATAATTTTTTTTAATCAAAGAAAATATAATCTTATAAAAAGAAGTAAAAACTAAAAAACAAAAATTATTATTTGGTAATAAATTTTAATTTGATTTTGAATAATTTAATGTTTTGCAATTATATTTTAATTTATATCTATCATATTAATAATAGCATATTAATTTATTTTTGATAATTGATATCATATCTATCAATAAAATTGTTTATATTTAGTTTATATTATATATAATTATAATCATTCTTATTACTAAATATAGTATTCACATTCTTAAAAAATTTAAAATTATTATATTTTCAAAGGTTATAACCTTTGAAAATGTGAAAAAATATCAAATATAATTTTTTTGTTATTTCATTGTTTAAATAAATGCTATAAACTACTAAATGCCTAAATACTTAAGTCAAAAACTCCGAAATCTCGAAAACCCTAAATAGTTAATTCTTTTAAATTGCTAAACCCTAAATAATAAATAATAAAGCTCAATATTATTTTTTTATTATAATTTAAAATATTCATTTTATTTATTTATTCATTTATTTTTATTAAATATTAATTACAATATAAATTATGAGTCAGACAAATATAATTTATATAAATTATTTTTCATCAAAAAATATTGATAAACTTAAAAAAAGAAGAAAAAATTTCAAAACAAAAATTTATTATATAGTAATATATTTTTCTTTCCTTATGAATCATTTTAGGTTTTGTAATTATATTTTAATTGATATTTATCTTATTAATAATAGATTATTAATTTATTTTCTGATCATTATTAGAATATTTATCAATAAAATTATTTATATTGAATTTATATGAAATATAAATATAATGATTATTATAACTAAATATTGTATTCACTTTTGAAAAAAATTTAAAAATTATTATATTTTCAAAGGTTATAACATTTGAAAATATCAAAAAATAATAAAAATAAATTTTTTGTTTATTTATTTTTTAAATAAAACCTATAACCACTAAATGCATAAATAGTTAAATTAGTAAACTTTTAAACCTCGTAATGCATAAATACATAAACCATTAAACCACTATATACTACTTAATAATTAATAAATCTAATTTTTATTTCTATTTATTATAATTTTAAATATTGATTTTAATTAATTTTAATTCATATATATGGAAATATTTTTTACAAAATAAATTATGAGTGCGAGAAATATAATTTAAAAAATTTATTTTTAATCAATAAAAGTATTTACACTTATAAAATAAGTAAAAATTTAAAAATTAAGAATTATTATCCAGTAATATTTTTTACTTATATTTTGATTCAATTTGGGTTTTGTAAATATTTTTTAATTAATATTAATCTTATTATTAAAAGTTTATTAATTTAATTTTTGATCATTATTATAATATCTATCAATAAAATTATTTATATTGAATTTATATGATATATAATTATTAATATTATTATAACTAAATATTATATTCACATTTCAAAAAATGTTAAATACTATTATATTTTCAAATGTAATGACCTATGAAAATTAGAAAAAAATACAAAATTTATTTTTGTTATTTTATTGTTTAAATAAAACCTATAAACCACTAAATGCCTAAAAACATAAATCGCTAAACTCCTAAATGACAAAACATCTAAATACTTAAACAATTAAACTAGTATACATTAATAATAAATCATAAATTTCATTTTAATTTTTATTCAGTTTAATTTTAAATTTTTATTTTAATTATTTATCAGTTTAATTTTATAGAAATATTATTTACAAAATAAATTATTAGTAAGAAATATCTAATTTAAATTTAACCAGTATACCCTAAATAATAAATAATAAAACTCATTTTTCTTCATTATAATTTTAAATATTCATTTTAAGTATGTATTTGTATATTTTTATATAAAAATTAGTTACAAAATAAATTATGAATTAAACAAATATAATTTATATAAATTATTTATCATCAAAAAAAAATAGATAAATTTTTAAAAACAAATTTCAAAACAAAAAATTATTATATAGTAATATATTTTGCTTAGCTTATGAATCAAATTAATATTTGTAATTATATTTTAAATTATATATATATCTTATTAATAATAGATTATTAATTTATTTTTTGATCATTATTAGAATATTTATCAATAAAAATGTTTATATTGAATTTATATGATATATAAATTTAATAATTATTATAACTAAATATTGTATTTAATTTTGAAAAAAGTTTTAAAATTTTTATATTTTCAAAGATTATAACCTTTAAACATGTGAAAAAATAAAAAATATATATTTTTTTGTTATTTCATTGTTTAAATAAAACCTATACACCACTAAATGCCTAAACACTTAATTCACAAAACTACAAAATCACGTTACCTCTATATAGATAATCTTTTAAACTGGTATACCCTAAATAATAATTAATAAATCTCATTTTATTTGTTTTCATTAAAATTAAAAAAAATCATTTTGATTTTTAGATTTTTATTTGTATATTTGTATTAATTATAAAATAAATTATGAATTACAAATATAATTTGAAAAATTATTTTTCATTAAAAAATAGATAAGCTTATAAAAATCATAAAAATTTAAAAACAAATAATTATTATTTAGTGATATATTTTGTTTTACTTTTGAATCATTTTAGGTTTTGATATTATATTTAAAGTAATATCAATCTTATTCATAATAAATTTTTAATTTATTTTTTGATAATTATTAGAATATCTATCAATAAAATTGTTTATATTGAATTTATATGATATATAATTATTATGTTTTTATAAATATATATTGTATTAACTTTTGAAAATAAATTTAAAAATTATTATATTTTCAAAGGGTATAACCTTAAAAAATGAGAAAAAATAATAAAAATAATTTTTTTGTTATTACATTTTTAAAATAAAACCTATATATCATTAAATGCTTACTTACTTAAATTAGTAAGCTCATAGACCCCAAAACCCCTAAATACATAAACCTTTTAATAGCTATATACTACTTAATAAATCATAAATCTCATTTTTATTTCTATTTATTATAATTTTAAATATTCATTTTAATTATTTATAAAAATTAATTACAAAAAAAATTTGAGTGAGACAAATATTATTTAAATAATTTATTTTTAATCAATAAAAAATATAAGCTTATAAAAAGAATAAAATATTTGAAAATTTAATATTATTATTTAGTAATATATTTTGATTTGATTTTGAATCATTTTTTGTTATGTAAATATATTTTAATTAATATTTATATTATTAATAATAGTTTATTAATTTAATTTTTGATCATTATTATACTATCCATCATTAAAATTGTTTATATTGAATTTATATGATATATAATTAGTAAGATTAATATAATTATACATGGTATTCACATTTCAAATAATTTTAAAAATTATTTTATTTTTAAAGGTTATAACCATTGAAAATCATATAAAACCAAAAATAAAAATTTTAATTTATTATATAAAAAAAACTATAAACCACTAAATGCCTAATAACTTAAATTGCTAAACTCCTAAACGAAAAAACTCCTAAATTAACAATCCATTAAACTGGTATACCATTTATAATAAATCATAAATCTCATTTTAATTTGTATTCATTATAATTTTAAATATTCATTTTAATTATTTATTAGTTTATTTTGTATAGAAATATTAATTGCATATTAAATAAAGAGTTAGACAAATATAATTTTAATAATTTATTTTTAATCAAAAAATAAATATAAGATTATAAAAAGAAGTAAAAATTTAAAAACAAAAAATATCATTTATTAATATATTTTACTTAGATTTTGAATCATTATAGGTTTTGCATTTATATTTTAATTACTATCAATCTTATTAATAATAGTTTATTAATTTATATTTTGATCATTATTATAATATATATCAATAAAATTACTTATATTGAATTTAAATGTCTTATAAATATTAAGATTTTTATAACTAAATATTATATTTACATTTGAAAAAAATTTAAAAATTATTATATTTTCAAAGGTTATAACCTTCAAAAATGATAAAAAATCACAAAAAAAAAATTTTTATATTATTTTATTATTTATATAAAACATATAGACCACTAAATGCCTAATCATTTAAATATCTAGACTTCTTAACCCGAAAACCCCTTAAATACTTAAACCATTAAACCTATATAACCTAAATAATAAATAATCAATTTCATTTTTATTTGTATTCATTATAATTTTAAATATTTATTTTAATTATTTTTTAGTTTATTTTTATAGAAATATTAATTATAAAATAAATAATGAGAGAGACATATAATTTAAATATATTATTTTTTTTTAAAAAAAATAAGCTTATAAAAATAAACTAAATTTCAAAAATTTAATATTTTATTTAGTAATATATTTTACTTTGATTTTGAATTATTTTGGGTTCTGCAAATATATGTTAATTAATATCTATCTTATTAATAATAGTTTATTAATTTTTTTTTCGATCATTATAATAATTTATATTAATAAAATTTTTTATATTAAATTTACATCAAATATAATTATTAAGATTATTATTAGTAAGTATTATATTCAAAGGTTATAACCTTTGAAAATCACAAAAATTCATAAAAATAAATTTTTTGTTATTTCATTGATTAAATAAAACATATAAACACCTAAATGTGCAAACATATAAATCAATAAACTGCTTAACCCCAAAACCACAAAAAACCTAAACCATTAAATAGGTATACCCTAAATAATAAATCATATATCTCTTTTTTATTAGTATTCATTATAATTTTAAATATTCATTTTAATTATTTATCAATTTATTTTTATAGAAATATTAATTACAAAATAAATTATTAGTGAGACACATATAATTTAAATAATTTATTTTTAATCAAAAAAATATATATGCTTATAAAATGAGGCAAGATTTTTAAAATAAAAAATTATTATTTAGTAATATATCTTATTTTGATTTTGAATCATTTTAGATTCTACAATTATATTTTAATTTATATCATTCTTATTAAAACTAGTTTATTAATTTATTTATTGATCATTATTATAATATCTATTAATAAAATTATTTATATTTAGTTTACATTATATATAATTATTAAGATTATTATAACTAAATATTATATTCACATTTAAAAAAATTCAAAATTATTATATTTACAAAGGTTACAACCATCAAAAATTAAAAAAAATTCAAAAAATTAAATTTTTTGTTTTTTAATTCTTTAGATAATAACTATAAAACACTAAAGGTCTAAACACTTAAATCACTAAACACCTGAACCAAAAACACCTAAATACTTAAACCATTAAACCACTATATCCTGAAGAATAAATAATAAATCTAAATTTTATTTGTATTGATTATAAATTTAAATAATTATTTTAATTATTTATTAGTTTATGATAATAGAATTTTAAATTACAAAATAAATTATGAGTAAGACAAATTAATTTAAATAACTTATTTATAATAAAAAAAATATAAAGTTATAAAAAAAGCAAAACATTAAAAAAAGTATTATTAAGTAATATATTTTACTTTGATTTTGAATAAATTTAGATCTTGCAAATATATTTCAAATAATATCTATACAATTAATAATAGTTTATTAAATTTTTTTTGATCATAATTATAATATCTAGCAATGTAATTATTTATATTGAATTTAAATGACTTATAATTATAAAGATTATCATAACTAAATATTATATTTACATTTGAAAAAAATTAGAAATTATTATATTTTCAAAGGTTATAACCTTCAAAAATTAAAAAAATAATAAAAATAAATTTTTTGTTATATCATTGTTTAAATAAAACTTATAGACCAATAAATGCCTAAATACTTAAACCTCTAAACTACTAAACACAAAAGCCCCTAAATAGTTAAACCTTTAAACTAGTAAACCTTAAATATAATTTAAATAATTTATTAAAAAATTAATTACAAAATAAATTATTAGTGATACAAATATAATTTAAATAATTTATTTTTCATCAAAAAAAAATATAAGCTTATAAAAAGAAGCAAAAACAAAAAAAAATTATAATTTAATAATAAATTTTACTTGGATTTTGAATATTTTTAGGTTTTTCAATTATATTTTAATTTATATCAATCATATTAATAATAGCATATTTATTTTTTTTTGATAATGATATCATATCTATTAATATAAATGTTTATATTTAGTTTATATTATATATAATTATAATGATTATTATTACTAAATATTGTATTCCCATTTTTAAAAAATATTAAAATTATCACATTTTCAAAGGTTATAACCTTTGAAAATGTTAAAAAATTTCAAAAATAATTTTTTTTGTTATTTCATTGTTTAAATAAAAGCTATATACCACTAAATGACTAAAAATATAAATCGCTAAAGTCATAAACAAAAAAAGTTCTAAATACTTGAAATATTAAACAGGTATACATTAATAATAATTCATAAATCTCATTTTAATTTTTATTCAGTATAATTTTAAATTTTTATTTTAATTATTTATCAGTTTATTTTTATAGAAATATTAATTACAAAATAAATTATTAGTGAGACAGATCTAATTTAAATTAGACTGGTATACCCAAATAATAAAGATTAAATCTCAATATTATTTTTTTTCATTATAATTATAAATATTCATTTTAATTATTTATTTGTTTATTTTTATATAAATATTAATTAAAAAATAAATTATGAGTTAGACAAATATAATTTATATAAATTAATTTACATCAAAAAATATGGATAAACTTTTTAATAGAAAAAAAAAATTCAAAACAACAAATTATTATATAGTAATATATTTTGTTTTTTTTGAATCATTTTAGCTTTTCTTATTATATTTTAATTGATATCTATCTTATTAATAATAGATTTTTAATTTATTTTTTGATCATTTTTAGAATATTTATCAATAAAATTGTTTATATTGAATTTATATGATATATAAATATAATGGTTATTATAACTAAATATTGAATTCACATTTGAAAAATATTTAAAAATTATTATATTTTCAAATGTTATAACCTTTGAAAATATCAAAAAATAATAAAAATAAATATTTTGTTATTTTAATTTTTAAATAAAACCTATAAACCACTAAATGATTACACAGAAAAATCAGTAAACTTTTAAGTCCCATAATGCCTAAATACATAAACCATTAAACTGCTATATACTACTTAATAATTAAGAAATCTAATGTTTATTTCAATTTATTATTATTTTAAATATTCATTTTAATTATTTATAAGTTTATTTTAAATAAATATTTATTACAAAATAAATTATGAGTGCGACAAATATAATTTAAATAATTTATTTTTAATCAAAAATATATATACGCTTATAAAAGAAGTAAAATTTTAAAAATAAAAATTATTATCCAGTAATATTTTTTGCTTTAATTTTGAATAAATTTGGGTTTTGTAAATAATTTTTAATTAATATCAATCTTATTAATAATAGATTATTAATTTAATTTTTGATCATTATTATAATATCTATCATTAAAAATGTTCTTATTGAATTTATACGATATATAATTAGTAAGATTAATATAATTATACAGAGTATTCACATTTCAAAAAATTTTAAATATTATTATATTTTCAAAGGTTATAACCTAAGACAATGAAAAAAAATTACAAACTTTTTTTTGTTATTTTATTGTTTTAAAAAACTTATTAACCACTAAATGCCTAAAAACATAAATCACTAAAGTCCTAAATTAAAAAATCTCTAAATACTTAAACCATTAAACTGGTATACATTAATAATTAATCATAAATCTCATTTTAAATTTTATTCAGTATAATTTCAAATTTTTATTTTAATTATTTATCAGTTTATTTTTATAAAAATATTAATTACAAAATAAATTATTAGAGAGACAGATCTAATTTAAATTAAACCTGTATCACTAAATAATAAATAATAAATAATAAATCTTATTATTTTTTATTATAATTTTAAATATTCATTTTAATTATTTATTTGTTTATTTATATATAAATATTAATTACAAAATAAATTATGAGTTAGACAAATATAATTTATATATATTATTTTTCATCAAAAAAATATAGATAAACTTATTAAAATAAAAAAAAATTAAAAACAAAAATTATTATATAGTATTATATTTTTCTTTGCTTCTGAATCATTTTAAGTTTTCTGTTTATATTTTAATTAATATCTATCTTATTATTAATAGATTATTAATTTATTTTTGATGATCCAGACCCGTCCTATAGGTTCAAAATATCGGGACGGGACGAGACGTAGATCGGGGATTTTGGGTAGGAGAAAACATTCTGGGATGGAACGGAGTTCGGACATATTTTTAGATATATTTTCTTCAAACCGGCCAAGTTAGTTCATGTTGAAACCTTTTGTTGTACCATTTATCTTTCCTTAGTTATGTATCTTTCAAACTCAAATTGGGCCAATTTGTTTTGTCAAATAGGATGAATACCACAAACGAGTTCCATTACCTTGTCAAAAGCTTTGATGTGCAGAAAAGGATCGAAATATTAATTAGAATGTGACCGAGTTGTGTGCTTAATTTGGTTCTTTATTTTTTCACAAGTTGGCTTTGTTCAGCCGAGTGAAAGTTAACCAAAATACAATATTACATTTTTTAAACAAATGCTTAAAATATTAAGGAATATCAAAAGATGCCCACAAACATTGGTAGTAGCAATTACTACTTAAGTAATTGCTAAAATTAGGCAGCTTAATATAAAAAAAAATACAACTAATAACAACCATGATAATTATCATTTCAAAGGTCCATCCTGGAACAACAACGAAAATCCAAACCCAATTAATTATCTCTTCTACAACTCCTCCATTTTCTTCCTCCACTGTAGAAGGACAACCAAAGATGAAAACGTGTTAATCATGTAGACATAAATTTCTAAGATGATAGAGTAATAAAAAAACAAAATATTATCTTATAAAATTTAATACACCATTTCCAAATTTAGTTGGCTAACTATAGTTGGAAAAATATTTGGATCTAGTGACCCCTCTGAAAATTGTAATTAAACCATATTTTTATTAAATTGAATGAATAAAAGAAGTAAAAGTAAAATTAAAATTTACAAGATTTGTATACTGACCTGATTCATTATCATCAAGGTCTTGAACTAATTCTTCAATTTAAATAGGTTTGTTTGAGCTTCTCAACCAATCTCGTAGACATATGAGAACTTCAGCTATAATAGGTGATTAAAGAACTCCTAAATTTATCTAATGTTCTCCACCCATTGCTATATGTAGATTCGTAGGCAACAGTAGATGCTTGGATAGCAAATACATCCCTTGCTACATTTTCCAAAGAAGGATACCTAACCTCATTTACCTTCCACTAGTTTAGAAGATCAAAATCAATTCTATTTTTTTCAAGTTTGTCCTCCAAGTACCTATCCAACTCTTCCAAAGCTGCAACTTCTTGTTCTTTCTCCAATTCAACAAAAAAAATCATCAACATAAGCATCACTACCATCAAAGAAATCATCATTTTTCTTCAACACAGTAGAAGAGAAATCATCTTCTTTTGATTCATCTTCATTTAAATCTTTATAATCATACATCATCTCATTTAAGGCATTTATAACCTTTTTCAGCAAATTTTTAGCCAATTCCTCTCCATAATGCTAAGTATACTTAACCTTGAGATATTTGATCTTATATCTAGGATCCAACACTACTGCTACCAAAAGCATAATATTTGTTGACTGAAGAGAACCCCAATATTTGTTGAATTTATGCCTCATATTTATATCCATTTTAGACACCATTGTATCTCTACTATTTTTACAGAGCACAATTTTTTTCAAAATTAGAATAATCTCAGGAAAATAAACACTAGAGGTAAAATATTATGAGCCAGAAAATTTACAAGTTACCTCATAAAATGTTTTCAAGAAACGAGCCAAAATTTTGGCGTTTGTTCAGTCTCTCTCAGTTGGAACATTTGAACCAAACTCCTTCAAAAATCTTTTGACTTTGTCCTCCAACTTATCAAATTCTTTTTGATATTTTATATCATTTTGTAGCATCAAATAAGTTGAAATCCATCTTGTAGGACAATCTAATTGCAATGAAGATCCATATGTCAAGTTTACTTCTTCAACACATAACATAAACATATCTAATCTTTTAGGACTGCTCCTCACATATTTCACCACACCTCTAATTTTTTGAATAGAACCCTCAACTACTGCAATTCCATCTCTGACAATTAAGTTTCGTATATGAGCACAACATCTCATATGAAAATGCTCGCCTCTCAAAGGTACAACACTTTTCGTCACAAGCCTTTTTTTTATATTTGTTCAACTGCAACAACATTATTTGATGCATTGTCAATAGTAATGCACATCAACTTTCTCAAACCCCATTCATTCATGCAAAACTCATTTGCATTTCTAATAATTACTTCAACATGACTTTTAATTACACAAAAGTTCAAAAGCCTTTTATGCATATTCCATTGAAAATCAATGGAATGAACAGTCAAACAAATATAAGACAAATTTTGAATGCTAGTCCAAGTGTCGGTAGTCAATGAAACTTTATAACAATGAGATGATATGCTATCAAATAATTTTTTCTTTTCATTCACAAACAAAGAAAAACAATCCCTTAGTGTGGGGTGCCTAGATGGAATTTTAAATTGAGGCACACTAACTTCACAAAACTTTTTAAACTCATCCCTCTCAACAAAACAAAAAACAATTCATCTTTTATGATCATTTTCTCCAAAGCCTTCCTAACTAGTTATTGATCAAATTACCAACAAGTTAATTTGTTATCCTCTGAACTAGTACCTTTAGTGAAACTCAACAAAGATTGTGACTTGTCTTTGCCTTTGTGAACTTCTATTAAGTCTTTTTTGTGTGGAAATTGCCTATAAGTCTCTCTCAAGTATTTTCATAAACCCAAAGTACCTTGATAACTTTTTGCCAATATTCTTTCCTACACCATATACAAGCTGCCCTGCCAGTTTCATTTCCCTCTGAATCAACTAATATCTCATAAGTTTCCCAAACAGAAGACTTATACTTTTTATGAGCTTGAGGTTCAGATGTACCTTGAGTTTCTTTTACAATTGGAATTGAAGAACCTACCATAAGAATAGCAGGTTTCTTGAAAGGATAATGATTGGATTTACCAGTACTTTGATCATTTGAGATGTGATCATCTTCTATTTATTGTATTTTTTGTTTACCATTGGATTGTGCCATCTTCATTGCCATTAATTAATATCATATGTTAAGCATAAATACATATAAATATTTCAAACAAGCAAGCTCTACAAAACTGACTCTAACATATTCAGCCCACTCATTCGGCCCAACCACAACACCACAACTAATAGTCAACAAAACTGACTAAGACACATAATAATAATAATTAATCACTCAATTCTCGTCAGAAAAACAAACCAAAAGGCTTGTAGCATCTGAGACACGGTGGAGGTAACCAGAAGTGCGGCGGACAAGAGCTATACCTAACTGAACACGGCTGTAACGGCGTGAGGTGGCCTAGAACTCATCGGAACAGCAATAGGTGCGTCGGAATTGGATGGTCAGTAGCAGAATTGGTGGCATCTTCATGTTATATATATATATATTCCTATTTCTAGTATCATTTTTTTAGGGCGGGATGGTTCTCGGGATGGATATTGCTTAAGATCCAAAACCATCCCAAAAGAAAAAATACGTGACAAAATGGGACGAGAAAAGTCAAAGTCAATATATTTTTCTCAGTCCCGATTCTTTCGAGACAAGACTTCAAGTTGGGTCGCGAATCTCTGAGTCCCGTGAGCAGCCCTACTAAATGCATATAAAGTTAAATCAGTAAATTCCTAAATTCCGTAATTCCTAAATACTTAAACCATTAATCCGCTAAATACTACTTAATAATTAATAAATCTATTTTTTATTGCTATTTATTATATTTTTAAATATTCATTTTAATTATTTATTAGTGTATTTATTTAGAAATATTTATTACAAAATAAATTATGAGTGGGACAAATATAATTTAAATAATATATTATTTATCTAATAAAAATATATGCTTATAAAAGAAGTATAAATTTAAAAATTAAAAATTATTATCAAGTAATATAAGTTACTTTAATTTTGAATCAATTTGGGTCTTGTAAATATTTTTTAATTAATATCTATCTTAATATTAATAGTTTATAGATTTCATTTTTGATCATTATTATAATAACTATTAATAAAATTATTTATATTAAATTTATATGACATATAATTCTTAATATTATTATAACAAAATATTGTATAAAAATTTCAAAAAATTTTAAATATTATTATATTTTCAAATGTTATAACCTATGAAAATGATAAAAAATTATAGAAATTTTTTTTATTATTTTATTTTTTTAAATAAAACCTATAAAACACTAAAAGCCTAAAAACATAAATAGCTAAATTCCTAACGTTGAAACCTCTAAATACTTAAATCATTAAACTGGTATGCATTAATAATAAATCATAAATCTTATTTTAATTATTATTCAGTATAATTTTAAATTTTTATTTTAATTATTTATCAATTTATTATATAGAAATATTAATTACAAAATAAATTATTAGTGAGACAGATCTAATTTAAATTAAACCGGTATCCCTATATAATAAATAATAAATCTCATTTTTTTTCATTATAATTTTAAATATTCATTTTAATTATTTATTTGTTTATTTTTATATAAATATTAATTACAAAATAAATTAAGTTAGACAAATATAATTTATATAAATTATTTTTCATCAAAAAATTATTGATAAATTTTAAACGAAAAAAAAATTTCAAAACAAAAAATTATTATATAGTAATATATTTTGCTTTTCTTCTAAATCATTTTAGGTCTTGTAATTATATTTTAATTGATATCTTTCTTATTAATAATAGGTTATTAATTTATTTTTTGATTATTATTATAATATTTATCAATAAAATTGTTTATATTGAATTTATATGATATATAAATATAATGATTATTATAACTAAATATTGTATTCACATTTAAAAAAAATTTAAAAATTATTATATTTTCAAAGGTTATAACCTTTGAAAATATAAAAAAATAATAAAAATAAATTTTAAATTATTTTATTTTTTTAATAAAACCTATATACCACTAAATGAATACACAATTAAATCTGGAAACGTTTAAACCTCATAATGCCTAAATGCATAAACCATTAAACTACTATATACTACATAATAATTAATAAATCTAAATTTTATTTCTATTTATTATAATTTTAAATATTCATTTTATTTATTTATTAGTTTATTTTTATAGAAATATTTATTACAAATTAAATTATGAGAGCGACATATATATTTTAATTTATTTATTTTTTTTCAAAAAAATATATGCTTATAAAAGAAGTAAAAATTTAAAAATTAAAAATTATTATCCAATAATATATTTTACTTTATTTTGAATCAATTTGGGTTTTGTAAATATTTTTTAATTAATATCAATCTTTTTATTGATAGTTTATTAATTTAAATTTGATCATTATTATATTATCTATCAATAAATTGTTTATATTGAATTTATATGATATATAATTATTAATATTATTATAACTAAATATTGTATTGACATTTCAAAAAATTTTAAATATTATTATATTTTCAAAGGTTATAACCAATGAAAATGAGAAAAAATTACAATCTTTTTTGTTATTTTATTATTTAAATAAAACCTATAAACCACTAAATGCCTAAAAACATAAATCGCGAAACTACTAAACGATAAAACCAGTAAATACTTAAACCATTAAACTGGTAAACATTAATAATAAATCATAAATCTCATTTTAATTTTTATTCAGTATAATTTTAAATTTTTATTTTAATTATTTATTAGTTTATTTTTATAGAAATATTAATTACAAAATAAATTATTAGTGAGACAGATCTAATTTAAATAATTTATTTTTCATCAAAAAAAATATATATCCTTATAAAAAGAGGCAAAATTTTAAAAACAAAAATTTATCCATTTAGTAATATATTTTATTTTTATTTTGAATCATTTTTGATTTTGCAATTATATTTTAATTTATATAATTTTTATTAATAATAGTTTATTAATTTTTTATTGATCATTATTATAATATCTATTAATAAAATTATTTATATTGAGTTTACATTATATATAATTATTAAGATTATTATTACTGAATATTATATTCACATTTAAATAAAATTAAAAATTATTATAATTTCAAAGGTTATAACCTTCAAAAATTAAAAAAAAATCAAAAAATTAAATTTTTTATTTTTTAATTCTTTAAATAAATACTATAAATCATTAAAGGCCTAAACACTTAAATCACTAAAGTCCAAAATACCTAAATTCTTAAACCATTAAACTTGTATATCTTGAATAATAAATTATAAATCTCTATTTAATTTGTATTCATTATAGTTTTAAATATTCATTTTAATTATTTATTAGTTTATTTTTATTGAATTATAAATTAGAAATAAATTATGAGGGAGACAAATATAATTTAAATAATTTACTTTTAATAAAAAAAATATAAACTTATTAAAAGAAGCAAAACATCAAATAAATTATTATTTAGTAATATATTTTATTTTGATTTTGAATAAATTTACATTTTGCACATATATTTTAAATACCATCTTTCTTATTAATAATAGTTTATTAATTTATTTTTTGATCATTAATATAATATCTATCAATATAATAATTTATATTGAATTTACATGATATATAATTATTAAGATTATCATAACTAAATATTATATTCACATATAAAAAATTTAAAAATTTTTATATTTTCAAAGGTTATAACCTTCAAAAATGATAAAAAACAATAAAAATAAATTTTTTGTTATATCATTGTTTAAATAAAACTTATAAACCATTAAATGCCTAAAAACATAAATCTCTAAACTCCTAAACCCCGAAGCCCCTAAATACATTAAACCTTTAAACTCGTAAACCTAAAATATAACTTAAATCATATATTGAAATATTAATTACAAAATAAATTATGAGTGATACAAATATAATTTAAATAATTTATTTTTCATCAAAAAAATATATAAGCTTATAATAAGAAGCAAAAACTAAAAAACAAAAATTATTATTTAGTAATAAATTTTACATTGTTTTTGAATCATTTTAGGTTTTTTAATTATATTTTAATTTATATCTATCATATTAGTAATAACATATTAATTTAATTTTTGATAATTGATATCATATCTATCTATAAAATTGTTTATATTTAGCTTATATTATATATAATTATATTGATTATTATTACTAAATATTGTATTCACATTTTTAAAAAAATTTAAAATTATTATATTTTCAAAGGTTATTGCTGTATACGTAATTTGTATTTACTTGATAATTTGTTTTAATATTTTCATGTAAGTGCAGGAAAGATAATATTAAAAGCCCGGGGATGCAGCAGTTGCACAATAACGGATGTTTATTTTTCATATAAAATGATTTGTATTTATTTTTCGGGCGGTTGTTTTTGACCCGTTTTTGAACTTTTTATTATCCCTCTCCTCTCTCTGCGCGATTTCATGACTACTGCGTGCTGCTTAGTGTAAGACATTCTGTTTTGGTTTTAATCTGTAACGCATAAGTATTTTCTGGTGGAGGTAGCTAGTCGTACTGAGCGACTAGCGAACCACGTTATTTACGGTGTTGATTTCTCGTTTTTGTTTTTGTCGTGGATGCTTGTGGATTGGGATATATATTACTTGTTTTTCTGTGTTTTCTATTGTTTCTGTTTTTTAAACTCACTACCGTGGAAGCGCAATTACCCAACAGTTATAACCTTTGAAAATGTGAAAAAAAAACAAAAATATTTTTTTTGTTATTTCATTGTTTAAATAAAACCTTAAACCACTAAATGCCTAAAAATATAAATCCCTAAACTCCTAAATGATAATACCTCTAAATACTTAAACCATTAAACTAGGTAAACATTAATAATAATTCATAAATCTCATTTTAATTTTTATTCAGTATAATTTTAAATTTTTATTTTAATTATTTATCAGTTTATTTTTATAGAAATATTAATTACAAAATAAATTATTAGTGAGACTGATCTAATTTAAATTAAAATAGTATCCCTAAATAATAAATAATAAATCTCATTTTTTTTCATTATAATTTTAAATATTCATTTTAATTATTTATTTGTTTTTTTATATATAAATATTAATTACAAAATAATCCGAGCTAGACAAAAATAATTTATATAAATTATTTTTCATCAAAAAATTATAGATAAACTTTTTAATAGAAAAATAATTTTCAAAACAAAAAATTATTATATAGTAATATATTTTGCTTTGCTTCTGAATCATTTTTAGGCTTTGGAATTATATTTTAATTGATATCTATCATATTAATTATAGATTATTAATTTATTTTTTGATCATTATTAGAATATTTATCAATAAAATTGTTTATATTGAATTTACTTGATATATAATTATAAAGATTATTATAACTAAATATTATATTTACATTGAAAATAATTTAAAAATTATTATATTTTTAATGCCTAAACGCCTAAAAACTAGTAAATGCCTAAATGCTTAAATCCTTAAACTCCTAAACCACTAAACCACAAAACCCTTAAATACTTAAACATTTAAACCATCTTTAAAGGTTTAAGTATTTAAAATTAATATATATATATATATATCTATCAATTAATAATAGTTTATAAGTTTATTTTTTGATCATTATTATATTTATATTTATATTTAGTTTATTAATACCTATCAATAAAATTGTTTATTTTTAATTTACATGATATATAATTATTAAGTTTATTATAACTAAATATTGTATTCACATTTGAAAAAAAATTAAAAATTATAATATTTATAAACATTATAACCTTCAAAATTGCTAAAAAATTTGAAAAATAATATTTTTGTTATTTCATTTTTTAAATAAAACATATAAACTACTAAATGCCTAAACACTTAAATCACTAAACTCCTAAACTCCTAAATACTTAAACCATTAAATCGGTAAACCCTGAATAATTAATCATAAATCTCATTTTTATTTGTATTCATTATAATTTTAATATTCATTTTAATTATTTATTAGTTTATTTTTATAGAAATATTAATTCCAAAATAAAATTATGAATGAGAAATATAATTTAAATAATTTATCTTCATCAAACAAATTTATAAGCTTATAAAAAGAATCAGAAATTTAAAAATAAAAAATTATTATTAGTAATATATTTTACTTTGATTTTGAATCGTATTAGGTGTTGGAAATATATTTTAATTAATATCTATCTTATTAATAATGGTTTATTAATCTATTTTATGATTAGTATTATAATATCGATCAATAAAATTTTTTATATTGAATTTACATGATATTCAATGCTTATAACATTAAAAATGAGAAAAAATCATAAAAATAATTTTTTTGTTATTTAATTATTTAAATAAAACCTATAAACCACAAAATACCTAAATACTTAAATTACTAAACTCCTATACCCTGATACTGCAGAACCACACATACATAGCGACGGACCACAGTACACACGTGCACATATTCTTGTCCATTTTGGTGTAGCATTTAGAGGGGCCAGCAAGTCCTAGAAGCAGCCAAAAGTATGGGACACCAGCTTGTAGAGGGCCCCAATAGCAAGCCAGGATGATAAAATTCAGAAAACTGACGAGACCGAGCAATGTGGTCAGGAGTAAACCCAAGAGTAGCTAGGAGTGGGTCCCATTAGCCCTATCAGGCAGCATAGAGGCCACCCAACCGTCGCCAAACAGGAGTAGCAGTAATCCATGATTAATTGGTGAGCCAGAAAAATCCGAAGCATCACCAAGCATTGCCAGTAAGCAATAGAGTCCAGACCATCCACATGGGAGCGAAAGATTCAAAATTGTAGTTTATGTTTGTAGTCTTATATGTATTTTGGACTTTGTATGCACAATGTACTTGTAGAGATGGATCATGATATACTCACACATACAATCTTGTCTATTCTCTATGTAGCTTGTAATGAGGGCAACTAGACCCATGATTATCTCTAAGTGGGGCCCACTAATGCATTTTGTAAATAGACATTAGGCAATGCTCCACTCCCTAGAGTAGAAGACCCATCTTTATAGCATTTTGTAATTTTACTTGTACTCTAGCTTGGTTGTACGCATAGAGAATTAGACTATGAGATGGACCTCATCACACATGCACACCGATGCATGCATATTTTTTGATATTTTGTCGGTGCAACATACAGCCACTTCTTGGAGCTCGAGGAGTAAGCATTCTAACCGAAGAGATACTCTTTTGAGGATCATTGGAGCAAAAGAATGTTGAATTCAGAGGTAAGAATGAATTGACAAAGTGCCGTAGATATGAACTTGTGGATTTATGGGTATTCAGTTTTACAAGTATTCCATTGCATAGCAATGACGTAGGCAAATGCTTGATGCTGCATGTTACACACGTGCACGATATTATATTTGCATAGTTTTAATATGGCGCATCATAAGTTGCATAGGATTTGGTGGGCATACCTAAATTAGTCAGCTTTTTAGTCTCTTGTATGTTGTGTGCTTAAATGATAAATAAAGTGTGTATTTTCAAAAAAAAAAAACAAAAAAAAACCATAAACCCTAAACTTTAAATCCTAAACCTTAAACCATAAACTATATCCCTGGTCCATAAAACCTAAATCCTATATCTCATGTTTTGCACTTTTATTATCAAATGATTAAGTGTTAAATTTAAATTGAAATTCACAACTTTTAGGAATGTCACAGATTTATCTTTTTGTATATGTAACACAAAGTCATGACTCAAGAGGTGAGTTATGGATTAAGTCTCTTTCTTGCTTTAGATTATTGTAACATTAGCAATCGTCATGATTGTATATTTTGTCTCTAGAACACAAAATCATATCGATGAGAATATGCCAGAACTTGTGTCTCTCTATTGAACATATTGTTATGGCACTAAGAATGATCATGAATACATATTTAATCACTACAATACTGGGTCACAGTATTGGATATGACCATAGCTTGTGCATTTTATCTTTATATTGCAAAGTCATTGCACTAGGAATGATTGTAACTTTGGACATTCCTCAAGAACAAAAGTCATGACCCTAGAAATAGATAAAGCTCGAGTACTACTCTTTATACCTTTCTATAGCTAAAATTCTTGGGATTGGAAATATCACTATGGCTTTTTCCTTTGATTTGTGACCTCAAGTGTCAATATGCAAGACTAATATTTTGAGCAATGATTAAAACCTTTTATATATTTGAATATGATTCAGTTACAACTTTTTGGGTATTATGAGCTTGTATACATAACTCATTTAATATAAAAGGAAAGAAATGATACTTTTCATATCCATGAGGATATGAAAAAAAGGCTTAGATATGCCAATAATATAAATTTTTTGATTCTTGATTGAAAGATAGCCCATACTTCTTGCCCTGCTGAAACCGCCATAGGGATAGTTTGTTCTAAAAGGCTACAAGGTGGTTATTTTTTTAGAGGTGAACTATGTTTTAAAAAAAAGTGCTTTGAGTGTGTGCATGAGAGATATTTTAGAAGAAATTACAATAATCAATATAAATAGCATCCTCAACAACTAGATATTTCAACACATAGGGGTTCAACTTTGGTTTAGTCTGTTAATGTACATGAGTCAAATTTCCTTTGATAGCCTAGTGATTCAACATCAAATATGATGAGACATAATAGAGATAAAGTAAAAGCTCATATTATTTTGGTTAGATCTTTAGCAATCATTCTAGAGTTGAGAGATGAACAAAATAAATTATTTTAATTATTCAGTATAATTTTAATTTTAATTTTAATTATTTATCAGTTTATTTTTATATAAATATTAATTACAAAATAAATTATTAGTGAGACAGATCTAATTTAAATTAAACTGGTATATCCTAAATAATAAAGAATAAATCTCATTTATTTTTCAATTTTAATTTTAAATATTCAAATTTAATTATTTATTTGTTTATTTTTATATAAATATTAATTACAAAATAAATTATGTGTTACACAAATATAATTTATATAAATTATTTTTAATCAAAATAATATATATAAACTTTTTAAAAGAAAAAATAAATTCAAAACAAAAAATTATTATATGATAATATATTTTGCTTTGCTTCTGAATCATTTTAGGTTTTGTAATTATATTATAATTGATATCTATCTTATTAATAATAGATTATTAATTTAATTTTTGATCATTATTAGAATTTTTATCAATAAAATATTTTATATTGAATTTATATGATATTTAAATATAATGATTATTATAACTAAATATTGAATTCACTTTTGAAAAAAATTTAATAATTATTATATTTTCAAAGGTTATTGCCTTTGAAAATATCAAAAAATAATAAAAATAAATTTTATGTTTTTTTATTTTTTAAATAAAACCTATAAACTACTAAATGCATACGCAGTTAAATAAGTTAACACCTAGCCACCATAATGCCTAAATATAGTAACCATTAATTAAAATAAAAATTTAAAATTATACTGAATAATAATTAAAATAAGATTTATGATTTATTATTAATGCATACCAGTTTAATGATTTAAGTATTTAGAGGTTTCAACGTTAGGAATTTAGCTATTTATGTTTTTAGGCTTTTAGTGTTTTATAGGTTTTATTTAAAAAAATAAAATAATAAAAAAAATTTCTATAATTTTTTATCATTTTCATAGGTTATAACATTTGAAAATATAATAATATTTAAAATTTTTTGAAATTTTTATACAATATTTTGTTATAATAATATTAAGAATTATATGTCATATAAATTTAATATAAATAATTTTATTAATAGTTATTATAATAATGATCAAAAATGAAATCTATAAACTATTAATATTAAGATAGATATTAATTAAAAAATATTTACAAGACCCAAATTGATTCAAAATTAAAGTAACTTATATTACTTGATAATAATTTTTAATTTTTAAATTTATACTTCTTTTATAAGCATATATTTTTATTAGATAAATAATATATTATTTAAATTATATTTGTCCCACTCATAATTTATTTTGTAATAAATATTTCTAAATAAATACACTAATAAATAATTAAAATGAATATTTAAAAATATAATAAATAGCAATAAAAAATAGATTTATTAATTATTATGTCGTATTTAGCGGGGTAATAGTTTATGTATTTAGGCATTACGAGATTTAGGAGTTTACTCATTTAACTTTATATGCATTTAGTAGGGCTGCTCATGGGACTCGGAGATTCGCAACTGGACCCGAAGTATTGTCCCGAAAGAATCGGTACTGAGAAAAATCCATTGACTTTGACTTTTCCCGTCCCATTATGTCACGTATTTTTTCTTTTGGGATGGTTCCGGATCCTAAGCAATATCCATCTCGAGAACCGTACCATCATAAAAACCTGATACTAGAACAAGGAATATATATATATATATATATAACATGAATATGCCACCAATTCCGCTACTGCCCATCCAATTCTGACGAACCTATTGCTGTTCCGACGAGTTCCAGGCCACCTCACGCCATTCCAGCAGTGTTTAGTTAGATCCATCCCTTGTTCATCGCACTTCTGGTTGCCTCCACCGTGTCTCAGATGCACCATACTTTTGGTTTGTTTTTCAGACGAGAATTGAGTGATTAATTATTAATATTAAATGTCTCAGTCAGTTTTGTTGTGTATTGGTTGTGGTGTTTTGGTTGGGCCGAATGAGTGGGCTAAATGTGTTACAGTCAGTTTTGTAGAGCTTGCTTGTTTGAAATATTTATATGTATTTATGCTTAACAAATCATATTAATTAATGGCAATGCAGATGGGACAATCCAGCTATAAACGAAAAATATGATAAATTGAAGATGATCACATCTCAAATGATCAAAGTACTGGTAAATCCAATCATCATCCTTTCATAAACCCTCCTATTGTTACAGCAGGTTCTTCAATTCCAATTGTAAAAGAAAGTCAAGGTTCATCTGAACCTCAAGCTCATAAAAAGTATAAGTCTGCTGTTTGGGAAACTTATGAGATATTAGTTGATTCAGAGGAAAATGAAACTGGTAGGGCTGCTTGTATATGGTGTAGGAAAGAATACTTGGCAAAAAGTGATCAAGGTACTTCGTGTTTATGGAAATACTTGAGAGAGACTTGTAGGAAATTTCCACTCAAAAAAGAATTAATAGAAGCTCACCAAGCTAAAGATAAGTCACAATCTTTGTTGACTTTTACTAAAGGTACTAGTTTAGAGGATAAAAAATTAACTTGTTGGCAATTTGATCAACAACTAGTTAGGGAGGCTTTGGTGAAAATGATCATAAAAGATGAATTGCCTTTTTGTTTTGTTGAGAGGGATAAGTTTAAGGAGTTTTGTGAAGTTAATGTGCCTCAATTTAAAATTCCATCTAGGCACTCTATATTGAGAGATTTTTTTTCTTTGTTTGTGAAGGAAAAGAAGAAATTATTTGATAGCATATCATCTCATTGTTGTAGAGTTTTATTGACTACCGACCATTGGACTAGCATTCAAAATTTGTCTTATATATATTTTACTATTCATTTCATTGATTTTCAATCGAATATGCATAATAGGCTTTTGAACCTTTGTGTAATTAAAAGTTATTCTGGAGTTAATATTAGAAATTCTATTGAGTTTTGCAAGAATGAATGTGGTTTGAGAAAGTCTATGGTCATTACTATTGACAATGCATCAAATAATGATGTTGCAGTTGAACAATTGAAAAAAAGGCTTGTTAAGAAAAGTTTTGTACCTTTGAGAGACGAGCATTTTCATATGAGATGTTGTGCTCTTATCCTAAACTTAATTGTCAGAGATGGCATTGTAGTAGTTGAGGGTGCTATTCAAAAAATTAGAGGTGTGATGAAATATGTGAGGAGCAGTACTAAAGATTAGATATGTTTAAGTTATGTGTTGAAGAAGCAAACTTGAAATATGGATCTTCGTTGCAATTAGATTGTCCTACAATATTGAATTCAAATTATTTAATGATACAAACTGATATAAAATATCAAAAAGAATTTGATAAGTTAGAGGACAAAGACAAAAGGTTTTTGAAAGAGGTTGGTTCAAACATTATAACTGAGAGAGGCTTAACAAATGCCAAAATTTTGGTTTGTTTCTTGAAAACTTTTTATGAGGTAACTTGTAAAATTTTTGGCTTATAAAATTCTATCTCTAGTGTTTATTTTCTTGAGATTATTCGAATTTTGACAAAAATTGAGCTTTGTAAAAATAGTAGAGATACAATGCTGTCTGAAATGGGTATGAAAATGAGGCATAAATTCAACAAATATTGGGTTCTCTTCAGTCAACAAATATTATGCTTTTTGTAGCAGTAGTGTTGGATCCTAGATATAAGATCAAATATCTCACAGTTAAGTACACTTAGCATTATGGAGAGGAATTGGCTAAAAATTTTGTGAAAAAGTTTATAAATGCTTTAAATGAGATGATGGATGATTATAAAGATTTAAATGAAGATGAATCAAAAGAAGCTGATTTCTCTTCTACTGTGTTGAAGAAAAATGATGATTTCTTTGATGGTAGTGATACTTATGTTGATTATTTTTTTTGTTGAATTGGAGAAAGAACAAGAAGTTGCAGCTTTGGAAATATTGGATAGGTACTTGGAGGACAAACTTAAAAAAAATAGAATTGATTTTGATCTTCTAAACTAGTGGAAGGTAAATGAGGTTAGGTTTCCTTCATTGGAAAATGTAGCAAGGGATGTATTTTCTATCCAAGCATCTACTTTGGCCTATGAATCTACATTTAGCACTAGGGGGAGAACTTTAGATAAAATTAGGAATTATTTAACACCTATTACAGCTGAAGTTCTCATATGTCTACAAGATTGGTTGAGACGCTCAAACAAACCTATTGAAATTGAAGAATTAGTTCAAGACCTTGATGATAATGAATCAGGTTAGTTTACAAATCTTGTAAATTTTAATTTCACTTTTACTTATTTTATTCATTCAATTTAATAAAAATATGGTTCAATTACAATTTTCAGAGGGGTCTCAAGATCCAAATATTCTTCCAACTATAGTTGACCAACTAAATTGGGAATGGGTGTATTAAATTTTATAAGGTAATATTTTGTTTTTTTATTACTCTTTCATCTTAGAAATTTATGTCTACATGATTAACACGTTTTCATCTTTGGTTTTCCTTCTAGAGTGTAGAAAGAAAAAGGAGGAGTTGTAGAAGAGATAATTAATTGGGTTTGGATTTTCGTTGTTGTTCTGGGACGAACCTTTGAAATGATTATTATCATGGTTGTTATTAGTTGTATTTTTTTTGTTATATTAAGCTGCCTAATTTTAGCAATTACTTAAGTAGTAATTGCTGCTACCAATGTTTGTGGTCATCTTTAGCTATTCCTTAATATTTTAAGTAATTGTTTAAAATATATAGTATTGCTATTATGGTTAACTTTCACACGGTTGAACAAAGTCAACTTGTAAAAAAACAAAGAACCAAATTAAGCACACAACTCGGTCTCGTTCTATTTAACATTTCTATCCTTTTCTGCAGATCAAAGCTTTTGACAAGGTAATGGAACTCGTTTTCAGTATTCAGCCTATTTGACAAAACAAATTGGCCCAATTTGAGTTTGAAAGATACATAACTAAGGAATAATAAATGGTACAACAAAAGGTTTCGACATTAACTAACTTGGCCAGTTTGAAGAAAATAAATTGAAAAAAATATCCTATCTCCGTTCCGTCCTGAAACTATTTTCTCCTACCCAAAATCCCCGATCTCCATCTCGTCCCATCCCGATAATTTCAACCTATGGGACTGGTCTAGATCTTCATAAAAATTTCCGAACTATGGGAAGGGACTGGAGATTTGTAAACCCCTTCCATCCCGTCCCATGAGCACCCCTAGCATTTAGTGGTTTATAGGTTTTATTTAAAAAATAAAATAACAAAAAATTTAATATAATCTTTGAATCTATAACAATTTTTATATTTTTTAAATGTGAATACTATATTTAGTTATGATAATCTTAATAATTATATATCATGTAAATTTAATATAAACAATTATATTGATATATATTATAATAATTATCATACAAAAGATTAATAAACAATTATTAATAAGATAAATATTGTTTAAAATATATTTACAAAACCTAAAATGATTCAAAATCAAAGTGAAATATTTTACTAAATATTAATTTTAAAATTTTAAATTTTTGTATCAATTTATAAGCTTATATATTTTTTGTTGAAAAATAAATTATTTAAATTATATTTGTCTAACTATTAATTTATTTTTTAATTTATATTTATATAAAAATAAATTAATAAATAATTAAAATGTAAATAAAAAATTATAATGAATACTAATAAAAATGAGATTTATGATTTATTATTGAGGGTATACATATTTAATAGTTTATGTTTATTGTGGATTTGGGGTTAATGAGTTTATTGATTTATATGTTAAAACATTTAGGTTTTATTTATTGATTTATAGGTTTTATTTAATCAATGAAATAACAAAAAATTTATTTTTATGAATTTTCATGATTTTCAAAGGTTATAACCGTTGAAAATATAATATTTTTTAATAGTTCGAAAATATGAATACAATACTTAATGATAATAATCTTAATAATTATATTTGATGTGAATTCAATATAAAAAATCTTATTAATATATATTATTTTTATGATAAACAAATAAATTAATAAACTATTATTAATAAGACATATATTAATTAAAATATAATTGTAGAACCCAAAAATAATTCAAAATCAAAGTAAATTATATTACTAAATAAAATTTTAAATTTTTGAAATTTTGTTTATTTTTATAAGCTTATTTTTTTTTTCATAAAAAATAATTTATTTAAATTAAATCTGTCTCACTCATTATTTATTTTGTAATTAATATTTCTATTAAAATAAACTAAAAAATAAATAAAATGAATATTTAAAATTATAATGAATACAAATAAAAATGAGATTTATTATTTATTATTTAGGTTATATAGGTTTAATGGTTTAAGTATTTAGGGGGTTTTGGGGTTTAGGAGTCTAGAGATTTAAATGTTTAGGCATTTAGTGGTTTATAAGTTTTATTTAAATAATAAAATAATAAAAAAATTATTTTTGTGATTTTTTATCATTTTTGAAGGTTATAACCTTTGAAAATATAATAATTTTTAAATTTTTTTCAAATGTAAATATAACATTTAGTTATAATAATCTTAATAATTATAAGACATTTAAATTCAATATAAGTAATTTTATTGTTAGATATTATAAAATTGATCAAATAATAAATTAAAAACCTATTCTTAATAAGTTTGATAGCAATTAAAATATAATTGCAAAACCTATATATAATGATTCAAAATCAAAGTAAAATATATTAATAAATAATAATTTTTTGTTTTCAAATTTTTACTTCTTTTAATAAGCTTATATATTTTTTTTGATTAAAAATAAATTATTAAAATTATAGTTGTCTTGCTCATTATTTATTTTGTAATTAATATTTCTATAAAAAATAAACTAATAAATAATTAAAATGAATATTTAAAATTATAATGAATACAAATTAAAATGAGATTTATGATTTATTATATGTGGTATCCCGGTTTAATGGTTTGATTATTTAGGAGTTTTTTCGTTTAGAAGTTTATTAATTTATGTTTTTAGGTATTTAGTGGTTTATTGGTTTTATTTATATAATAAAAATAAAAAATTTTTTTTAGATTTTTTCTGATTTTCAAAGGTTATACCCTTTGAAAATAAAATAATTTTTAAAATTTTTTGAAATGTGAATACCATCTATAATTATATTAATCTTACTAATTATATATCATATAAATTAAATATAAATAATTTTAAATAAAATATTATAAAAATGATAAAAAATTAAATAAATAAACTATTATTAATAATATTAATATTAATTAAACTATATTTACATAACACAAATGATTCAAAATCATATCAAAATATATAACTAAATAATAATATTTAATTTTTAAATTTTTCCTTCTTTTATTAAGCTTTTATTTTTTTTTATTAAATATAAATTAGTTAAATATTTTTTGTTTCAATCGTAATTTATTTTGAATTATTTTTCTAAAAAATTAAACTTTAAATAATTAAAATGAATATTTAAAATTATAATAAATAAAAATATAAATGAGATTTATTATTTAATAAGTAAAATATAGATTTTGAAAAGGTATATGTATTTAGTGGTTTAGGGGTTTATGAGCTCACTGATTTAAGTAAGTAATCATTTAATGATCTATAGGTTTTATTTAAAAAATAAAATAACAAAAAATTTATTTTTATTTTCTTTTCTCATTTTTTAAGGTTATAACTTTTGAAAATATAATAATTTTTAAATTTTTTCAAAAGTGAATACAATATTTATTTATTATAATCATAATAATTATATATCATATAAATTCAATATAAATAATTTTATTGATAGATATTTTAATAATTATCAAAAAATAAATTAAAAATCTATTATGAATAAGATTGATATTACTTAAAATATAATATAAAAACCTAAAATGATTCAAAAGCAAAGCAAAATATATTACTTAATAATAATTATTTGTTTTTAAATTTTTATTCTATTTATAAGCTTATCTATTTGTTGATGAAAAATAATTTTTATAAATTATATTTTTAACTCATAATTTATTTTATAATTAATATATATATATATATATATATATATATATAAATACCTAAACAATCAAAATGATTTTTTTAAATTATAATGAAAACAAATAAAAAAATGATATTTATTAATTATTATTTAGGGTATACCCGTTTAAATGATTATTTATATAGGGTTATAGAGAATTTGTAGTTTAGTGATTTAAGTGTTTAGGCATTTAGTGATTTATAGGTTTTATTTAAACAATGAAATAATAATAAAAATATTTTTTTTGTTTTTTCAAATGTTCAAATGTTATAATTTTTGAAAATATAATAATTTTTAAATTTTTTTCAAAAGTGAATACTATATTTAGTTATGATAATTATTAAATTTATATATCATATAAATTAAATATAAATATTTTTATTGATACATTTCTAATAATGATCAAAAAATAAATTAATAATATATTATTAATAAGTTAGATATCAATTAAAATATATTTACAAAACTTAAAATGATTCATAAACAAAGAAAAATATATTACTATATAATAAATTTTTGTTTTTAATTTTTTTATTCTTTTAATAATTTTATCTATATTTATTTGTTGAAAAATAATTTATATAAATTATATTTGTTTAACTTATAATTTATTTTATAATTAATATTTATATAAAAATAAACAAATAAATAATTAAAATGAATATTTAAAATTATAATTAAAAAAATAAAAATTATATTTATTATTTATTATTTGGGATATACATGTTTAAAAAATTTATCTATTTAAAGTTTTCGAGATTTAGAACTTATTGATTTAAGTATTTAGGAATTTAATGGTTTATAGTTTTTATTTAAACAATTAAATAACAAAAAATTTATTTTTGATATTTTTTCAAATTTTCAAATGTCATAATATTTGAAAATATAATAATTTTAAAATTGTGAATACAATATTTAGTAATAATAATTTTCATCACTATATATAATATAAACTAAATATAAACAATTTTATTGATAATAGTATATCAATTATCAAAAAATAAATTAATAAACTATTATTAATATGATAGATATAAATTAAACTATAATTAAAAAACCTAAAATGATTCAAAATCAAAGTAAAATTTATTACTAAATAAAAATTTATTTTCGTTTTTGCATCATTTTATAAGCTTATATATTTTTTTGTTGAAAAATATATTCTTTAAATTATATTTGTCTCTCATAATTTATTTTGTAATTAATATTTCTATAAATTTATTTAAATTATATTAAGGTTTAGGAGTTTAAAGTTTTAGGTATTTAGGGGCTTCGGGGTTAAGGAGTTTAGAGATTTATGTATTTAGGCATTTAATGGTTTATAAGTTTTATTTAAACAATGATATAACAAAAAATTTATTTTTGTTATTTTTTTTCATTTTTGAAGGTTATAACCTTTGAAAATATAACAATTTTTAAATTTTTTTTATATGTGAATACTATAATTAGTTATGATAATCTTAAAAATTATATATAATTTAAATTCAATATAAACAATTATATTGATAGATAATATATTAATGATCATGAAATAAATTAATGAACTATTATTAAAAAGAAAGATATTATTTTAAATATATTTGCAAAACAAAAATTTATTCAAAATCAAAAAAAATATATTACTAAATAATAATTTTTTTGATATTTTGCTTCTTTTTATAAGTTTATATTTTTTTTTAATAGTAAATTGATTAAATTATATTTGTCTTCCTCATAATTTATTTTAAATTTATAATTATATAATAATAAATTAATAAATAATTAAAATGAATATTTAAAACTATAATGAATACAAATAAAATAAATATTTATTATTTATTATTTAGGGTATACTCGTTTAATGGTTTAAGTATTTAGGTGTTTTGGGGTTTAGTGATTTAAGTGTTTAGGCCTTTAGTGATTTATAGTTTTTATTTAAAGAATGAAAAAATAAAAAATTTAATTTTTTGATTTATTTAATTTTTCAAGGTTATAACCTTTGAAAATGTAATAATTTTTAATTTTATTAAATGTGAATATAATATTCATTAATAATAATATTAATAATTATATATTATGTAAACTCAATATAAATAATTTTATTAATAGATATTATAATAATGATTAATAAAAAATTAATAAACTATTATTAATAAGAATGATATAAATTAAAATATAATTGCAAAAACTAAAATGATTCAAAATCAAAATAAAATATATTACAAAATAATAAATTTTTGTTTTTAAAATTTTGCCTCTTTTTATAAGCATATTTTTTTTCTTAAAAAATAAATTATTTAAAATAGATCTCTCTCACTAATAATTTATATTGTAATTAATATTTCTATAAAAGTAAACTGATAAATAATTAAAATAAAAATTTAAAATTACACCTAATAAAAATTAAAATGATATTTATGATTTATTATTAATGTATACCAGTTTAATGGTTTTGAGATTTAAATTTTTCTAAAATGTGAATACAATATTTTGTTATAATATTATTAATAATCATACATCATATAAATTCAATATAAATAATTTTATTGATAGTTATTATAATAATGATCAAAAATTAAAATAATAAACTATTAATAATTAGATAGATATTCTTTATAAAATATTTTAAAAACCCTAATTGAATCAAAATTAAAGTAAAATATTTTACTGAATAAAAATTTTTAATTTTTAATTTTTAATTTTTAAATTTTACTTCTTTTATAAGCGTATATATATTTTTTGATTAAAAATAAATTATTTAAATTATATTTGTCTTACTCATAATTTATTTTGTAATAAATATTTCTATAAAAATAAACTAATAAATAATTAAATGAATATTTAAAACTATAATAAATAGAAATTAAAATTAGATTTATTAATTATTATGTATTATATAGGAGTTTAATGGTTTATGTATTTAGGTATTACGGGGTTTAGGTGTTTACTGATTTAATTTTGTATGCATTTAGTGGTTTATAGGTTTTATTTAAAAAATAAAATAACAAAAAATTTATTTTTATTATTTTTTGATATTTTCAAAGGTTAACCTTTGAAAATAATAATATTTTAATTTTTTTTAAAAGCGAATTCAATATTTCGTTATAATAATGATTATATTTATATATCATATAAATTCAATATAAACAATTTTAGTGATTAATAATCTAATAATGTTCAAAAAATATATTAATAATCTATTATTAATAACATAGATATAAATAAAAATATAATTACAAAACATAAAATGATTCACGAGCAAACCAAAATATATTACTATATAATAATTTTTTGTTTTTGTAATTTTTTTTTTTAAATGTTTTTCTATATTTTTTTGATTAAAAATAATTTACATAAATTATATTTGACTAACTCATACTTTATTTTTTAATTAATATTTATATAAAAATAAACAAATAAATAATTAAAATTAATATTTAAAATTATAATAAAAAAATAAGATTTATTATTTATTATTTAGTGTATACCGATATAATTTAAATTATATCTGTCTCACTAATAATTTATTTTGTAATTAATATTTCTATAAAAATAAACTGATAAATAATTAAAATAAAAATTTAAAATTATACTGAATAAAAATTAAAATGAGATTTATAATTTATTATTAATGTATACCAATTTAATAGTGTAAGTATTTAGAAGTCTTGTCATATGGGTGTTTAGGGATTCATGTTTTTAGGCATTTAGTGGTTTATAGGTTTTATTTAAACAATAAAATAACAAAAAAAAATTGTAATTTTTTGTCATTTTCATAGGTTATAACCTTTGAAAATATAAAAATATTTAAAATTTTTTGAAATATGAATACAATATTTAGTTATAATAATTTTAATAATTATATATCATATACTTTCAATATAAATAATTTTATTGATAGATATTATAATAATGATCAAAAATTAAATTAATAAACTATTAATAATAGGATAGATATTAATTAAAAAATATTTACAAAACTCAAATTGAGTAACAATTAAAGTAAAAAATATTATTGGATAATAATTTTTAATTTTTAAATTTTTACTTCTTTAATAAGCGTATATATTTTTTCATTAAAAATAAATTATTTAAATTATATTTGTCGCACTCATAATTTATTTTTTAATAAAAATTTATATAAAAATAAACTAATAAATAATTAAAATGAATATTTAAAATTATAATAAATTGAAATAAAAATTAGATTTCTTTATTATTAAGTAGTATATAGCGGTTTAATGGTTTATTTATTTAGGCATTACGAGCTTTCGGAGTTTACTGATTTAACTGTGTATGCATTTAGTGGATTATAGATTTTATTTAAAAATTATAATAACAAAATATTCATTTTTATTATTTTTTTATATTTTCAAAGGCCATAACCTTTGAATATATAATAATTTTTAAATTTTTTTCAAAAGTGAATTCAATATTTAGTTATAATAATCATTATATTATATATCATATAAATTCAATATAAATAATATTATTGATAAATATTCTAATAATGATCAAAAAATAAATTAATAATCTATTATTAATAAGATAGATAACAATTAATATATAATTACAAAACCTATAATGATTCTGAAGCAAAGCAAATTACATTACTATATAATAATTTTTTGTTTTTAAATTTTTTTTCTTTTAATAAGTATATCTATATTTTTTTTGATGAAAAATAAGTTATATAAAATATTTGACTAACTCATAATTTATTTTTTAATTAATATTTATATAAAAATAAACAAATAAATAATTAAAATGTATATTTAAAATTATAATGAAAAAAAATGAGATTTATTCTTTATTATTTAGTGTATGCCAGTTTAATTTAAATTATATCTGTCTCACTAATAATTTATTTTGAAATTAATATTCCAATAAAAATATAAAATTATATTGAATAAAAATTAAAATGAGTTTTATGAATTATTATTAATGTATACCAGTTTAATATTTTAAGTATTTAAAGGTTTTTTCATTTAGGACTTTAGCGATTTATGTTTTTAGGTATTTATTGGTTTATTGGTTTAGTTTAAACAATGAAATAACAAAAAAATAATTTTTGATATTTTTTCACATTTTCAAAGTTTATAAACTTTGACAATATAATAATTTTATAATTTTTTAAAAATGTGAATACAATATTTAGTAATAATAATCATTATAATTATATATAATATAAACTAAATATAAACAATATTATTGATAGATATGATATCAATTATCAAAAAATAAATTAATATGCTATTATTAATATGATAGATATAAATTAAAATATAATTAAAAAACCTAAAATGATTCAAAAACAATGTAAAATTTATTAATAAATAATAATTTTTGTTTTTTAGTTTTTGCTTCTTTTTATAAGCTTATATATTTTTTTGATGAAAAATAAATTATTTAAATTATATTTGTATCACTCATAATTTATTTTGTACTTAATATTTCAATATATTATTTAAATTATATTTAAGGTTTACGAGTTTAAAGGTTTAAGTATTTAGGGGCTTCGGGGTTTAGGAGTTTAGATGTTTAAGTGTTTAGCCATTTAGTGGATTAAATGTTTTATTTAAACAATGATATAACAACAAATTTATTTTTATTATTTTTTCTAATTTTTGAAGATTATATCATTTTAAAATATAATAATTTTTAAATTTTTTTCAAATGTAAATATAATATTTATTTATAATAATCTTCATAATTATAATTCATTTAAATTTTTAATAAATAATTATAATGCTAGATATTATAATTATGATCAAAAAATAATTTAATAAAGTATTATTAATAAAATAGTTATTATTTAAAAAGTATTTGCAAAATCTAAATTTATCGAAATCAAAGTATAATATATTACTAACTAATAATTTTTTTTAATGTTTTGCTATTTTTATAAGTTTATATATTTGTTATTAAATATAAATTATTTAAATTATATTTATCTTACTCATAATTTATTTTGTAATTTATTATTCTATAATATAAACTACTAAATAATTAAAATAAATATTTAAAATTATAATGAATACAAATAAAATTGAGATTTATTATTTATTATCCAGGATATACCAGTTTAATGGTTTAAGTATTTAGGTTTTTTATGGTTTAGGAGTTTAGTGATTTAATTGTTTAGTCCTTTAGAGATTTATAGTTTTTTTTAAGAAAGAAAAAACTAAAAATTTAATTTTTTTGATTTTTTTAATTTTTGAATGTTGTAATCTTTGAAAATATAAATATTTTTAATTTTTTTTAAATGTGAATATAATATTTAGTTATAATAAAATTAATAATTATATGTAATGTAAACTCAATATAAATAATTTTATTGATAGATATTATAATAATGATCAATAAATAAATTAATAATCTTGTATTTATAAAAATGATATAAATTAAAATATAATTGCAAAATCTAAAATGATTTAAAATCAAAATAAGATATATTATTAAATTACAATTTTTTATTTTTAATATTGTGCCTCTTTTTATAAGCATTTTTTTTGATTAAAAATAAATTATTTAAATTATATATGTCGCACTAATAATCTATTTTGTAAATAATATTTCTATAAAAATAAACTGAAAAATAATTAAAATGAATATTTAAAATTATAATAAATACTAATAAAACTGAGATTTATGATTTATTATTTGGACTATACTAATTTAATGTTTTAAGTATTAATGGGCTTCAGGGTTTAGGAGTTTTGTCATTATAGTATTTAGTCATTTAGTGGTTTATATGTTTTATATAAAAAATAAAATAACAAAAATTTTATTTTTGTTATTTTTTCTCAAATTTGAAGGTTATAACCTTTGAAAATATAATAATTTTTAAATTTTTTTTTGACAGGTGAATACAATATTTATTTATAATAATCATAATAATTATATATAATATAAATTCAATTTAAACTATTTTATTAATATTTATTATAATAATGATCATAAAAAAGTAATAACCAATTATTAATAAGATAAATATTGTTTAAAATATATTTGCAAAACCTAAAATGACTCAAAATTAAAGTGAAATATTTTACTAAATATTAATTTTAAATTTTTAAATTTTTAAATTTTTAAATTTTTAAATTTTTAAATTTTTTTATGCATTTATAAGCCTATATATTTTTTTATGAAAAATAAATTATTTAAATTATATTTGTCTCACTAATAATTTATTTTTTAATATATATTACTATAAATTTAACAAATAAATAATTAAAATGTATATTTAAAATTATAATGAATACTAATAAAAATGAGATTTATGATTTATTATTTAGGGTATATCTATTTAATTGTTTAAGTTTTTATGGTTTTGGGGTTAAGGAGTTTATTGATTTATATGTTAACACATTTTCGTGTTTATAGGTTTTATTTAATCAATGAAATAACAAAAAATTTATTTTTATGAATTTTCATGATTTTCAAATGTTATAACCTTTAAAAATATAATAATTTTTTAATAGTTCTAAAATATGAATACTATACTTAGTTATAATAATCTTAATAATTATATTTGGTGTAGATTCAATATAAAAAATGTATTAATATATATTATAATAATGATCAAAAAATAAATTAATAAACTATTATTAATAAGATAGATATTAATTAAAATATATTTGCAGAACCCAAAATAATTCAAAATCAAAGTAAATTATATAACTAAAAAAATTTTAAATTTTTGAAATTTTGTTTATTTTTATAAGCTTATTTTTTTTCATAAAAAATAATTTATTTAAATTATATCTATCTCACTCATTATTTATTTTGTAATTAATATTTCTATAAAAATATACTTAAAAATAATTAAAATGAATATTTAAAATTATAATGAATACAAATAAAAATGAGATTTATTATTTATTATTTATTATTTAGGTTATATATGTTTAATGGTTTAAGTATTAAGGGGGTTTTGGGTTCTAGGAGTCTATAGATTTAAATGTTTGGCATTTAGTGGTTTATAAGTTTTATTTAAATAATTAAATAAAAAAAATTATTTTTGTGATTTTTTATCATTTTTGAAGGTTATAACCTTTGAAAATATAATAATTTTTAAATTTTTTTCGAATGTAAATATAATATTTAGTTATAATAACTTAATAATTATAAGACATTTTAATTGAATATAATTAATTTTATCATTCAATATTATAAAAATGATCAAATAATAAATTAATAAACTCTTATTAATAAGATTGATCGCAATTAAAATATAATTGCAAAACCTATATATAATGATTCAAAATCAAAGTAAAATATATTACTAAATAATAATTTTTTGTTTTTAAATTTTTATTTCTTTTTATAAGCTTATTTTTTTTGATTAAAAATAAATTATTAAAATTATATTTGTCTCACTCATTATTTATTTTGTGATTGATCTTTCTATAAAAAATAAACTAATAAATAATTAAAATTAATATTTAAAATTATAATGAAAACAAATTAAAATGCGATTTATGATTTATTATATATAGTATACATGTTTAATGGTTTGATTATTTAGGGGTTTTGTCGTTTAGGACTTTATCAATTTATTTTTTTAGGCTTTTAGTGGTTTATATGTTTTATATATATAATAAAAATTTAAAATTCTATTTTTTATTTTTTCTTATTTTTAAAGTTTATAACCTCTGAAAATAGAATAATTTTTAAAATTTTTTGAAATGTGAATACCATGTATAATTATATTAATCTTACTAATTATATATCATATAAATTCAATATAAATAATTTTAATGATAGATATTATAATAATGATCAAAAATTAAATTAATTAACTATTATTAATAAAATAAATATTAATTAAAATATATTTACAAAACACAAAATGATTCAAAATCAAATCAAAATATATTACTAAATAATAATATTTAATTTTTTAAATTTTTTTTCTTTTTATAAGCTTATATTTTTTTTATTAAAATAAATTATTTAAATAATATTTGTCTCGCTCAAATTTATTTTGAAATTAATTTTTCTAAATAATTAAACTATAAATAATTAAAATGAATATTTAAAATTATAATAAATAGAAATAAAAATGAGATTTATTATTTATTAAGTAGTATATAGCAGTTAAAAGGTTTATGTATTTAAGGATTTCGGCATTTATGAGCTTACTAATTTAAGTAAGTAAGCATTTAATGATCTATAGGTTTTATTTAAATAAAGAAATAACAAAATTTTTATTTTTATTATTTTTTCTGATTTTTTAAGTTTATAACCTTTGAAAATATAATAATTTTTAAATTTTTTTCAAAAGTGAATACAATATTTAGTTATAATAATCATTATATTTATATATCAGATAAATTCAATATAAATAATTTTATTGATATATATTCTAATAATTATCAAAAAATAAATTAAAAATCTATTATGTATAAGATTGATATTACTTAAAATATAATATCAAAATCTAAAATGATTCAAAAGTAAAGCAAAATATATTACTAAATAAAAATTACTTGTTTTTAAATTTTTATTCTTTTTATAAGCTTATCTGTTTTTTGATGATAAATAATTTTTATAAATTATATTTTTAACTCATAATTTATTTTATAATTAATACAGATATACAAATAAAAAACTAAATATCAAAATGATTTTTTTAAATTATATTGAAAACAAATAAAAATGATATTTATTAATTATTATTTAGTGTATACCGGTTTAAAGGATTTTCTATATAGGGGTATTGGGATTTTGTAGTTTAGTGATTTAAGTGTTTAGGCATTTAGTGGTGTATAGGTTTTATTTAAACAATGAAATAACAAAATAAAATATTTTATTATTTTTTCACAAGTTCAAAGATTATAATCTTTGAAAATATAAAAATTTTAAAACTTTTTTCAAAAGTGAATACAATATTTAGTTATAATACTTATTAAATTTATATATCATATAAATTAAATATAATCATTATTTTTGATAAATATTCTAATAATGATCAAAATATAAATTAATAATCTATTATTAATAAGATATATATCATTTAAAATATAATTACAAATATTAAAATGATTCAGAAGCTAAGCAAAATATATTACTATATAATAATTTTTTGTTTTGAAATTTGTTTTTAAAAATTTATCTATATTTTTTTGATTAAAAATAATTTATATAAATATTATTTCTTTAACTCATAATTTATTTTTAATTAATATTTATATAAAAATATACAAATAAATAATTAAAATGAATATTTAAAATTATAATGAAAAAAAATGAGTTTTATTATTTATTATTTAGGGTATACCAGTTTAATTTAAATTAGATCTATCTAACTAATAATTTATTTTGTAATTAATATTTTTATAAAATTAAACTGATAAATAATTAAAATAAAAATTTAAAATTAAACTGAATAAAAATTAAAATGAAATTTATTATTTATTATTAATGTATACCAGTTTAATTGTTAAAGTATTTAAAATTTTTGTCATTTAGGAGTTTAGCGATTTATATTTTTAGGCATTTAGTGGTTTAAGGTATTATTTAAATAATAAAATAAAAAAAAATTTGTAATTTTTTCTCAATTTCATAGGTCATAACCTTTGAAAATATAATAATATTTAACATTTTTTTAAATGTGAATATAATATTTAGTTATAATAATATTAATAATTATATAACCTATAAATTCAATATAAACAATTTTATTAATAGATATTATAATAATGATCAAAAATTAAATTGATAAACTATTAATAATAAGATAGATATTAATTAAAAAACATTTACAAAATCCAAATTGATTCAAAATTAAAGTAAAATATATTACTTAATAATAATTTTTAATTTTTAAATTTTACTTATTTTATAAGCGTAAATACTTTTATTGATTAAAAATAAATTCTTTAAATTAAATTTCTCGCACTCATAATTTATTTTGTAATAAATATTTCTATAGAAATAAACTAATAAATAATTAAAATAAATATTTAAAATTATAATAAATAGAAATAAAAATTAGATTTTTTAATTATTAAGTCGTAAATAGCGGTTTAATGGTTTATGTATTTAGGCATTACGAGGTTTAGGAGTTTACTGATTTAACTGTGTATGCATTTAGTGGTTATAGGTTTTATTTAAAAAATAAATAAATATAAAATTTTTTTTTATTATTTTTTGATATTTTCAAATGTTATATCCTTTGAAAATATAATAATTTTTAAATTTTTTTCAAAAGTAGATTCAATATTTAGTTATAATAATCATTATATTTATATTTCATATAAATTCAATATAAATAATTTTATTGATACATATTCTAATAATGATCAAAAAATAAATTAATAATCTATTATTAATAAGATAGATATCAATTAAATTATAATTACAAAACCAAAAATGATTCATAAGGAAAGCAAAATATATTACTATATAATAAATTTTTGTTTTGAAATTTTTCTTCTTTTTATAATTTTATCTATATTTTTTGATGAAAAATAATTTATATAAATTATATTTGTCTAACGCATAATTTATATTGTAATTAATATTTAATAAAAATAAACAAATAAATAAATAAAATGAATATTTTAAATTTAAATGAAAAAAATAATATTGAGATTTATTATTTATTATTTAGGGTTGACCAGTTTAAAAGGATTTACTATTTAGGGTTTTCGAGATTTCAGAGTTATTGACTTAAGCATTTATGGATTTAGTAGTTAATAGGATTTATTTAAACAATGAAATAACAAAAAAAAATATTTTTGATATTTTTTCAAATTTTCAAAGGTTATAACCTTTGAAAATGTGAATACAATATTTAGTAATAAGAATCATTATAATTTTATATAATATAAACTAAATATAAAAAATTTTATTGATAGATATGATATCAATTATCAAAAAATAAATTAATATGCTATTATTAATATGAAAGATATAAATTAAAATAGAATTGCAAAACCTAAAATTATTCAAATTCAAAGTAAAATTTATTACCAAATGATAATTTTTGTTTTTTAGTTTTTCCTTTTTTTTATAAGCTTATATATCTTTTTTTGATGAAAAATAAATTATTTAAATTATATTTAAGGTTTACGAGTTTAAAGTTTTAAGTATTTAGGGGCTTTTGTGTTTAGGAGTTTATAGATTTAAGTTTTTAGGCATTTAGTGGTCTATATGTTTATTTAAACAATGATATAATAAATAATTTATCTTTATTTTTTTTTTCTAATTTTTGAAGGTTATAACCTTCGAAAATATAAAAATTATTTAATTTTTTTCAAATGTAAATATAATATTTAGTTATAATAATCTTAATAAATATAAGTCATTTAAATTCAATATAAATAATCACATTGATAGATATTATAATAATGATCAATAAATAAATTAATAAAGTATTATTAATATATAGATATTTTTTAAAATATATTTGCAAAATCTAAATTTATTCAAAATCAAAGTATACATTACTAAATAATAATTTTTTTTTAATATTTTGCTTTTTTTATAAGTTTATATTTTTTTTGATTAAAAATAAATTATTTAAATTATATTTGTCGCACTCATAATTTATTTTATAATAAATATTTTTATAAAAATAAACTAATTAATAATTAAAATGAATATTTAAAACTATAATAAATAGATATTAAAATTATATTTATTAATTATTATGTATTATATAGCAGTTTAATGGTTTATGTATTTAGGAATTACGGGGTTTAGGTGTTTACTGATTTAATTGTGTAAGCATTTAGTGGTTTATAGGTTTTATTTAAAAAATAAAATAACAAAACAATTATTTTTATTATTTTTTGATATTTTCAAAGGTTATAACCTTTGAAAATATAATAATTTTTAAATTTTTTTCAAAAGTGAATTTAATATTTAATTATAATAATCATTATATTTATATATCATATAAATTCAACATAAACAATTTTAGTGATAAATATTCTAATAATGATCAAAAAATAAATTAATAATCTATTATTAATAAGATAGATATCAATTAAAATATAATTATAAAACATAAAATGATTCATAAGCAAAGCAAAATATATTACTATATAATAATTTTTTGTTTTCAATTTTTTTTTATTTTAAAAAGTTTATCTATATTTTTTTGATTATAAATAATTTACATAAATTATATTTGTCTAACTCATAATTTATTCTTTAATTAACATTTATATAAAAATAAAAAATTAATAATTAAAATGAATATTAAAAATTATAATGAAAAAAAATGAGATTTATTATTTATTATTTATTTTTTAGGGTATACCAGTTTAATTTAAGTTATATCTGTCTCACTAATAATTTATTTTGTAATTAATATTTCTATAAAAATAAACCGATAAATAATTAAAATAAAAATTAAAATTATACTGAATAATTAATATAATTTATTTTGTTCCTCTCTCAACTCTAGAATGTTTGCTAAAGCTCTAACCAAAATAATATGAGCTTTTACTTTATCTCTATTATGTCTCATCATATTTGATGTTGAATTACTGGGATATCAAAGGTAATTTGACTCATGTACGCTAACAGACTATAGTAAAGTTGAACCCCTATGTGTTGAAATATCTAGTTGTTGAGGATGCTATTTATATTGATTATTGTAATTTCTTCTAAAATATCTCTCAAGAACACACTCAAAGCACTTTTTTTAAAACATAGTTCACCTCTAAAAAAATAACCACCTTGTAGCCTATTAGAACAAACTATCCCTAGGGCGGTTTGAGCAGGGCAAGAAGTATGGGCTCTCTTTCAATCAATAATCAAAAAATTTATTTTATTGGCATTTCTAAGCCCTTTTTTTATATCCTCATGGATATGAAAAGTATCATTTCTTTTTTTATATTAAATGAGTTATGTATACAAGGTCACAATACCCAAAAAGTTGTAAATGAATCATATTCAAAAGTATAAAAGGTTTTAATCATTGCTCAAAATATTAGTCTTGCATATTGACACTGAGGTCACAAATCAAAGGAAAATGCCATTGTGATATTTCCAATCCCAAGAATTTTAGCTATAGAAAGTTATAAAGAGTAGTAATCGAGCTTTAACTATTTCTAGGGTCATGACTTTTGCTCTTGAGGAATGTCCAAAGTTACAATCATTCCTAGTGCAATGACTTTGCAATATAAAGATAAAATGCAGAAGCTATGGTCAAATCCAATACTGTCGCCCAGTATTATAGTGATTAAATATGTATTCATGATCATTCTTAGCGCCATAACAATATGTTCAACAGAGAGACACAAGTTATGGCATATTCTTATCGATATGATTTTGTGTTCTTGAGACAAAATATACAATCATGACCATTGCTAATGCTACAATAATCTAAAGCAGGAAAGAGACAAAATAAATAACTCACCCTTTGAGTCATGACTTTGTGTTACATATACAAAATGATAAAACTGTGACATTCCTAAAAGTTGTGAATTTCAATTTAAATTTAATACTTAGTCATTTCATTATAAAAGTGCAAAACATGAGATTTAGGGTTTATGGATTAAGGTTATAGTTTATGGTTTAAGGTTTAGAATTTAAAGTTTAGGGTTTGTGGTTTTTTTTTTGTTTTTTTTTTTGGAAAATACACACTTTATTTATCATTTAGGCACACAACTTACAAGAGTCTAAAAAGCTGACTAATTTAGGCTAGCCCACCAAATCCTATGCACCTTAATGATTCTATGCATAAAATACATAAAAAAACATACTGCCTAATAATTCCAAGCGTACGAATACAACTAAAATCACCTGGCATTACCGGACTTCAGAGTTGGCATTGAGTCATTATACGCACTGCGTCCTTTCCATTTGGATTTGTCCAAGCCTTTTGGAGGAACCTGAATGATGCACTATATTAAAACTATGCAAATATAAGATTGTGCATGTGTGTGACATGCATCATCAAGTGTTTGTCTATGTCATTACTATGCAATGGAATACATGTAAAACTGAATACCCATAAATCCACAAGTCCATATCTACGGCACTTTGTCAATTCATTCTCACCTCTGAATTCCACATTCTTTTTCTTCAATGATCCTCAAAAGAGTATCTCTTGGGTTAGAATGATTCCTCCTCAAGCTCCAAAAAGTGGCCGTATGTTGCACCGACAAAATATAAAAAAATATGCATGCATCGGTGTGCATGTGTGATGAGGTTCATCTCATAGTCTAATTATCTACGCGTACAACCAAGCTAAAATACAAGTAAAATTACAAATTGCTATAAAGATGGGTCTTATGCTCCCAGGAGTCTAGCACGCCTAATGTGTATTTACAAAATGCATTAGTGGGCCCCACTTACTAATTGGTCCAGTTGCCCTCATTGCACGCTACATAGAAAACACACAAGATTGTGTCTGTGAGTATTTCATGATCCATCTCTACAAGTACATGGTGCATACAAAGTCCAAAATACAAATAAGACTACAAACATAAACTACAAGTTTGAATCTTTCGCTCCAGTGTGGCTGGTCTCAACTCCATTGCTTAGTGGCCCTGCTTGGTGATGCTTCGGATTTTGCTGGCTCTCCAATTAATCATGGATTACCCGCTACTCCTGTTGGGCGACGGTTGGGTGGCCCGCTATGCTGCCTGATAGGGCTAGTGGGACCCACTTCTAGCTACTCCTGGGTTTACTCCCAACCACTTTGCTCGGTCTCGTCAGTTGTTTTAATGTTATCATCCCGGCTTGCTATTAGGGCCCTCTACAAGCTGGTGGTCCATACTTCTGGCTGCTTCCAAGACTTGCTGGCCCCTCTAAATGCTACACCAAAATGGACAAGAATATGTGCACGTATGTACTGTGGTCCATCGCTATGTGTGTGTGTTGCAGTAGTATTAGGGTTTAGGTGTTTAGTAATTTAAGTATTTAGGTATTTTGTTGTTTATAGGTTTTATTTAAATAATTAAATTACAAAAAAATTATTTTTATGATTTTTTCTCATTTTTAAGGTTATAACCATCGAAAATATTATAATTTGTAATTTTTTTCAAATGTTAATACAATATTTAGTTATAATAATCATAAAAATTAAATATCATGTAAATTTAATATAAATAATTTTATTGATCAAATAATAATACTGATCATAAAATAGATTAATAACCTATTATTAATAAGATAGATATTAAAAATAATAAGAATTGAAACTCTCATGTTTTGCTCTCAAGTTCTAGAGAGAGAAACACATTTTTTTAGAAATAGATACAACAATTTGCATTGTGGAAGAAGCCGAATTCAAGCTATAATGGAGCAATTTGAGCTATTAAGTGATAAGAAATCTTTTGCTCATCAATTTAAAAGGACCGCGCATCAATTTTGTGAGGCTTCGGAAATCCACGGGAAAAAAAATCGGAGAACCCTCGAAAGAGTTCTCCCCTCCCGACATCGCCATGCTTGCTGCAGCTCACAAATACACAATAGTGGGCAAATTCTCCCATGGGCGTCCTAGCATTGAAGATATCAGAGCATTCTTCGCTTCACTGAATCTTAAAGGCTTGTCAAAAACCGGTGTTCTGGATGCTAAACACATTCTAATTCAACTATCCACCGAGGAGGATTTTCATAGAGTTTGGCTGAAGGCTGTTTGGTATATCTCGGGCTATCCTATGAGAACCTTCAGATGGATGCCTTCCTTCACACCCAAACATGAGTCGCCATTACACCCGGTTTGGTTTCTCTTCCCTATGCTGCCTATACACTTCTTTGATAAGCTCTCCCTCTATCATATAGCTAGTGCAGTCGGCACACCTCTTCTTCTTGATGGTGCCACTACCATGTTAACAAGACCAAGCATAGCCCGGCTTTGCATAGAAATCAACTTACTGCAACACATTCCTCACCGCACATGGATTGGCAGTAAGAACGGAGATGGATTCTGGCAAGAAGTGATCCCAGAAAATCTTCCAAGCTACTGCTCCTACTGTAATAAATTGGGACATCCAGGTGAGTATTGCTTGGTTAAAAAACACACAATAGACAAACAGAGGTATGTCCCGAGAGCAGAAACAAGTAATAGGAGGGAAGAATATAGGATTAAACCCCCTCAAAATAATGAACAGAAATGTATGGGTCTAATTACAGGAATGGAAATAGTAGAATACATTCCAACTAGGAAGGAAGAGGCTAGAATAAACAGTAATTATGAGGAAAAGTCTAAAAAAACTTAGAAATAAAGGTTATAAACATACCAGCAGAGGATACCGAAGTAGCTAAAAATCATGAATTAATATTAAAAATAGCTGAAATAAACAAAAAATTTAGGAGAGGCAGATTTGAATCCAAAAAAATGTGTGTAGGGAGGAGGAAAGGTCTAGAGGATCCAGGAATTATTTTAGATGAAAATTTAGAGGCCAGAAGCGATTTCATGTTAACTTTAAATGAGGATGATTTTGAATTGATAAAAGCTTCCAAAGATGATTTTGATATTGATAATTTGGCAAATATAACGAGAGATAGAGATTGGGCCATGGAGGAAATAAAACTCATGGCATTACAGCTAGGCACGGAATGGAAAAATGAAAAATCAGGAGGTTTCAGTTCAATTAAAAAATCTAGAAATAGGAAAAAATACTTAGATAAAACATATGAATCAAAATGCACTACTAGAGCTCGGGCTAAATCCACTTCTAATGTTTAGATTCATCTACTGGAATGTGAGGGGTATTGCAAATCTCTCCTCAATAAAAAGGTTTAAAAAATTGATTCAATTATATAAAACCCCAATAATTATTCTTGTCGAACCCATTGTAAATAAGGATAAACTAGAACACTACAAAAAGATTTTAGGGTTTGATTACGCATTCTCGAATAAAAATAACAAAATCTGGATTTTCTGGAAAAGCATATTCAATATAATTATCTTAGAAGATACTAACCAAATTATTAACTTTTCTTTAGATAATTCCCAAGAGGAGATCATCTCTATTGTCTATGCCAAATATACTAAAGAAGGCAGAAAGGAGCTTTGGAATGATATACTTAAAACTGCTAAAATAAACAAACCATGGATAATAGGAGGAGACTTCAATATTATAAGAAAGGCTACCGAGAAAAAAGGGGGCAACCCCCCCAATAAAAAAGCCATAGCACACTTCAATAATACGATAACAGAGGCTAGTTTGTTGGAAGCTAGCTTTTCGGTCTCCCAATACACTTGGTGTAATAACTGTAAAGTTAAAGGCACCATATGGGCAAGACTGGATAGAATTCTTCACAATGTCAAATGGCTAGAGGCTTATGGCTCCACAGCTGTTAAACATTTAAATAGAACATGCTCTGATCATAATCCATTATTAATTTCAGTAGAAAAAAATAAACTTAAGAATAAGTCATTTAAATTTCAGAATGCATGGGTTTTACATCATGATTTTATCAATACGGTCAAAAATTCATGGATGCAAGAGATAACAGGTAACCCTGCTCAAATCTGGAATAAAAAATTAGAAAGGCTAAAAAAGCAGTTAATTTTATGGAATAGAGATTCCTTCGGTAACATCAACAAAAATATTATAGAAGCAGAAAAGATAGTTGAAAAAAAAGAGCTAGAATATGAAATTTTTCAAAATTCAGAAAGTAGAAAGGAACTAAATAAAGCACAGGCTGAGCTAGAATTAAAATTTCTAATGGAGGAAGTATTCTGGAAACAAAAAGCTAAAATTAAATGGATAAAAGAAGGAGACAAAAATACGAAGTTTTTCTAGAAAACAGTCAAAATCAAATCCCAAAAACAAAGAATACAAGGAATAAAAAACAAACTAAACAAATGGGTGGACACAAACTTAGAAATTAAAAACCATCTAGATGAATATTTTGAAAATCAATTTAGAGGAATTACAAATTTGAATGGAGACTACCTCCTAAAGAAGATAGATCATAAAATTAACAATGAAAATAATGATGTGCTCATCAAATTCCCGGATGATAGAGAACTGAAATCTACTGTTTTCAGCATGGGAAAAAATAGCGCCCCGGGACTTGATGGGTGGAATAATGAGTTCTATCAAAACTGTCGGCCAATCATTAAAAATGACCTCCTACAGGCTATCCATTGGATTTTCTGTGGTGCAGACATGGGCAAGAAATGGGGTGGTTCATACTTGGTTCTTATTCCTAAAATGGAAAATCCACAAAAAGCAGAAGACTTTAGACCCATTAGCCTATGTAACTCCATATATAAAATCTTGTCTAAGTTACTTCAAAATAGATTAAATGTGGTATTGCCAAAAATTATTTCTAAAGAACAATCAGGCTTTATGAAAAATAGATTACTAATGGAAAATATATGTTTAGCTAAAGAAATGATCAGAGAAATAGGTTCAAAATCTAGAGGTCATAACGTACTGCTAAAACTAGACCTCTCAAAAGCTTTTGACAGAATAGAATGGAAAATTCTATGTTTTGTCATGAGAAAAATGAGCTTTTCTGAAACATGGACGGACTTGATTTATAGATTCATATCAAGTTCATGGTTGAAAATTCTTGTCAATGGAGAACTAGGGAAAGATATCTAGCCGATGAGAGGATTAAGGTAGGGTGACCCACTTTCTCCCTTTCTCTTTAATATCTACCTAGAGCTACTAATAGTGAATGTAAAATATAAAATGATCACAGGTAGTATAGGTCGGTTCAGTCAACCTACCAATACACCTTTAGTGGGTTGCTTGGCTTACGTCGACGATGTGATTATTTTCACAAATGTAAACTCCAGATCTTTACATAACCTCATGGAATTGCTAAAAACCTTTGAAGAAGAAACATGTCAGAAAATCAACAACAAAAAATGTCAATTTATGAATGGCAAAAAGGCTCCTAAAACTTTAGGGCATAGAATTAATAAAATAACAGGCTTCACTCACATAAAAGGTGAACTTCAATATCTCGGATGCCCAACATACGAAGGAAAATTAAAATCAACATACCTAGATTTCCTATTTGAGAAAATTAAAAATAAAATAGCTGGATGGAAAGTGGACTCACTTTCAATGAGTGGTAGAATTACTTTGATCACTCATGTATTACAGAGCGTAGTCATGCAGAATTTGATGATTCATCATCTCCCAGTGTCGGATAAAAATAGATTAGAGAAGGAATTGGCCCACTTCTTATGGGGTTCAAAAAATGGTAAAAGAAAGTTACATTGGAAAAAATGGAAAGACCTTTGCTTCCCCTTACAAGAAACAAGCCTAGGGTTTGCTGACTTAAATGAACTAGCTAAAGCATGGGCCTGCAAAAGATGGTGGAGAATTAAAAATAATAATAATCTTTGGGCGAAATTTATGAGAGCTAAATATTGTATAGAGGATGATAAATATATGATCAGAAATAAGAACAAAGCATCACAAATTTGGATTCAAATGCTCAAGCAAAGGGAATTAGTGGAAAAACATTCCAAACTCACTAAAAATGGTTGGAAATGGACTTTAAGTGAAGATGGAGCCTTTTCACTCAAAACTATAAAAGAAAAAGTTAGAAGTAAAAAGGAAATCCAACCTTTATTTAAATGGATATGGGATAATGATAATAGCCAAAAAATAAAAACCAATACATGGAAAGTTCTCTCAAATATTATTCCGATAGATGATATCATAGAAACAAAAGGCATACAAATTGCCTCGAGATGTGAGTGTTGTTTGCAAAATCTAGAATCACTTGATCACCTGTTCTCTCAAGGGAAGGTAGCTATGGTAATATGGAGGCGACTAGAATCAGAAATGGGATTAAAACATGCATGCATCCCTCTTAGAAATAGATTAATTAAATGGTGTAATGCACGCTTTCAACATAGCTCTCAGAAATGGCTTAAAAATAACATACCTCACATCGTTATCTGGTGTATATGGAAAGCTAGGAATAATAGTAGATATGAAGGTATAATAATGGACCCTGAAAACATATGGAAAGCAATAAAATCTGAAATAAAATCCGCCTCGGAATCCTCACCACTCGCACTTCAAAGCCCTCTCCTAGAAGCTCACTCTCTAAAATTTTGGAATCTCATGGTTTCCAAAACAAAGCCACCAAAAATCATAGGAGTTAAATGGGATAAACCAGAAAAAGATAGATTAGCTCTAAACACCGATGGTAGTTTTGACAAGAACATAGGACTAGCTGGAGGAGGAGGCGCCTTAAGGGACTCTGGTGGTCACTTGATATTTGCCTTCTCATGTCCCAATAACACCTCATCTGCCCTCCACGCAGAAATATTAGCATTAAGAGATGGACTTAGAATATGTTATTCTAAAGAGCTAACAAATATAGATATACAAATAGACTCTAAAATATTGGCAGACTTAGTTAATAACAAAAGTAGACTATGGAAATTGGAAGAAGAGCTAGAGGAAATTAATAAATTATTAATAACCTTAAATGCATCAACCATGCACATATATAGAGAAGCAAATGCCTTAGCAGATAAATTAGCAAAAGAAGGAAAATTTAAAGAGCTTCATGTACATGACGAAGTCTCTCTTCCAGAGAGATTTAAAGGAATTATAAATCTAGATAAAAAAGATTTCCCATACATCCGAATAACTAAAAATCATAAGCTTTCAACATCTCTGTGAATTTCAATTTCTCTTTTATTATAGTAGCACAGGGTATTTCGCAGATTTGTTCAAGTCTTCCTGGTCCTGTAGGAAGATTCTATAATAGAACAACTCCCTGCTCAAGTCATTGTTCATTTATATTTTACTAATGCTCGGAATCTCACTGTAAAAATAGATGCAGATTTGGTTATTTATTTTCTTTCTTAGCAGCAAGGTCTCCTAAAATAGGAAGAAAGATCATGCACACAAGTCTTTTTTGTTAAAAGTTCATAAGCCTGTTTGAACTTTGTTTTGATGTCTAAATTAGTTTAAGGTTAGGGGAGGGGTCACAAGTTTCTGTATAATGTTATGGTAATTTTTGATATCCATAAAAGTAGGCTAGGCTTCGGCATAATTTAGATAGTTGCTGTGCACAAACGGGAACAACAAAATGCTACTATGGAGTGGCAAAAAACAGAAATTCGCTGGACCGAGGAACAAAACGAAGAGAATGTAAACCAGCCGAATGCTGGAGGCTGGAAACTTGGTGTCTGTGTCATTTATGCAGGTGACAAGGGTCCAAGTGCTCTCACCATGGAGGCTGGAATTTCATTGGTGTATGTGGCTTGTATGCAGGTGACAGGTTAAGGATGCACATGGAGGAATTTAACACATTTATCATCGTCTTGCTGCAATATCAAATCTCTACAGATCCAGTTTAGACAAAGTTGAAGTACAGGGAAGGGAAAGATAGCTGGTTGGAAGTAAGGGATCGTAGGATAAAGATTGACATCTAAACAAGCTTCAAAGTTTAGTTTAATACAATGCTGAAGTTTACTATAAAAGCTCAAAATCGATCTCTATGTGATTCAGAATCAGCATATGGATTAGAATCAGCATAAAGACTCAAAATCACACTTTTAGGAAAACCAGCACCTATTTGTTTATGTTTTATTACAGTTACAATAGCTAATGCTTAATGTAGGAGAAAGGTTGTAAAGGGCTATGGGTAGCAAGAAAGTAGGTTGTAAAAATGGTATTCCTCCGCCAAAAGAGAGGGTTATAATTAATAAATGTTGTTATATGAAAACAAAATAAGATAGATATTAATTAAAATATGTTTGCAAACCATAAAATGATTCAAAATCAAAGTAAAATATATTACTAAAAAATAATTTTTTATTTTTAAATTTTTGATTCTTTTTATAAGATTATAAATTTTTTTGATGAAGATAAATTATATAAATTATATTTGTCTCATTCATAATTTTATTTTGCAATTAATATTTCTATAAAAATAAACAAATAAATAATTAAAATGAATATTAAAATTATAATGAATACAAATAAAAATGAGATTTATGATTAATTATTTAGGGTATACCGGTTTAATGGTTTAAGTATTTAGGAGTTTAGGAGTTTAGTGATTTAAGTGTTTAGGCATTTAGTAGTTTATATGTTTTATTTAAATAATGAAATAACAAAAAAATTATTTTTCAGTTTTTTTTAAATTTTGAAGGTTATACATTTATAAATTTAATAATTTTTAAATTTTTTTTAAATGTGAATATAATATTTAGTTATAATAAACTTAATAATTATATACCATGTAAATTAAAAATAAATAATTTTATTGATAGATATTAATAAACTAAATATAAATATAAATATAATAATGATCAAAAAATAAATTAATAAACTATTATTTATTGATATATATTTATATATTATTTATAAATACTTAAACCTTTAAAGATGGTTTAAATGTTTAAGTATTTAAGGGTTTTAGGGTTTTGGGGTTTAGGAGATTAATGATTTAAGAGTTTAGGCATTTAGTAGTTGATAGGTTTTATATAAACAATAAAATAAGACAAAATTTATTTTTGTGATTTTATCTCATTTTCAAAGATGATAACCTTTAAAAATAAAATAATTTTTAAATTATTTTCAAATGTAAATATAATATTTAGTTATAATAATCTTAATAATTATATATATTGTAAATTCAATATAAAATAATTTTATTGATAAATATTCTAATAATGATCAAAAAATAAATTAATAATCTATTATTAATAAGATAGATATCAATTAAAATATAATTACAAAACGAAAATGATTCAGAAGCAAAACAAAATATATTACTATATAATAATTTTTTGTTTTTAATTTTTTTTTCTTTTAAAAAGTTTGTCTATAATTTTTTGATGAAAAATAATTTATAAAAATTATTTTAACCTATGGGACGAATCTGGATCTTCAAAAAAAAAATCTCCGAACTGTGGGAAGGGACTGGAGATTTGTAATCCCAATCGCGTCCCATTCCATGAGCACCCCTAAGATTTAGTGGTTTATAGGTTTTATTTAAAAAATAAAATAACAAAAAAAGTATTTTTATTATTTTTTGATATATTCAAAGGTTATAACCTTTGAAAATATAATGATTTTTAAATTTTTTTCAAATGTGAATATAATATATAGTTATACTAATAATTATATTTATATATTATATAAATTCAATATAAACAATTTTATTGATAAATATTCTAATAATAATCAAAAAATAAATTAATAATTTATAAATAATAAGATAGATATTATTTAAAATATAATTACAAAACTTAAAATGATTCAGAAGCAAGGAAAAATATATTACTATTTAATAATTTTTTGTTTTTGAATTTTTTTTTCTTTTAATAATTTTATCTATATTTTTTTGATGAAAAATAATTTATATAAATTATATTTGTCAAACTCATAATTTATTTTGTAATTAATATTTATATATAAATAAACAAATAAATAATTAAAATGAATATTTAAAATTATAATAAAAAAATGAGATTTATTATTTATTATTTATTATTTAGGGATACCGATCTAATTTAAATTAGATCTGTCTCACTAATAATTTATTTTGTAATTAATATTTCTATAAAAATAAACTGATAAATAATAAAACTAAAAATTTTAAATTATACTAAATAAAAATTAAAATGAGATTTAAGATTTATTATTAATGTATACCAGTTTAATATTTTAAGTATTTAGAGGTTTTGTCATTAGAAGTTTAGCAATTTATGTTTTTAGGGTTTTAGTGGTTTATAGGTTTTATATAAATAAATAAAATAACAAAAAAAATTTCTATAATTTGTTTTCATTTTCATAGGTTATAACATTTGAAAATATAATAATATTTACAATTTTTTGAAATGTGAATACAATATTTAGTTATAATAATATTAATAATTATATATCATATAAATTCAATATAAACATTTTTATAGAAAAATATTCTAATAATGATCAAAAAAAAGTAATAATATATAATTAATAAGATATATATCAATTAAAATATAATTAAAAAACCTATAATTATTCAAAAGCAAAGCAAAATATATTACTATATAATAAATTTTTGTTTTGAAATTTTTTTTTTCTTTTAAAAAGTTTATCTATATTTTTTTGATGAAAAATAATTTATATAAATAATTTATCTATAATTTATTTGTGTAACTCTTAATTTATTTTGTTTATTAATATTTATATAAAAATAAACAAATAAATTTTAAAATGAATATTTAAAATTATAATGAAAAAAATGATATTTATTCTTTATTATTTAGGGTATACCCGTTTAATTTAAATTATATCTATCTACCTAATAATTTATTTTTTAATTAATATTTCTAAACAAATAAACTGTTAAATAATTAAATAAAAATTTAAAATTATACTGAATAAAAATTAAAATGAGATTTATGAATTATTATTAATGTATACCAGTTTAATGGTTTAAGTATTTAGAGGTATTATTGTTTAAAGTTTAGTGAATTATGTTTTTAGGCATTTAGTGGTTTATAGGTTTTATTTAAATAATGAAATAACAAAAAAATTATTTTTCATATTTTTTTAACATTTTCAAAGGTTATAACATTTGAAAATATAATAATTTTTAAATTTTTTCAAATGTAAATATAATATTAAGTTATAATAATCTTAATAATTATAAGTCATTTAAATTCAATATAAATAATTACATTGCTAGATATTATAATAATGATCAAAAAAATTTAATATACTATTATTAATAAGATAGATATTATTTAAAATATATTTGCAAGATCTAAATTTATTCAAAATCAAAGTAAAATATATTACTAAATAATAATTTTTTTTAATATTTTGATTTTTTTATACGTTCATATTTTTGTTATTAAAAATAAATTATTTAAATTATATTTGTCTTACTCATAATTTATTTTTTAATTTATAATTTAATAATAATAAATTAATAAATAATTAAAAAGAATATATAAAATTATAATGAATACAAATAAAATTGAGATTTATTATTTATTATTCAGGATATACCGGGTTAATGGTTTAAGTATTTAGGTGTTTTGTGGTTTAGGAGTTTCATGATTTATTTGTTTAGACCTTTAGTGATTTATAGTTTTTATTTAAAGAATGAAAAAACAAAAAATTTAATTTTTTGATATTTTTTTAATTTTTGAAGGTTATAACCTTTGAAAATATAATTATTTTTAATTTTTTTTAAATGTGAATATAATATTTAATTATAATAATAATAATAATTTTATATAATGTAAACTAAATATAAATAATTGTATTATAAATATTATAATAATGATCAATAAATTAATTAATAAACTAGGATTAATAAGAATGATGTAAATTAAAATATAATTGTAAAATCTAAAATGATTAAAAATCAAAATAAGATATATTAATAAAAAATAATTTTTTATTTTTAAAATTTTGCCTCTTTTTATAAGCATATATAACTTTTTCGATGAAAAATAAATTATTTAAATTATATCTGTCTAACTAATAATTTATTTTGTAATTAATATTTCTATAAAAATAAACTGATAAATAATTAAAATGAATATTTAAAATTATAATGAATACTAATAAAAATGAGAATTATGATTTATTATTTAGGCTATACTAATTTAATTTTTTGTGTATTTATGAACTACGAGGATAAGGAGTTTAGCCATTTTAGTTTTTAGAAATTTAGTGGTTTATAGGTTTTATTTAAAAAATAAAAAATAGTATTTTTGTTATTTTTTCTCAATTTTGAAGGTTATAATCTTTGAAAATATAATAATTTTTAATTTTTTTTTTTTGAAAAGTGAATACAATATGAAGTTAATAATCATAATAATTAAATATCATATAAATTCAATATAAATTATTTTATTAGTATATATTATAATAATGATCATAAAAAAATAATAAACAATTATTAATAAGATAAATATTGTTTAAAATATATTTGCAAACCCTAAAATGATTCAAAATCAAAGTGAAATATTTAACTAAATATTAATTTTAAATTTTTAAATTTTTAAATTTTTATATCCATTTATATGCTTATATATTTTTTGATGAAAAATAAATTTTTTAAATTATATTTGTCTTACTAATAATTTATATTTTAAATTATATATATATTTTATAAAAATAAACTAATAAATAATTAAGATGTATGTTTAAAATTATAATGAATACTAATAAAAATGAGAATTATTATTTAGTATATATAAGATACCGGTTTAATGGTTAAATTATTTAGGGGTTTTGTTGTTTAGTAGTTTATTAATTTATGTTTTTAGGCTTTTAGTGGTTTATAGGTTTTATTTATATAATAAAAATAAAAAAAAATTTGATTTTTTCTGATTTTCAAAGGTTATAATCTTTGAAAAGAAAATAATTTTTGAAATTTTTTAAAATGTGAATACCATATATAATTATATTAATCTTACTAATTATATATCATATAAATTAAAATTTAAATAATTTTAATGATAGATATTATAATAATGATCAAAAATTAAATTAACAAACTATTATTAAAAATCTAAATATTAATTAAAATATATTACATAACACAAAATGATTCAAAATCAAATAAAAATATATTACTAAATAATAATATTTAATTTTTAAATTTTTATATCTTTTTACAAGCTTATATTTTTTTATAATTAAAAATAAATTAGTTAAATAATATCTGTCTCACTCGAAATTTATTTTGTAATTAATTTTTCTAAAAATTAAAATATAAATAATTAAAATGAAAATTTAAAATTATAATAAATAGAAATAAAAATGAGATTTATTATTTATTATTTATTATGTAGTATACAACTGTTATAAGGTTTATGTATTTAGGGGATTTAGCTTTTATGAGCTACTGATTTAAGTAAGTAAACATTTAGTGGTCTATAGGTTTTATTTTAAAAAGAAATAACAAAAAATTTATTTTTTGTATTCTTTCTCATTTTGTAAAATTAAAACCTTTGAAAATATAATAATTTTTAAATTTTTACAAAAGTGAATACTATATTTATTTATAATAATCATAATAATTATATATCATATAAATTCAATATAAACAATTGTATTCATAGATATTTTAATAATTATCAAAAAATAAATTAAAAATCTATTATGAATAAGATTGATATTACTTAAATATAATATCAAAACCTAAAATGATTCATAAGCAAAGCAAAATATATTACTTAATAATAATTATTTGTTTTTAAAGTTTTATTCTTTTTATAAGCTTATCTATTTTATGATAAAAAATAATTTTTATAAATTATATTTTTAACTCATAATTTATTTTTTAATTAATATATATTTATAAATAAAAAACATAACAATCAAAATGAATTTTTTAAATTATAATGAAAAAATATAAAAATTAGATTTATTAATTATTATTTAGGGTATACTAGACTAAAGGATTATCTATATAGGGGTATCGGGAATTTGTAGTATAGTGATTTATGTGTTTAGGCATTTAGTGATTTATAGGGTTTATTTAAACAATGAAATAACAAAAAAAATATTTTTTTTATTTTTTCGCATGTTGAAAGTTTATATTATTTGAAAATATAAAAATTTTAAAACTTTTTTCAAAAGTGAATACAATATTTAGTTATAATAATTATTAAATTTATATATCATATAAATTCAATATAAACATTTTATTGATAAATATTCTAATAATGATCAAAAAATAAATTAATAATCTATTATTTATAAGTTAGATTTCAATTATAATATAATTGCAAAACCTAAAATGATTGAGAAATAAAGCAAAATATATTACCATATAATATTTTTTTGTTTTTAATTTTTTTATTCTTTTATTAAGTTTATCTATATATTTTTGTTGAAAAATAAATTATATAAATTATATTTTTATAACTTATAATTTATTTTGTAATTAATATTTATATAAAAATATACAAATAAATAATTAAAATGAATATTTAAAATTATAATAAAAAAAATTAAAAATGAGATTTATTATTTATTATTTAGGAAATACATGTTTAAAAAATTTATCTATTTAGGGTTTTCGAGATTTAGAAGTTATTGATTTAAGTATTTAGGCATTTAATGGTTTATAGGTTTTATTCAAACAATGAAATAACAAAAAATTTATTTTTGATATTTTTCAAATTTTCAAAGGTATAACATTTGAAAATATAATAATTTAAAAATTTTTTAAAAATGTGAATACAATATTTAGTAATAATAAATATTATAACTATATATAATATAAACTAAATATAAACAATTTTATTGATAGATATTATATCAATTATCAAAAAAAATTAATAAACTATTATTAATATGATAGATATAAATTAAAATATAATTAAAAATCATAAAATGAGTCAAAATCAAAGTAAAATTCGATACTAAATAATAATTTTTTTTGTTTTTGCTTCATTTTATAAGCTTATATGTTTTTTTGAAGAAAAATATATTATTTAAATTATATTTGTATCACTCATAATTTATTTTGTAATTAATATTTCTATAAATTATTTAAATTATATTAAGGTTTACGAGTTTAAAGGTTTAACTATATACGGGCTTCGGGGTTTAGGAGTTTAGATATTTATGTATTTAGGCATTTAATGGTTTATAAGTTTTATTTAAACAATGATATAACAAAAAATTTATTTTTGTTATTTTTTCTCATTTTTGAAGGCTTATAAACTTTGAAAATATAAAAATTTTTAAATTTTTTTATATGTGAATACTATATTTAGTTATGATAATCTTAAAATTATATATCATGTAAATTCCATATAAATAATTATATTGAAATATATTATATTAATGATCAAAAAATAAATTAATAAACTATTATTAATAAGATAGATATTATTTTAAATATATTTGCAAAACGTAAATATATTCAAAATCAAAGTAAAATATATTACAAAATAAGACTTTCTTTGATGTTTTGCTTCTTTTTATAAGTTTATATTTTTTGTTATTAAAAGTAAATTATTTAAATTATATTTGTCTTCCTCATAATTTATTTTTAATTTATAATTCTATAAAAATAAACTAATAAATAATTAAAAAGAATATTTAAAATTATAATGAATACAAATAAAATAGAGATTTATTATTTATTATTTATGATATACATGTTTATTGGTTTAAGTATTTAGGTGTTTTGGGGTTTAGTGATTTAAGTGTTTTGGACTATAGTGATTTATAGTTTTTATTTAAAGAATAAAAAAATAAAAAATTTAAATTTTTGATTTTTTTTTTAATTTTTGAAGGTTATAACCTTTGAAAATATAATAATTTTTTATTTTTTTAAATGTGAATATAACATTCAGTAATAATAAATTTAATAATTATATATAATACAAACTCAATATAAATAATTTAATTAATAGATATTATAATAATGATCAATAAAAAATTAATAAACTATTATTAATAAGAATGATAATAATTAAAATATAATTGCAAAATCTAATGTAATTCAAAATATAAATAAAATATATTACTATAATTTAATAAATTTTTGTTTTTAAAATTTTGCCTCTTTTTATAAGGATATATATTTTTATTAATGAAAAATAAATTAATTAAATTAGATCTGTCTCACTAATAATTTATTTTGTAATTTCTATTTCTATAAAAATAAACTAATAAATAATTAAAATAAAAATTAAAAATTATACTTAATAAAAATTAAAATGAGATTTATGATTTTTTTATAAATGTACACCTGTTTAATGGTTTAAGTATTTAGAGGTTTTGTCATTTAGGAGTTTAGCAATTTATGTTTTTAGGCATTTAGTGGTTTATAGATTTTATTTAAACAATAAAATAACAAAAAAAAATTGTAATTTTTTCTAATTTTCATAGGTTATAACCTTTGAAAATATAATAATATTAAAATTTTTTGAAATGTGAATACAAAATTTAATTATAATAATATTAATAATTATATATCATATAAATTCAATATAAACAATTTTATTGATAGATAATATAATTATGATCAAAATTTAAATTAATAAACTATTAATAAAAAGATTGATATTAATTAAAAAAAATTTACAAAACCCAAATTGATTCAAAATTAAAGTAAAATATATACCTGGATAATAATTTTAAATTTTTAAATTTTTACTTCTTTTATAAGCATATATTTTTTTGATTAAAAATAAATTAATTAAAATATATATGTAGCTCTCATAATTTAATTTGTAATAAATATTTCTATAAAAATAAACTAATAAATAATTAAAATGAATATTTAAAATTATAATAAATAGAAAAAAAAATTAGATTTATTAATTATTAAGTTGTATATAGCGGTTTAATGGTTTATTTATTTAGGCATTATGAGGTTTAAGAGTTTACTGATTTAACTGTGTATGCATTTAGTTGTTTATATGTTTTATTAAAAAAATAAAATAATAAAAATTTATTGTTATTATTTTTTAAATTTTCAAAGGTTATAACCTTTGAAAATATAATAATTTTTAAATTTTTTTTAAATGTGAATACAATATTTAGTTATAATAATCATTATATTTATATATCATATAAATTCAATATAAACAATTTTATTGATAAATATACTAATAGTGATCAAAAAATAAATTAATAATCTATTATTAATAAGATAGATATCAATTAAAATATAATTACAAAACCTAAAATGATTCAGAAGAAAAGCAAAAAATATTACTATATAATAATTTTTTGATTTAAATTTTTTTTTCTTTTAAAAAGTTTATCAATAATTTTTTGAATGAAAAATAATTTATATAAATTATATTTGTATAACTCAATTTATTTTGTAATTAATATTTACATATAAATAAACAAATAAATAATTAAAATGAGATTTATTATATATTATTTAGGGATACCAGTTTAATTTAAATTAGATCTGTCTCACTAATAATTTATTTTGTTATTTATATTTCTATAAAATAAATTAATGAATAATTATAGTTAAAATTTAAAATTATACTGAATAAAAATTAAAATGAGATTTATGATTTATTATTAATGTATACTAGTTTAATGATTTAAGTATTTAGAGGTTTTGTCGTTAGGAGTTTAGTGATTTATGTTTTTAGGCTTTTAAGGTTTATAGGTTTTTTTAAAAAAATAAAATAACAAAAAAAATTTCAATAATTTTTTATCTTTTTCATAGGTTATAACATTTGAAAATACAATAATATTTAAAAATTTTTGAAATTTTAATACAATATTTTGTTATAATAATATTAATAATTATATATCAATAAATTTAATATAAATAATTTTATTGATAGATATTATAATAATGATCAAAATTAAATTTATAAACTATTAATATTAAGATAAATATTAATTAAAAAATATTTACAAAAGCAAAATTGATTCAAAATTAAAGTAACTTATATTACTTGATACTAATTTTTAATTTTAAAATTTATACTTCTTTTATAAGCATATATTTTTATTAGATAAATAATCTATTATTTAAATTATATTTGTCCCACTCATAATTTATTTTGATATAATTATTTCTAAATAAATACACTAATAAATAATTAAAATGAATATTTAAAAATATAATAAATATCAATAAAAAATATATTTATTAATTATTAAGTAGTATTTAACGATTTAATGGTTTATGTATTTAGGAATTATGGGGTTTAGGAGTTTACTGATTTAACTTTATGTGCATTTAGTAGGGATGCTCATGGGACTCGGAGATTTGCGACCCGTCCCGAAGTTTTGTCTCGAAAGAATCGGGACCGAGAAAAATCCATTGACTTTGACTTTTCTCATCCCGTTCTGTCATATATTTTTTTTAGGATGGTTCTGAATCTTTAGCAATATCCATCCCGAGAACTATCCCATCCTAAAAAACATATACTATAACCATATATATATATATATATATATATATAATATAACATAAAGATTTCACCAATTTCGCTACAGCAAATCCAATTCCGACGCACATATTGCTGTTCCGACGAGTTCCATGGCACCTCATGCCGTTCTAGCCATGTTCAGCTAGGTCCAGCCCTTGTCCGTCGCACTTCAGGTTGCCTCCACCATGTCTTAGATGCCACTTGCCTTTTGGTTTGTTTTTTTGACGAGAATTGATTGATGAATTATTATTATTATGTGTCTCAGTTAGTTTTGTTGAGAATTGATTGTGGTGTTGTGTTTGGGCCGAATGAGTGGGCTGAATGTGTTACAGTCAGTTTTGTAGAGCTTGCTTATTTTAAATATTTATATGTATTTATGCTAAACATATCATATTGATTAATGGCAATACAAATGGCACAATCCAGCAGTAAACAAAAAATATAATAAATTGAAGATGATCACATCTCAAATGATCAAAGTACTGGTAAATCCAATCATCAGCCTTTCACAAACCCTCCTATTTTTATGTCACGTTCTTCAATTCCAATTGTAAAAAAAGTCAAGGTACATCTGAACCTCAAGCTCAAAAAAAGTATAAGTCTACTGTTTCGGAAACTTATGAGATATTAGTTGATTCAGAGGGAAATGAAACTAGTAGGGAAGCTTGTATATATTGTAGGAAAGAATACTTGGCAAAGAGTGATCAAGCTACTTCAGGTTTTTGGAAATACTTGAGAAAGACTTGTTGGAAATTTCCACACACAAAAAGAATTAATAGAAGCTCACAAAGGTAAAGACAATCACAATCTTTGTTGAGTTTCTCTAAAGGTACTAGTTCACAGGATACCAAATTAACTTGTTGTCAATTTGATCAATAACTAGTTAGGGAGGCTTTGGTGAAAATGATCATAAAAGATGATTGCCTTTTTGTTTTGTTGAGAGGGATGAGTTTAAGGAGTTTTGTGAAGTTAGTGTGCATCAATTTAAAATTCCATCTAGTCACTCTATGTTGAGGGATTATTTTTCTTTGTTTGTGAAGGAAAAAGAAGAAATTATTTGATAGGATATCATCTCATTGATGTAGAGTTTCATTGACTACAGACACATTGAATATCATTCAAAATTTGTCTTATATATATTTGACTGTTCATTCCATTGATTCTCAATGGAATATGCATAAAAGTCTTTGAACTTTTGTGTAATTAAAAGTAATTCTGGAGTTAATATTAGAAATGCTATTGAGTTTTGCATGAATGAATGGGGTTTGAGAAAGTTGATGTGCTTAACTGTTGACAATGCATCAAATAATGATGTTGCAGTTGAACAATTGAAAAAAAGGATTATGAAGAAAAGTGTTGTACCTTTGAGAGGCGAGCATTTTCATATGAGATGTTGTGCTCATATCCTAAATTTAATTGTCAGAGATTTCATTGTAGTAGAAAGGTTGCTATTCAAAAAATTAGAGGTGTGGTGAAATATGTGAAGAGCAGTCCTAAAAGATTAGATATGTTTAATTTTTGTGTTGAAGAAGCAAACTTGAAATATGGATCTTCATTGCAATTAGATTTTCCTACAAGATGGAATTCAAATTATTTGATGCTACAAACTGATATAAAATATCACAAAGAATTTGATAAGTTGGAGGACAAAGACAAAAGGTATTTGAAGGAGTTTAGTTCAACCATTCCAACTTAGAGATACTGAAGAAACGCCAAAATTTTGGCTAATTTCTTGAAAACATTTTACGATGTAACTTGTAAATTTTCTGGCTCATAATATTCTACCTCTAGTGTTTATTTTCATGAGATTATTCGAATTTTGAAAAAAATTGAGCTTTGTGAAAATTGTAGAGATACATTGGTGTCTGAAATGGGTATTAAAATGAGGCATAAATTCAACAAATATTGGGTTTCTCTTCAGTAAACAAATATTATGCTTTTTGTAGCAGTAGTGTTGGATCCTATATATAAGCTCAAATATCTCAAGCTTAATTACACTTAACATTATGGTGAGGAATTGGCTAAAAATTTGTTGAAAAATGTTATAAATGCTTTAAATGAGAAGATGGATGATTATAAAGATTTAAATAAAGATGAATCGAAAAAAGTTGATTTCTCTTCTACTGTGTTGAAGAAAAATGATGATTTCTTTGATGGTAGTGATACTTATGTTGATGATTTTTTTGTTGAATTGGAGAAAGAACAAGAAGTTGCAGCTTTGGAAGAGTTGGATAGGTACTTGGAGGACAAACATGAAAAAAATAGAATTGATTTTGATCTTCTAAACTGGTGGAAGGTAAATGAAGTTAGGTATCCTTCTTTTGCAAATGTAGTAAGGGATGTATTTGCTATCCAAGCATCTACTGTGGCCTATGAATCTACATTTAGCATTGGGGGTATAACTTTAAATAAATTTAAGAGTTCTATAACACCTATTACAGCTGAAGTTCTCATATGTCTACAAGATTGGTTGATATGCTCAAACAAACCTATTTAAATTGAAGAATTAGTTCAAGACCTTGATGATAATGAATCAGGTTAGTATACAAATCTTGTAAATTTTAATTTCACTTTTACTTATTTTATTCATTCAATTTAATAAAAATATGGTTCAATTACAATTTTCAGAGGGGTCACAAGATTCAAATATTCTTCCAACTATAGTTTGCCAACTAAATTTGAATGGGTGTATTAAATTTTATAAGGTAATATTTTGTTTTTTTATTACTCTTTCATATTAGAAATTTATGTCTACATGATTAATACGTTTTCATCTTTGGTTGTCCTTCTACAGTGGAGTAAGAAAAGGGAGGAGTTGTAGAAGAGATAATTAATTGGGTTTGGATTTTCGTTGCTGTTCCGAGACGGACCTTTGAAATGACTATTATCATGGTTGTTATTAGTTGTAATTTTTTTGTTATATTAAGCTGCCTAATTTTAGCAATTACTTAAGTAGTAATTGCTGCTACCAATGTTTGTGATCATCTTTAGCTATTCCTTAATATTTTAAGTAATTGTTTAAAAATGTAGTATTGCTATTATGGTTAACTTTCGCTCGGCTGAACAAAGCCAACTTGTAAAAAACAAAGAACAAAATTAAGCATACAACTTCGTCCTGTTCTATTTAATATTTCTATCCTTTTCTGCACATCAAAGCTTTTGACAAGGTAATGGAACTAGTTTGCGGTATTCAGCCTATTTAACAAAACAAAATTGACCCAATTTGAGTTTGAAAGATACATAACTAAGGAAAGATAAATGGTACAACAAAAGGTTTCGACATGAACTAACTTGGCCGGTTTGAAGAAAATAAATAGAAAAAATTGTCTGAACTTTGTTCAATCCCGGAACCATTTTCTCCTACCCAAAATTCCTGATCTCCGTTCCGTCCCAATATTTTCAACCTATGGGACGGGTCTGGTTCTTCAAAAAAAAATATCCGAACTGTGGGAAGGGACTGGAGATTTGTAATCTCCATCCCATCCCGTCCTATCAGCACCCCTAGCATTTAGTGGTTTATAGGTTTTATTTAAAAAATAAAATAACAAAAAATTTAATATAACCTTTGAAACTATAACAATTTTTAATTTTTTTTTAATGTGAATACTATATTTAGTTATGATAATCTTAATAATTATATATCATATAAATTAAATATAAATAATTATATTAATAAATATTATAATAATGATTATACAAAAGATTAATAAACAATTATTATAAAGATAAATATTGTTTAAAATATATTTACAAAACCTAAAATGATTCAAAATCAAAGTGAAATATTTTACTAAATATTAATTTTAAATTTTTAAATTTTTGTATCCATTTATAAGCTTATATATATTTTGATGAAAAATAAATTATTTAAATTATATTTGTCTAACTATTAATTTATTTTTTAATTTATATTTCTATAAAAATAAACTAATAAATAATTAAAATGTATATATAAAATTATAATGAATACTAATAAAAATGAGATTTATGATTTATTATTTAGGGTATACCTATTTAATGGTTAAGTTTATTGTGGTTTTGGGGTTAATGAGTTTATTGATTTATATGTTTACACATTTAGGTTTTATTTATTCATTTATAGGTTTTATTTAATCAATGAAATAACAAAAAATTTATTTTTATGAATTTTCGTGATTTTCAAAGGTTATAACCTTTGAAAATATAATAATTTTGTAATAGTTTTAAAATATAAATACAATACTTAGTTATAATAATATTAAAAATTATATTTGTTGTAAATTCAATATAAAAAAATTTATTAATATATATTATTTTAATCATCAAAAAATAAAATAATAAACTATTATTAATAAGATACATATTAATTAAAATATATTTGTAGAAAACAAAATAATCAATATAATTATATATCTTATAAATTCAATATAAACAATTTTATTGATAGATATCCTAATAATTATCAAAAAATAAATTAAAAATCGATTATGAATGAGATTGATATTACTTAAAATATAATATCAAAACCTAATATGATTCAAAATCAAATCAAAATATATTAATAAATAATAATTATTTGTTTTTTTAAATTTTTATTCTTTTTATAAGATTATTAATTTTTTGATTAATAATAATTTTTATAAATTATATTTTAACTCATAATTTATTTTATAATTAATACATATATACAAATTAAAAACTAAACAATCAAAATGAATTTTTAAAATTTTAATGAAAACAAATAAAAAAAATTATAATTATTATTTAGAGTATACAGATTTAAAGGGTTATCTATATAGAGGTATCGGGATTTTTTTAGTTTAGTGATTTAAATGCTTAGGCATTTAGTGGAGTATAGGTTTTATTTAAACAATAGAATAACAAAGAAAGAATTTTTTTTATTTTTTCACATTTTCAAAGGTTTTAACCTTTGAAAATATAATAATTTTAAAATTTTTTTCAAAAGTGAATACAATATTTAGTAATAATAATCATTATATTTATATATCATATAAATTCAATATAAACATTTTTATTGAAAAATATTCTAATAATGATGAAAAAATAACTTAATAATTTAATATTAATAAGATAGATAACAATTAAATTATAATTACAAAACTTAAAATGATTCAGAAGCAAAGCAAAATATATTACTTTATAAATATTTTTTGTTTTAAAATTTTTTTTTCTTTTAAAAAGTTTATTTATAATTTTTTGATGAAGAATAATTTACACAAATTTTATTTGTGTAACTCATAAATTATTTTGTAATTAATATTTATATAAAAATAAATAAATAAATAATTAAAATGAATATTTAAAATTATAATTAAAAATAATGAGATTTATTATTTATTATTTAGGGTATACCGGTCTAATTTAAATTAAATCTATCTTACTAATAATTTATTTTGTAATTAATATTTATATAAAAATATACTGAAAATTAATTAAAATAAAAATTTAAAATTATACTGCATAATAATTTTAATGATATTTATGATTTATTATTAATGTATACGAGTTTAATGGTTTAAGTATCTAGAGGTTTTGTCTTTTAAGAGTTTAGCGATTTAGGTTTTTAGGCATATAGTGGTTTATTGTTTTTATTTAATCAATAAAATAACAAAAAAAATTTTGAAATTTTTTCTCATTTTCATAGGGTATAAGCTTCGAAAATATAATAATATTTAAAATTTTTTGAAATGTGAATATAATCTTTAGTTATAATAATATTAATAATTATATATGATCTAAATTCAATATACATAATTTTATTGATAGAAATTATAATAATGATAAAAATTAAATTAATAAACTATTAATAATAAGATAGATATTAATTAAAAAATATTTACAATACCCAAATTGATTCAAAATTAAAGTAAATTTATTACTAGATAATAATGTTTAATTTTTAAATTTTTACTTCTTTTATAAACGTATATATTTGTCACAGTAATAATTTATTTTGTAATTAATATTTTTATTAAAATAAACAGATAAATAATTAAAATAAAAATTTAAAATTATTATGAATAAAAATTAAAATGAGATTTATGATTTATTATTAATGTATACCAGTTTAATGGTTTAAGTATTTTTAGGTTTTGTCGTTTAGGAGTTAAGTGATTTATGTTTTTAGGCATTTAGTGATTTATAGGTTTTATTTAAACAATAAAATAACAAAAAAAAATTGTAATTTTTTGTCATTTTCAAATGTTATAACCTTTGAAAATTTAATAATATTTAAGATTTTTAGAAATTTGAATACAATATTTAGTTATAATAATTTTAATAATTCTATTTCATATAAAATAAATATAAACAATTTTATTGATAGATATTATAATAATGCTCAAAAATAAAATTAATAAACTATTTATAATAAGATAGATATTAATTAAAAAATATCTACAAAACCCAAATTGATTCAAAATTAAAGTAAAATATATTAGTTGATAATAATTTTTAATTTTTAATAATAATTCTTTTATACTTCTTTTAAAAGCGTATATATTTTTTTTGATTAAAAATAAATTATTTAAATTATATATGTCGCACTCATAATTTATTTTGTAATAAAAATTTCTATAAAAATAAACTAATAAATAATTAAAATGAATATTTAAAATAATAATAAATTGAAATAAAAATTCAATTTATTAATTATTAAGTAGTATATAGCGGTTTAATCATTTATGTATTTAGGCATTATGGGGTTTAAGGAGTTTACTGATATAACTGTTTATGCATTTAGTGGTTTATAGGTTTTATTTAAAAAATAAAATAACATAAAATTTATTTTTATTATTTTTTCATATTTTCAAAGGTTATAACCTTTGAAAATATAATTATTTTTAAAATTTTTTACAAAAGTGAATTCAATATTTAGTTATAATAATCAATATATTTATATATCATATATATTCAATATAAACAATTTTATTGATAAATATTCTAATAATAATCATAAAATAAATTAATAAACAATTATTAATAAGATAGATATCAATTAAAATATAATTAAAAAATCAAAAATGATTAAGAAGGAGAGCAAAATATATTACTATAGAATAAATTTTAGTTTTTAAATTTTTTATTCTTTTTATAAGTTTATCTATATTTTTTGATGAAAAAAAATTTATATAAATTATATTTGTCTAACTTATAATTTATTTTGTAATTAATATTTATAAAAAAAATAAACAAATAAATAATAAAAATGAATTTTTAAAATTATAATGAAAAAAAATATTGAGATTTATTATTTATTATTTTGGGTTACCGATTTAAAAGGATTATTATTTATTATTTAGGGTTTTAAAGATTTAGGAGTTATTGAATTAGGTGTTTAGGCATTTAGTAGCTTATATGTTTTATTTAAACAATTAAATATCAAAAAAAATAATTTTTTTATTTTTTCACATTTTAAAAGTTTATAACCTTTGAAAATATAATAATTTTTAATTTTTTTCAAAAGTGAATTCAATATTTAGTTATAATAATCATAATATTTAAATATCATATAAATTCAATATAAATAATTTTATTGATAAATATTCTAATAATGATCAACAAATAAATTAATAATCTATTATTAATAAGATAGATATCAATTAAAATATAATTACAAAACCAATGATGATTCAAACGTAAAGCAAATTATATTATTATATTATAATTTTTTGTTTTTTATTTTTTTTTCATTTAATAAGTTTATATATATTTTTTTGATGAAAAATAATTTATATAAATTATAATTGTCTAACTCATAATTTACTTTATAATTAATATTTATATATAAATAAACAAATAAATAATTAAAATGAATATTTAAAATTATAATGAAAAAAATAAAAATGAGATTTATTGTTGATTATTTAGGATATATCTAATTAATAAAATTATCTATTTAGGGTTTTCAAGATTTAGAAGATATTCATTTAATTATTTAGGCATTTAGTGGTTTATAGGTTTTATTTAAACAATGAAATAACAAATAAATTATTTTTGATATTTTTTCAAATTTTCAAAGATTATAACCTTTTAAAATATAATAATTTTAAAATTTTTTAAAAATGTGAATACAATATTTTGTAATAATAATTATTATAACAATATATAATATAAACTAAATATAAACAATTTTATTGATACATATTTTATCAATTATCAAAAAATAAATTAATAAACTATTATTAATATGATAAATATAAATTAAAATTTAATTACAAAAACTAAAATATTTAAAAATCAAAGTAAATTTTTTACTAAATAATAATTTTTCTTTTTTAGTTTTTGACTCATTTTATAAGATTATATATTTTTTTGATAAAAAATAAATTATTTAAATTATATTTGTTTCACTCATAATTTATTTTGTGATTAATATTTCAATAAATTATTTAAATTATATTTAAGGTTTACGAGTTTAAAGGTTTAAGTATTTAGGGACTTAGGGGTTTAAGAGTTTAAAGATTTATGTGTTTAGGTATTTAATGGTTTATAAGTTTTATTTAAACAATGATATAACAAAAAATTCATTTTTTGTTATTTTTTCTCATTTTATAAGGTTATAACCTTTGAAAATATAACAATTTTTAAATTTTTTTTAAATGTGAATACTATATTTAGTTTTGATAATATTAATAATTATATTTCATATAAATTCAATATTAACATTTATATTGATAGATATTATATTAATGATCAAAAAATAAATTACAAAACTATTATAAATAAGATAGATATTATTTAAAATATATTTGCAAAACCTAAATTTTTTCAAAATCAAAGTAAAATAAATTACTAAAAAATAATGTTTTAGATGTTTTGCTTCTTTTTATAAGTATATATTTATTATTCTTAAAAGTATATTATTTAAATTATATTTGTCTTCCTCATAATATAGTTTGTAATTTATAATTCTATAAAAATAAACTACAAAATAATTAAAATGAATATTTAAAATTATAATGAATACAAATAAAAGTGAGATTTATTATTTATTATTTAGGATATACAATTTTAATGATTTAGGGATATAGGTGTTTTTGGGTTTAGTGATTTAAGTGTTTAGGCCTTTAGTGATTTATAGTTTTTATTTAAAGACCGAAAAAACAAAAAATTTAATTTTTTGTTTTTTTTTAATTTTTGAAGGTTATAACCTTTGAAAATATAATAATTTTTAATTTTTTTTAAATGTGAATATAATATTTAGTTAAAATAATCTTAATAATTATATATAATGTAAACTCAATATAAATAATTCTATTAATAGATATTATAATAATGATCAATAAATAATTAATAAACTATTATTAAAAAGAATGATATAAATTAAAATATAAATGCAAAATCTAAAATGATACAAAATCAAAATAAAATATTTTACTAACTATTAAATTTTTGTTTTTAAAATTGTGCCTATTTTTATAAGCTTATATTTTTTTTGATGAAATATAAATTATTTAAATTATATATGTCTCACTAATTATTTATTTTGTAATTAATATTTCTATAAAAATAAAAATTTTAAATTATACTTAATAAAAATTTAAATGAGATTTATGATTTATTATTAATGTATACCAGTTTTATGGTTTTGACATTTAGGAGTTTAGAGATTTATGTTTTTATGCATTTATTATTTTATAGGTTTTATTTAAACAATAAAATAACAAAAAAAAATTTGTAATATTTTCTCATTTTCAGATGTTATAATCTCTGAAAATATAATAAAATTTAAGATTTTCTGATATGTGAATACAATATTTAGTTATAATAATATTAATAATTATATATCATATAAATTCAATATAAACAATTTTATTGATAGATATTATAATAATGATAAAAAATTAAATTAATAAACAATTAATAATAAGATAGATATTAATTAAAAAATATTTAGAAAACCCAAATTGATTCAAAATTAAAGTAAAATATATTACTGAATAATAATTTTTAATTTTTAAATTTTACTTCTTTTATAAGCATATATATCTTTTTTGATTAAAAATAAATTATTTAAATTATATTTGTCGCACTCATAATTTATTTTGTAATAAATATTTCTATAAAAATAAACAAATAAATAATTAAAATGAATATTTAAAATTATAATAAATAGACATAAAAATTAGATTTAATAATTATTATGTATTATATAGAGGTTATTATTTTTATTTAAAATAATAACAAAAAATTTATTTTTATTTTTTTTTGATATTTTCAAAGGTTATAACCTTTGAAAATATAATAATTTTTAATTTTTTTTAAAGTAAATTCAATATTTAGTTATAATAATCATTTTATTTATATTTCATATAAATTCAATATAAATAATTTTATTGATATATATTCTAATAATTATCAAAAAATAAAATAATAATCTATTATTAATAAGATTGATATCAATTAAAATATATTTACAAAACCAAAAATGATTCAGAAGCAAAGCAAAATATATTACTATATAATAATTTTTTGTTTTTAAATTTTTTTTCTTTTTAAAAGTTTATCTATATTTTTTTGATAAAAATAATTTATATAAATTATATTTGTGTAACTCATAATTTATTTTGTAATTAATATTTATATAAAAATAAACTCTTAAATAATTAAAATAATAATTTAAAATGATACTGAATAAAAATTAATATATAGATTTATAAATTATTATTAATGTATACCAGTTTAATAGTTTAAGTATTTAGAGGTTTTGTCGTTTAAAAGTTTAGTGATTTATGTTTTTAGGCATTAAGTGGTTTATAGGTTTTATTTAAACAATGAAATAACAAAAAAATTATTTTTGATATTTCTTCACATTTTCATAGGTTATAACATTTGAAAATATAATAATTTTTAAATTTTTGAAATGTAAATATAATATTAAGTTATAATCATTTTAATAATTATAAGTTAGGAGTTTCGTGATTTAATTGTTTAGAACTTTAGTGATTTACAGTTTTTATTTGAAGAATGAAAAAAAAAAATTAATTTTTTTATTTTTTTCAATTTTTGAAGGTTATAACCTTTGAAAATATAATAATTTTTAATTATTATTAAATGTGAATATAATATTTAGTTATAATAATCTTAATAATTTTATATAATGTAAACTAAATATAAATAATTTTATTAATAAATATTATAATAATGATCAATAAATTAATTAATAAACTAGTATTAATAATAATGATTTAAATTAAAATATAATTGTAAAATCTAAAATGATTCAAAATCAAAATAGGATATATTAATAAAAAATAATTTTTTATTTTTAAAATTTTCTCTTTTTCTAAGCATATATTTTTTTTTATTAAAAATAAATTATGTAAATTATATATGTCTCACTAATAATTTATTTTGTAATTAATATTTCTATAAAAATAAACTGATAAATAATTAAAATGAATATTTAAAATTATAATGAATACTAATAAAAATGAATTATTTAGTAATAAATTTTACATTAATTTTGAATCATTTTAGGTTTTGTAATTTTATTTTAATTTATATCTATCATATTAATAATAGTTTATTAATTTATTTTTTGAAAATTGATATCATATCTATCAATAAAAGTATTTATAATTAGTTTTTATTATATATAATTATAATGATTAATATTACTAAATTTTTTATTCACATTTTAAAAAAAATTTAAAATTATTATAATTTCAAATGTTAAAACCTTTAAAAATGTGAAAAAATAACAAAAATAATTTTTTGTTACTTCATTGTTTAAATAAATTCTATAAACCACTAAATTCCTAATTACTTAAATCAATAACTCCTAAATCTTGAAAACCCTAAATATATAATCATTTTAAACGGTATACCCTAAATAATAAATAATAAATCTCAATATTATTTTTTAATTATAATTTAAAATATTCATTTTAATTATTTATTCATTTATTTTTATATAATTATTAATTACAGAATAAATTGAGTTAGACAAATATAATTAATATAATTATTTTTCATCAAAAAAAAATATAGATAAACTTTTTGAAAGAAAAAAAATTTAAACAAAAAATTATTATATAGTAATATATTTTGCTTCATTTCTAAATCATTTTAGGTTTTGTAATTATATTTAAATTGATATCTATTTTATTAATAATAGATTATTAATTTATTCTTTGAACATTATTAGAATATTTAACAATAAAAATATTTATATTGAATTTAAATGATATATATATATATATAATGATTATTATAACTAAATATAGTATTCGTTTTGAAAAAAATTTAAAAATTATTATATTTTTAAAGGTTATAACCTTTGAAAATATCAAAAAATAAAAAAAATATATTTTTTTTATTTTTTTTAAATAATTCCTATAAACCACTAAATGCATACACAGTTAAATAAGTAAACTTCTAAACCCTATAATGCCAAAATACATAAACCATTAAACTACTATATACTACAAGGTGGTTATTTCTTTAGAGGTGAACTATGTTTTAAAGACATTGCTTTGAGTGTGTGCATGAGAGATATTTTATAAGAAAGTACAATAATTAATATAAATAGGATCCTCAACAACTAGCTATTTCAACACATATGGGGACACCTTTGGTTTAGTCTGTTAGCGTACATGAGTCAAATTACCTTAGACAGCCCAGTGATTGAAAATCAAATATGATGAGACATAATAGAGATAAAGTAAAAGGTCGTATTATTTTGGTTAGAGCTTTAGCAATCATTCTAGAGTTCAGAAAGGAATAAAATAAATTATTTTAATTATTCAGTATAATTTTAATTTTTATTTTAATTATTTATCAATTTATTTTTATAGAAATTAATTACAAAATAAATTATTAGTGAGACAGATATAACTTAAATTAAACCGGTATACCCTAAAAAAATAAATAATAAATAATAAATCTCATTTTTTTTCATTATAATTTTTAATATTCATTTTAATTATTAATTTTTTATTTTTATATAAATATTAATTAAAAAATAAATTATGAGTTAGACAAATATAATTTATATAAACTAATTTTCATCAAAGAAAAATAAAGATAAACTTATTAAAAGAAAAAAAAATTAATAACAAAAAATTATTATATAGTAATATAATTTGCTTTGCCTGTGAATCATTATAGGTTTTGTAATTATATTTTAATTGATATATATCTTATTATTAATAGATTATTAATTTATTTTTTGATCTTTATTAGAATATTTATCAATAATATTGTTTATATTAAATTTATATGATATATAAATATAATGATTATTATAACTAAATATTGAATTCACTTTTGAAAAAAATTTAAAAATTATTATATTTTCAAAGATTATAACTTTTGAAAATATAAAAAAATAATAAAAATAAATATTTTGTTATTTTAATTTTTAAATAAAACCTATTAACACTAAATGCATACAAAGTTAAATCAGTAAACTCTTAAAGCCCGTAATGCCTAAATACATAAACCATTAAACTGCTATATACTACTTAATAATTAAAAAATCTAATTTTTATTTTAATTTATTATAACTTTAAAAATTCATTTTAATTATTTATTAGTTTATTTATATATAAATTTTTATTACAAAATAAATTATGAGTGCGATAAATATAATTTAAATAATTTATTTTTTTTTAAAAAAAATATACGCTTATAAAAAAAGTAAAAATTTAAAAATTAAAAATTATTATAAATTAATATTTTTTACTTAAATTTTCAATCAATTTGGGTTTTGTAAATATTTTTTAATTAATATCTATCTTATTATTAAAAGTTTATTAATTTAATTTTAGATCATTATTATAATATCTATCAATAAAATTGTTTATATTGAATTTATATGATATATAAATATTAAAATTATTATAACTAAATATTGTATTCGCATTTCCAAAATTTTTAAATATTATTATATTTTCAAGGTTATAACCTATGAAAATGAGAAAAAATTACAAATTTTTTTTGTAATTTTATTTATTAAATAAAACCTATAAACCACTAAATGTGTAAAAACCAAAATCGCTAAACTTTTAAAAATCAAAACCTTTAAATACTTAAACCTTTAAAATTAGTATAAATTAATAATAAATCATAAATATCATTTTAATTTTTATTCAGTATAATTTTAAATTTTTTTTAATTTAAAACATCTATTCATTTATACTTAAATATCAATTTATTTTATTTAAAGTTTTTGAAAAATATGAATTTTTTTTTAAATTCAAATAATTCAAATTTTTTGAAAATATATTTTTTAAAGATTTACATAATCATAAAAGTAATTCTTTTAAGTTTTATTAATATAAATATTTATTTGTTTATTCATTAAATCACATTTTTTATAAATTTTTTTATCATACAAATAATTATTTTAGGTTTTTATTAATACAAATGTTTATGTATATTCATTTATTACTGCAAATATTTTAAAAAATATTTATAATTATAGAATTAATTATTTAATGTATATATTAATAAGTATATTTATATATCATAATTAAATAAAATAATAATGTTTTGTATTATTTTTTAAAATTTTCTAAAAATAAAAATATTTATCTTAGTCTTTATTAATATAAATTTTTATTCGTATTTAAATATTTTTTTAATTATTTAATTATAATATCCTATTTTTATAATTATATAAGGAGAAGGTGTCTTTCAAAGATTCCTTATCCAAAGATCATGACAGACCTTTCATATATAAAATTATAAAAAATATTAAAATAAATAATATATAAAGAAAATAATTCAGTATAGATTAAAGACAAAAATTAATACAGAGCTAAATAGCTATGGAAGAATTCCTAGCTAAATGGATATATTTTGTGATAATTATAATTTAAGGACTAATCACTTACTATTAATATATAATTATAAAAAAAAATTTAGATAACTATTTAGCAAGAAATTTTTTCTAAAGCTAATTAGCTAGAAAAAATCCATCTCTAAAGTTGTTGCTAAATATGGTGCCAATCTTTGCGCCAAAATTTATGAATATATTAGCAAGGGACAAGTTTCCATCAAAAATATCCTTCTCTAATCAGTCACAAATCTATCGCAAATTTTTCATTTAATTTAAAATCATACATCTCTTGTTATACACTAGTTAATCCCTCACAAATTAGCTAGGAATTATTTTTCTATATAAATTTTTGTAGCTAAATAGACAATTATTGTAGTGTCTATCTATCTATCTATTTATCTATCTATATGTCTATCTATTTGTCTTCAATCAATCTATCAAAATATATATCTATTTGTCTAGATAACTATCTATCTTTTTAAATTTTTATATATCTAATAGTCTATCTATATATATATGTCTTTATATGTATCTATATTTCTATCTATCATACTTTTAGTCTGCCTATCTTTCTATCTATCTATATATCAATCAATCAATCTGTCTGTCTATCTATCTATCTGTCTACTTGTTTGTCTAACTATCTGTCTACTTTTCTGTCTATCTATCTTTCTATCTATCTATATATCTATCTGTCTATTTTTCTATCTTTCTATCAATCTATCTATATCTATCTATATTTATTTATTTATCTATTTATGTTTCTATCTATGTATCTATCTATATGTCTATATATCTATCTTTCAATATGTTTATCTATGTGCTTATATATGTGTCTATCTATGTGGATAACTATGTGTCATTTTATTTATCTATCAATATATCTAGCTTTCTATATATCTATTAATCTATAGGTCAATCTATTGGTTTATCGATTTATGTATCTATCTGTCTATTTATTTGTCTATCTATCTGTATATCTATCTGTCTATTTGTCTATCTATCTAACTATCAATCAATCAATCAATTAATCTGTCTATCTATCTATATATCAATCTTTCTGTCTATTTGTTTATCTATCTATCTATATGTTAATCTATCTATTTATTTATCTATCGATTTGTCTATCAATCATTCTATCTATAAGTCTCTCAATTTTTAAATCAATGTGTTTATCAATCAATCTAGAAATCTATCTAACCTTCTATCTATCTATCAATTTTTGCGACTGTCTATCTATCAATCTGTCCATCGATGTATTTGTGTACCTATCTATTAATGTATGTATCCTATTTATTTATCTGTCTATCTATTTATCTATCTGTCTATCTATTTATCTATCTGTCTATCTATTTATCTATCTGTCTATCTGTTTATCTATTTGTCTATCTACCTATTTGTCTGTCTATCTGTTAGTCTTTTATCAATCAACCTGTCGATCTATTTGTCTCACTATCTATCTATCTGTCTGTCTATCTATTTGTCAATCAATCAATTTATCTATCTATCTCTAAATATGTTTATCTATCTATGAATATATCTGTCTATATATGTGTCTATGTATGTGCTTGTCTATCTGTCTTTAGATCTATCAATCTATCAATCAATCTATCTTTCTATCTATCTATATGCCTTTCTATCTATCGATCTGTATATCTATTTTTTTATTATATGCCTATCTATCTATCTATTTATGTATCTATATATCTATATATATGTCTATCTATCTATCTAAATATCAATCTATTTATCCTTCTATGTATTTATGTGCCTATCTATCTATTTATTTATCAATCTATAAATCTATCTATCTATTTGTATATCTATCTGTCTATATATCTATCTATATTTTTATTTATGTCTTTCTATAAATCTTTCTATCATTATTTCTATATATCTATCTAGCTATCTGACTATTTGTCTATATATAAATCTATCTATCTATTTGTCTATCCATCGATCTATCTATCAACTTGTTTATTTATTTGTCTATCTATCTAATAATAAATCTATCTATCTCTATGTCTATCTATCTACCTATCTTTCTATATATTAGTCTATCTATTTTCCTATCTATCTATAAAGATATCTATTTTTCTGTCAAACATTCTACCTGTTAATCAGTTAGTATATATATCTATTTATCTATCTATCAATCTATGTATATGTCTATCAATCTATTTATCTGTCTATCTATTTGTATATATACTAATTTATTTTACAATCTATCTATCTATTTATGTATCTAACTATATATCTATTTATCTATCTATCTATCTTTATGTATATCTTTCTGTCTATATATTTGCATATCCATCTATCTATCTATTTGTCTATAAATATGTATATCTATCAGTGTATTTATATGTCATTCTATCTATTTATCTATCTATCGAAGTATCTAACTAACTATTGAACTATATATCTTTCTATCTATCTATCTATATGTCTATATATCTTTTTATCTATCTATCTACCTATCTATCTATCTATCTATTTGTATATATATATATATATGTGTGTGTGTGTGTGTGACAATATTTCTATATTTCTATCAATGTATATATATTTGTATATCTAACTATCTATCTATCTTTCTATTTATCTATTTGGCTTTCTATTTGGCTTTCTATTTGTCTATCTATCTGTCTATCTATCTATCAATCTTTTAATATATCTATCTTTCTATCAAACTAATTATCTATCTATCAGTCAATCATTCTATCTATCTATCTTTATATCAATTTATCTTTAGATATGTGTATCATTCTTTCTATCAATATGTCGGTATATTTATCTATATATTTATCAGTCTTTTCTATCTATCTATCTATCTATTTGTTTATATTTTAGTCTATCTATCAATCAATCAATCTATCTATCTATGTCTATCTAGTTGTCTATCCATTTATCAATCAATCTATCTTATAATATCTTTATCTATATGCATAATAATTTAATGATCTATTTATTTATCTATTTGTCTATATATCTATCTATATATCAATCTATTTCTCTTTCAATTAATCTATCTATTTGTCTATCTATTTATCTATTTGTCTATCAATTTGTATATCAATCTGTCTATGAATCTATTGATCAATCATTCTATATGTCTATCTTTCAATTTGTCTATATATCTATTTATCTTTCTATATGTCGGTCTATCTATCTTTATATCTATTTATCTAACAATCTATTTATCTATATGTCAATTTATTTTTCTATCTTTCTATCAGTTTATCAATATATATATATTTTTTCTTTGCAATCTAACTATTATTTTATATTTCTATCTATCTGTCTGTCTATTTTTCTATTTGTGTATCTATTGTAAATTTGTTAGACTGTATATATGTCTATTTATTTATTTATCTGCCTGTTTATCTTCCTACCTCACTACTTGAATTCTTGCATATATATCTATCTATCTGTCTGTTTGTCTATCAATCCATCTCTATTTTTGTCTGTCTATTTGTCTATCTATTTGTCTACATCTCTATCAATCAGTCTATGTATTTATTTGTATATATATATATATATATATATATATATATTTGTTTGTCTATTTCTCAATCTATTTATCTATGTTTCTGTCTATATACTTGTTTATCAATCTATCTATTTATCTATCCATCAATCTGTATATCAGTCTATATATCTTTTTATCCATCATTCTATCTTTCTTTGTATCATTATATGTGTTGACCTACACACACACACACACACACATATATATATCTATCTATATATGTGTCTATCTATCCGTGTATCTACTTGTTTGTCTTTCTACTATTTATCTATCTATCTATCTTTCTTTCTTTCTATCAGTCTATTTATCTATCTATCTATCTATCTATTTGTCAACCTATCTTTCTATCTATTTGTCTATCTATCTGTCTATCTATTTTTCTATCTATATGTCTATCTATCTCTCTCTATCTATCTACCTATCTATATATTATTCTAATAATATGACAATATAACTTTTTATTTATCTATAAATCTATCTATTTATCTATCAATCAATTAGCTATCTATCTCGTAATCATCTAACAAACTATCTATCAATCTATATATCCAATTGTGTATCAATCTGTATATCAATCTGTTTACTAATCATTCTATCAATTTGTCTATCTATTTGTCTATCTATCTATATACCAATCTATCAATCAATCAATCTATCTATTTAACTATCAATGTATTTGTATTTCACTTTGTCTATCTATTTGCCTATCTTCTATCTATCTATCTATCTCTCTTTCTTTCTATCAATCTGTGTAGCTATTTATCTATCTATCTGTATATCTATCTCTATATCTATCTATCTGTCTATCTATCTTTATATCTATGTGTCTATCTATCTGTCTATTTATATGTCTATATATCTTTATTTATATTTGTCAATCTATCTATCTATCTATCTATCAGTCTATCTATCTATCTATCTATATATCTATCTGTCTATCTATATATCTATCTATTTTTCCATCTATTTGTCTATCTATCTGTATATCTGTCTATATCTCTGTTGATTTATTGTATATCTATTTCTCTATCTATCTATATTTCTATTTATTATTTAATTTTTTTGTCTATCTTTCACTCTATCTATCTATCTATCTATCTATATTTCTATCTATTTATCTATCTATCAATTTATTTGTTTATTTATCTATCTATTTATTTATCTATCTATTGGACTTTCTATCTATTAATCTACTATCTATAAGTCTATCTATTTATCTTTCTATCTGTCGATCTATCTATCTATCTATCTATCTATCTATTTTTCTATCTATTTGTCTATCTATCGATATGTCTATCTATATATCTATCAATTTTTCTATATATCGATCTATCTATTTATCTGTCGATTTATCTATATATCATTCTGTCTATCAATTATCTATCTATTTATCTATCATTCTGTCTATCTATGAGTCTATCAATAAATCTATCAATCAATCAATCAAACTTTCTATCTATGTATCTATATATTTGTCAATATATCATTCTATCAATCAACCAATCTATCTATCTATCTATCTATCAATTTGTCTATTTATCTATCTCTTTATGTATCATTCTATCTATCTGTCTTTTTTGTATACCCATCCATCTATGTGTATGCCTATTTATCTATCTTTCTTTGTGCCTATGTATGTGTTAGTATTTATATATCTCTATTGGTCTATCTATCTATGTATCTTACTATCTATTTATCTATCTATTTGTTTATCTATCTATCTATATATATGTCTTTATGTCTATCTATCTATCTAAGTATCTATCTGTCTATCTATCTATCTATCTATATATCTATCTATTTATCTATTAATCTATCTATATATCTATGTGTCTATTGATCTATCTATATTTATCTAACTTTCTTTCTATCTATTTATTTATCTATCTAGTCTATATATATATATGTCTATCTATCTATCTATCTATATGTCTATCTATCTATCTATCTATCTATATATCTATCTATATATATGTCTATCTTTCTAATTATTTATTTTTTTATCTATCTATTTGTCTATTTTAACAATTTTTCTATCTATCTATATATCTATTCATATTTCTATCTATCTATCTATATATCAATTTGTCTGTCTATCTATCTATCTATTTATTTCTCTATTTATCTATCTTTCTATATGTTTAACTATCTATTAATAGATTAATCAATCTAACAATCTATATGTATCTCTATTATCTATCTATCTGCGATCTATCTAACTAATAATATCTTGATCTATCTACCTATTTATCTCTCTATCTATTTATCTATCTCTTTAATTATTTATCAATCAATCTTTCTATCAATTTTTCTATCAATCTATCTATTATTTAATTTATCTATCTATCATTATTTCTATCAATCGGTCTATGAATCTTTATATCTATCTGTCTATAAATCTCTTTATCAATTTGTCTATTTATCTGTCTATCTTTCTTTCTTTTTATTTGGCAATCTATTTGTCTATCAATCATTCTATCTATGTGTTTATATATATATATATATATATATATATATATTTGTGTATATGTTACTCAATATATCTATCGAATAAACATTCTATCTATTTGTCTAATAATCTAACTTTCTATCTATTTGTCTATCTATCTATCTATCTATCTTCCTATCTATCTATCTCTCTATCAAACTTTCTATTTATCTGTCTATTAATTTGTATGTCAATTTATTTATCAATCTATTTATCAATCTATATATCAATCTATCAATCTACTTATCAATTTGTCACTCAAATTTTCTAAAAATCTATGTATCTATTTATCTATCATATTATCAATCTATATGTCTATCTATCTATCTATTTCTCTATTAATTTAAATATCAATCTATTTATCAGTCTATCTACTTGTATATCTATCTTTATTATCATTTATCTATCTATCTATATTTATATTTATTTATCTATATGTATGTCTATCTATTTGTCTATCTATCTATTTATCTATCTATCTACATATTTATATGTCTATCTATCTATTGATCTATCTGTCTAGTTATCTATCTAGTTATCTATCTATTTGTTTGTCTGTCTATCTATTTATATATCTATCTATCTATCTATCTCTCTCTCTATCTATCTATTTATATATTTATCTGTCTATCTATCAATCTTTCTATATATATATATATATATATCTATCTATCTATTTGTCTATCTATCTATTTATTTACCAATCTATCTATATATCTATCTGTCTGTCTGTCTTTCTATGTATCTATCTCTCTATCTTTCTATCTATTTATCTATATATCTGTCTATCTATCTTTCTATAAACATATCTATCTATTTCAATATCCATCTATCTATTTATCTATCTAACTAACAATTTGTCTATCTAATTTCCTATCTATATGTCAATTTATCTATCAATCAATCTATTTATCTATTATATATATCTTTCTATCGATCGATCGATTTTTCTATCTATTTGCCAATATATTTGTATGTCCATATGTCTATCTATCTGTCTATCTATCTATCTATCAGTCAATCTATTTGTTAGTTTATCTATCTATCTATATGTATATTAATATGTTTATCTATTTATCTAAATATTAATTTATCAATTTGTCAATCTATCTTTCTAGCTATATATCTATTTATGTATCTTTCTATCTGTCTATTTATTTGTCAATTTATCTTTCTATCTATATATTAGTGTATCTATTTGTGTATATATAATATATATATATATATATATATATATTTATTTATTTATTTATCTTTCTATCTATCTATCTATCTATATATCTGTTTATCTATCTATCTATGTATCTGTCTTTCTACCTTTCTATTTATAAATTTATTTCTCTATCTATAATTTTCTCTATATATATGTCTATCTATTTGACTATCTATCTGTCTATTAATCCATCTATATGACTGTCAAATAATATCTCAATCTATCTGCCTATCAATCTATCTATCTTTTTGTCTATCAAATACTATCTCTCTTTCAATCAGTCTATCAATATGTCTATACATCTATCTTTCAACCTGTCTATCAATATTTCTATCAATCTATATATATATATATATATATATATATATATATATGTCTATCTGTTTGTTTATCAATCAATCTATCAATCAATCTGTTTATACATCTATGTATTTTTCTTTCTATCTCCCTATATATTTGTCTATCTATCTATCTATCGATATATTTTTATATTCATCTATCTACTTTCTATTTATCTATTTATCTATCTATCTTTTTATTTATCTATATATCTATTTGTCTATATATCTGTTTATATATATATATATATATATATATATATCAATCTATCTATTTGTCTATCTATCTTACTATCTACATATATTTCTATCTATTTCTCTATCTATTAATCTATCTATCTAATTGCATATCTATATGTCAATATATCTATCTATCTATCTATATATCTATTTGTCAATCTATCTATCTATTATATTTGTCTATCTATCTATCTATCTATCTATTTTTTATCTTTTTGTCTATATATCTATCTGTTTATTAGTCTATTTTTAAGTTTATCTATCTATTTATATATCAATCAATCTATTTATCTATTTGTCTATCTTTCTATCTATATGTATATCAATTTATCTCTCTATATATCTAATAATATTTTTATATTCTATTTGTAAATCTTTAGGTCTATCTACATGTATATCTATCTATCTTTCTATCTATATATCTATCTATTTATTTATCTTTCTATCTATCTATTTGTGTATCTTTATGTCAATCTATCTATCTATCTTTCTATCTATCTGTCTATCTATTTAACAATCAATATATCTTTCATTCTATAAATCTATCTATCTACAAGCCTATCAAACTATTTATCAATCTATCAATCAATCTGTCTATCAATCTATCAATCAATCTATATATCTATCTATCTATCTATCTATCTTTTTTCTCTAAATTTGTCTGCCTATCAATTTGTTTATCTGTATATCAATCGGTCAATCTTTTTGGCTGTCTATCTTTCTGTTAATGTGTTTATCTATGTATCTATCTATATATTTACCTATATATCTTTGTATCTATCTATATATCTATCTATATGTATATCTATTTATGAATCTATCTATCTGTCAATCAATCAGTCTATAACACTACAAGAAAATATAAATTTAGCTAGGGAATTTTAGATAGGGATCAAACCCTAACTAAATTGCAAGGGATTAGTTAAGGAATAACAATGGATTGATGATTTTTTTATGAAAAAAATAGCAATGGATTAACGATGGATTAGCGAGAGAAAATTATTTGAAAATTCCGCTAAAGAAAAGTGGGGGATATAGCGAAGAATTAGCGATTGAAAATTTTTGTAAATTCTGCTCAAGAAAAGCGGAGATTTTAACGATGAATTTAGCGACGGAATATACCTTGCTAATAAAACGCTTGATTTAGCAATGAATTTAGTGATGAAATATCATTTGCTAATAAAATCCTTGATTAAGCGACGTATTTAGCGACGAAATTTCCCTTGCTAATAAAATCTTTGATTTAGTGATGGATTTAACAATATATATTCCCTTGCTAATAATATCCATGATTTAGTGACGTTTTTGTTGATGAATATTCCCTTACTAATAATATCCATGATTTATTGATGGATTTAGCGACAGATTTTTTCTTGCTAAAAAAATCCATGATTTAGTGATAGATTTAGCGATAGTTTTTTACTTGCTAATAAAATCTATGATTTACCGATGAATTCTCCATTGCTAATAAAATCTTTGATTTAGCGATAGATTTCCCTTGCTAATAAAATCCTTGATTTAGCGAAAGATTTAGCGACGGATTTTTTCTTGCTAATAAAATTCTTGATTTAGCGACATATTTTTCATTGCTAATAAAATTCTTGATTTAGCGACGGATTTATGTTTTGGAGTAATCCCCCAGAAATATTTTAAAATATGAAACTAATATTTTAACATTTGAAAAAAAAGCACCGAACTATAAATAAATTCGAAACCATTGCACTCGAATTCATAAATCCTAAACTATCTTCACCCCTCTCTCATGCCCCTCACCCTCATTCACTCCCTTGCCCCTCACCCTTGTCCTTTCCCCTGCCCCACATTGTTCACCATTTGCTCCTCGTCCTCACCCTTGCCCCTCACCTATCACCCCTTGCCCCTCCCCCGTCACCTCTCTCCCCTCTTCCCTCGCCTCTCTCCCCTCGCCCCTCTTTATGAATCCACCGAGATCCATGGTAGAGCTCCGTTGAACTCCGTCGTGGAGCTCTTGGAGAGGGGTGAGGGGCTACGAAGAGGGGCAATGGCGAGGCGCAAGGGCGAGGGGTAGTGGAGAGGGGTGAGGGGCGATGAAGAGGGGCAAGGGTGAGGCGCAAGGGCGAGGGGTAGTGGAGAGGGGTGAGGGGCCATGAAGAGGGGCAAGGGCGAGGCGCAAGGGTGAGGGCTAGTGGAGAGGGGTGAGGGTAGTTTATGACTATGAATTCAAGTGTCTAGATTTTTTATTTTTTTATGTTTGGTGTCTTTTTTTTTAATATTAAAAGATCAGTTTAAATTTTTAAAATATTTAAGGGGATGCCCCAAAATATAATTCCACCTTAAAATAATAACATTGGTGAATCTTTAAAATAACACAAACTTATTAATGACTCATCTCTTAACAACATAGCTCACTCGATCATCTTATTAATCGATTTCATATCATTGGATGTGAATGCCCATTTCAAGGATGAATCTTTAGTTACCCATTTCTTTGATTGAACAAGCTTCTCTGCCCAAGACGCTGCTTATAGAATTCAGTTCGTTCGCGTACTTCATTGTTTATTTTGAGTATTCAAGTTGAAAGGTTCGTTTTTTAGTATTCGAGCCGAATGGTTCATTTTTAGTATTCAAGCTGAAAGGTTCGTTTTAAGTATTTAAGTCTAAAGCTTTGTTTTAAGCATTCAAGTCGAAAGGTTCATTTTTACTATTCAAGTCCACCAAATCTTACACTCAAGGTGCAGCTTAGCATTCTTCTAATGTTTAAAATCATTTTGTTCCATAAATTTCATTATCAATTTTAGTTTTCATTGGGTTACATTTACCCCATAGTTTCATAATCTACAAACTTTTTTAAAACGTATCTGTATATGATTGTTTATGAATTGTGATTTTCTTTGGATCTTATTTTGTCCCAACTAAAAAACTTGTTATTCCATTTTCTTTGTAAAGAATCTCTTAATTCTATGTCATGATTGTTTTCATTTAAACTTTGATTGTTAAATGATTTTGTAGAAATTTGTAATCATTTCAAGAATAGTTGATTGATTTAGTTCTGATGATTTATTTTTTTACTAGTCATCCTGACTTTTCCCTCTTAGATTATGATTAAAGTTATCTATTTATGAAAAATTTGATTTTTGCTAGATTTTATTTGGTTTATTTTCAGTTAATTATTTAAATGATTCTGCAAAATAATCAAAATCAAGATGATCTTTTCCTGTTATTTGTAATTCGCTCAATGTTGATATGGTGATGGTCATATTCTATCTTACAATCTTTTCAACTTATGATGGTCAGTGGTACAATAGTATGATGGACATGAATGATATCATAGGCAATCCTGCAATGCCCATAGTTTCAGCAACAATGATTGTGATTTATGTATGGGGGTATAATCAGAGTTGGCAAACAGGAAGAAATGGAAAAGAGTGTCAATTGTGAATACCAAAACCACTTCGTCCAGAGCTCTTTGAATTCCTAGCTGGTGACAATGCTCGGTGGTTGGATATATCATGTGGCATAGAGCATACTGCAGGTGTGGCTTTTGATGGGTCACTTTTTACATGGGGTTTGCTTTCTTTTTCTTTATTCAACTATTTCTACAAATGATTCATTTTTTTTTGTTAGCTATCAAAACAATGTGGAGGTTGAAAATTTTGTTCATGTTGAATTATTGAACAGAAATGTCCCATACATTTATTAATCTAAAATGTGAATACGTGATACAAAAAAAATATATGGAGTGTTTTTATACAAAACATTTCACTAATATTAAATACAAGCTGAAATGTAAAAACATATTTGAAATTAAATAAAATTTATATGATAATCTAACATTTTTCTTTAAACTAATGCATAAATATCTAAAATACAAGACTTGAAAAAAAATATAACTCAATTAGAGTTTTTGTTATATAATTCAAGATTGATTGGTGGTAGGACTATCAGTAATAAGGATTAATTATCATATATATATTTTTAATGCAATGATAATTTACATTTAAGTTCTATGTATAATCTTGAAAGATTTAAATGGAAGGTATATATTTGGCTTGTTAATTTTCATAGGAAAATATAATAAGATGAAAGCAGAAAAGTATATATTTTAAGAAAGTACGTGATCAAAAAAAGGTTACATATAATTTCAAGTATTATCTTATGGTTACGTTTATACTTGTATCTAAAAATATTGATATGTTTTTTATTGTCCATAAATAATTGATTAAATAAAAAATATGATCAACTAGATTTTGAATAAATATAGTTAACTAGAATCTGAATAATTAGTCATTTTTATCACTATAGTTTTATAATTGTTGGATATTAAAATTGTTTAATTATTCTTTTATATTAGAAGACAACAAAAATATCAATGATAGCTTAAAGACTGACCCTTGTTTTAAATGGGTAGCCTATCTCATCAAATAATATAAAATTAAATATTATAGTTGAATAACACTACAACATATATTTATGATTTGTTTTTCCCACCATCTTACTCAAAATTCTTGGGTTATACATTTAGTAGGAGTCAATACTCATGTTTTAAGTGATTACATTCGTCTTTGTTTAGTCTTATGTCTTTAATATTGTTTTAGGCTTTTAGACAGTGTCATTGTTGTATTGACCATGGGGCATGACAATGCTAATGTTGTTCTTTTTTTGTCATGTATTTTTTTGTATATGAGTTTTGTTAGAATGATGAGATGGACCATGAGGTATATTGATGCCTCTAATATCAATAAAAAAAGTGACATCACATCAAGTAAATAATATTTATTGATTATGAGGTATATCAATGAGAAAAATATACTACAATTTCTTATCATTCACAATATGAGAATGTTAGGAAAGATATATGTCATCTGATTCAGTAAGATATTTAGGGTTTTTGTAGGATGATTATACATGATAGTTTGAAATATTTTATTATTTTTATTAATAATTATATTAGATATATATTATTTTTTTATCATCTCTTATCATTCTCTCTTAGATTCATCTCATATTTTCCCTTAACTTATATATGTTCCTTGGGATTAGAGTAGATAAGACTTTTCCATAACATTATAGCAAATGGTAAAGATATCACGGGGTGTGTATCTGACATTCCTATAGTACTAGATATATATAGGTATTGATTTAAAAAAAAGATTTGAAATTTTGTTTATGATTATAAATTTTATGGAAAATAAAAATGTAGTTTGATTGTAACATGAAAATATTAAGATGATTAGAACATTATGTGCGATGTATGAAAAGAACATTATGTGTTAATGTCGGTGTCATTTGTCTTTATGGCTAATGTATGGTGTGTCAGTGTCATTTGTTTCTTTTATTGACCCTATGTGTTTGGATGAATTAGAAAAGTTAAAACATAAATTGAATTTTGAGATTGTAGTTGCTAATGCTAACCATAAAATTTAGTTTATGGGACAAAAAATGAGTATCATAATAATGGTCATAAACATGAACCAAATATTATCTCCTTGAGTGCTTTTTGATTTTTTAAACATCCTATTTTCCAACTAATTTAATGGGGGTGTATGAAAAGAACAAGAGGTAATCCTAAAGCAAGTTATGGGTTGCAATAACTCAGTTCTCTTTGTTTAGGCCATAAATTATCAGTGAAGATTTTAATGTTTTAGTAAGAATGAAAGAATAATTAGTGAGGAAGGGTGTTAATCTACGTTCTTCTCTAGAATTTGTAGCTTGTGTAGTAGGATGTGAGTTAGTATATTTGGATGTTTTTGATAATTAATTCACTTTGTATAATTAGAGAGAGGATAGTCACAAGATGTGATTTTGACTTGATATAATGCTATGTAATATGTAATGATTAGATAAATGAAGTATTTCACCACTCATTCATCTCAATAGTGCCATTTGAAACTTATTTTAATTGTATAATGTGTTAGTGTCGTTTGTCTTCATTAGTGAACATAAATATCTGAATGAATTAGAAAAGTTAAAACATAAACTAAATTTTGAGGTTGTTGTTGCTAATGCTAATCATAAAAATTAGTTTATGGTACAAAAAATGAGTAGGATAATGAACTTAAATATAGACCAAATATTATCTCTTTCAGTAGTTTTTGATTTTTTGAACATTCCACCTAATGTCCTCTCTGTCTAAACTATAAATTATTAGTGGAGGTTTTAATGTTGTTGTAAGAGTAGAAGAAAAATTAGAGGGTTTTAATTTGCATTTCTCTCTAGAATTTGTTAATTGTTTAATAGAATATGAGTTAATATATTGGTAAAATTTAAATAATAAATGAAAATAGTATAATGAGAGTGTGGATAGTCATTAAATGTGATTCTAATTAGATTTCATAATACATAATATGTAATGGTTATATAAATGAAATATTTTATTAGTTATGCATCTTAGTAGAGTAAATTTGGATATTACACATTTGATCATTAAAGTAAAGGACTAATAGGGAACATCAACATGAAATGATTTATATTTTTGAAAAGCATACAATGATTAATTAGATATCATGTTCTAGCACTTATGCAATGAATTAGATAGCTGAAAGAACGAACTAATATTTAATTGTGATAATTAAGGCATTTCTATTACATATGAGTGTTCTTAATTATTTTTGAAAAGAAATGGTGTCAACAAATAAATTCTTATTCAATAGGATGTTGTTTTTAGTATTCTTAGATTGTAGCTAATATTAATTTTTATATTTATGAGAGTTTTTTTATTTTTTGCTTAAGATTTTTGAGTGTATTTATTTTATTTAAGATTTTTGTAGATAGTGAGAAGATGATTATTTGTGCTATAAAGTTTGTTTTTGTTAAGTACTGTAATACTTTGAAAAGATATATATGTTACTTATTAGAGGCCATAAAGATTATTATGAGTGTGAATATAATATTTTTTAAAGATGAATTATTTTTCAATGACTCTATCTTAGAGCTATTTGGACTCCATAGTGATAAGATTATTTCATTACAGTATAACAATTATTTTAACTTCTATCTTTGCGTCTGATACTAATAGTAAAATTAATTTTGAAGAGAGTAGTGATGCTTTTCTTTTAGGTAGGAAAAGGAGCATAGTATGAGTGTTCTATTGTGATATAATTATTTCATTGTAGTGTAACTACTATTTTAACTTCTATCTTAGAGATTTATTATGATGCTTTCTGCTAGTAAAAGGAGCATAGTATGAGTGTCCTATTGAAGAAAAAAATGAGAATTTTGAAAACTTGATGATCTCGACCTAGAGGTATGTACTTGATAGATATATCAATAACCTTTCCCATATTAGTCTTGCCCTTGATTTAATTTGAAATAGTGACTTGGACCTTTCTATTACACTATAGAAAAAACCAAAGATATGTTTTGTTAGGCACTTAGTATTACTTATATTTTCTTATTTTTATTTTGATATTATATATTTTAATTTTTTGTCCTTTCTTAATAATTACATGATCCATTATATTTTTTTCTAGATTATTAGTCAATAAAGTTGATATATTATGTTGGTTGAACTTAATGCAATGATATCTAATTATATTGATGATTTTATTTTGAAGTTTTTAGGTAAGATTGCAATAGAATGCAATTGGGCATTTTCATTGAAGACTGGAATTGAATTGAATGCTGATTGACTTAATGCTAAGTTGATAGCTAAGAGATATACAAAAAAATAGAATGATTATTGGGATACGTTTTTTGTGACTAAGGTGTTTGCTATTAGATTATTATTTTTTATTATTATATGTTTTATGTAGATTGTATATCAGTTAAATATGATGAATAAATTTATTCATAATGATTTTAAGGAAGAGGTGCTTATACATCATTCGTCAAAATTCACTATTTTATGGAGGATATACATGATTGGTAGACTAGAAAGGTTATTTATTGTTTGAAATAATTTTATAGGGTATAGTTTAATATATTCTCTATAGCATTCATTGCTTTTGATTTTATGAGATATGTGGTAGGTTATTCTTATTTCTATCAAAATAAATCAAGAGGATAAGATGTGAAATTATTAATGTATGTTGATATTTTGATTAAAGATAATTATCATCTGGGGTATATTGAAATTGAAATGGTTCATATAAGTTGAGTTCTAAATAAAGAATTTGAGATATTTTATGAGAATTGAGATATAATTTCTTCTTTTGAGGAGAATTACTTTAAATTTTTTGTCTGATTTTGATATGATTGAATATATGCTCATTGGCTTACTATTTGATCAGAGTGTAAACCTATTCATATTTACTTGTTTCTCAGTTGATTCTATTAGACATAGTATAATTGTATGAAAGCTGAACTACTTGATAATGATTAGAGAGTAATACTCAGATTCTCATAGACATACTAATATATGTATAGTTCTTATGATATTCATGTTTGTAAAGAGTGTTCTAGAACATGAGATATAATTCAGAGATGAGTGATATAGTCAGATAGAGGTTTACTCAAATTCTAGTTGAACTCAAATGATACAAAAGAAATATCTATTATATAATTTTATATTTTTTTATAAAAATTTTATTTCTTAGAAAAGTAAATGGTATATCATGATTTTTAGATTTAATGTAGATACAGAGTATGTATTTATGACATTGATTGCTTTTGAGATCCAGCGGATCAAACATTTTTTTGGAAGAGTTCTATTTACTAATTTAGATGTTTATAATGCTTTATTATAATAATTAGACAACTTGATATTGATGCTTATTTGATATTCAATGACTAAATAAAATATATTTAGATTGATTGTACTTTAATGGGAGAAGATCTAGGATAATTTGAAAGTTATTATATACATACATATCAATGAAAAAATTATAGATATTTCACTAATGTGCTCAAACAAAAGGTTTTTTCTCTTTTTTGAGTTGAGAATTTGTGACATATACATGCTAGCTTAAAGTGGTGGTGTTTGAGGTTTAATTTAATGTGTAAACATATTTTTTTATTTATTTTCTTTCTTGTTAGATTTATATATTGTATAAGAGCACATGACATGTGAGTTATCACAACTATATATATATATATATATATATATATATATATATATATATATATATATATATATATATATATATATATATATATATATATATTAATTTTTAAAAATAATGAAAAAATATATTTATTTTTCTTTTTCTCCTTCTCACCCTGGTTATAATCGAAACTCTTACCAGGTTTTGGCCATAATAGTGATAAATCAAGCATTGTCATTGTTGATAGTACCAATTAATGCTAGTCATTGATGGTGTTGGGTAATAATCAATGATTGTTGTTGTATGTTGCTGGATAATGGTGATTACTCTATGTTGGGAAATTGTGCTTCCACGATTATAATTTTAAGATACAGAAGAAGTAAGAACAACAAAAACAACAAATGATTTATATTCAATCCACAATCCAAGCGTGAGATAATAAAAAATAGAACATAAACCACAAAAGAAATGCACGAAATAACGTGGTTCACTAGTTGCTCAGTATGACTAGCTACATCCACCAGAAAATACTTATGTGTTACAGATTAAACAAAATCAAAAGTCTTACAGTATGTGCACCGCAGAAATTTTCGTGGTAAATTGCATAGAGACAGAGAGAGTGAGAAGATGAATAGTTCCAGATCATGAAAATAGTAACCCGAAAAAATAAATTAAAAACATTTTATATTAAAATTTTCTCGGTTCAATTAACTAGAGTGGGTTGAATCATCGGACGGGTCAGGCTCTACTTCAAAAATTTCTTCAACCATGACCAGATAGCGGGACCTTCGTTATTGTGCTACTGCTGCATTCTCGGTCTTTTAATATTTCATTTCCTGCATTTACATGAAAATATTAAAACAGAAATATTTGGTTATACAAATAGATTATCAAACTAAACTATATACAACACTCTAGGTTGAAGTAAAGAGTGATGTTTGGGCACTGTTATGTTTCATATGTGATATCAATTTGAAATGTTGAATAATAATGAATCATTTCATTTTTGTCAAACTTAAATATTTAATATAAAAAAATTATTTGGAGATTGAAGCAAGTGGTATGCTTCTACTTGTATACATGTTATTTTATGGGAATTGAAATGTATACATGATAACATATGTTTTCAATTTTCTCATTTTATTCCATAGAATTTTATATGATATTTTAGGATATTGATGGGCAGTTCTACACAATCAAAAATTAATTGGACAAATAATTGGACAATATTGTAGTTTATGCTTGTTTCATTTCTCCCTCATAATAGTCAAATGAATACCCCCTTTACTGTTTTGTTCTTATTATGTTCAAGTGTACTCGTTCATAACTTTGCACATATTTAGGCTCTTATATGTTCAGATATTTGATTAGGTAATAATGAATTTGGTCAATTGGGTGATGGCACTGAAGAGGGTAAAAGGCACCCATGAAAAGTGAAGTAGTTAGAGGTAGAGTTTGTAAAATCTGTCATGTGGAGCGCATTATACTGCTACTATTGCAAAACCTCGTGTAAATGGTGGTACCATCTCAACGAGCAAACTATGGGTTTGGGGTCAAAATCAGGTAGGGCAGAGTCAGCTCTAGTATGTTTCTTTTGTGACCATCGAATGTTCGAGTCAATTTGCATGCACCTCGACTAATCCTAGGTAAGTATGAGCTGATACATTTCCCTCAATTCAAAGGTAAGATTCAAACCTATGATCTCATGAAAATATTGTATTCTTGGAGCTCGTTGCTCGCCCTTACCATCTGAACTAACATATGATATTAGTTGTAGTACATTAACTCATGAATATGTGATTCACTTCAATAGTTACTAATGATATACAAACCCACAAATTTGTGATTGAGAATTTTTTTTCCATGTCCTTGTGTATTAATTCATATTGTTATATGTATTCCCATCTTCATCTCCATCTTGATGAAATTTACATGCAGTAGTAGCAGCGACATCGGCAGCGGCGATAGCAGCGGCGGTAGTGGAAGCGGCAGCGACGGTAGTTGCGATAGTAGCAGTAGCAGCGGCTGCACTAGAAGTAGCGGTAGCACCGGAAGCAGCAGAAAAGGAGGCAGTGATAGGAGTGATGGTAGAAGTAGCAGCAGTGGCAGTGGTAGCTGTGGCATGCAATGGTAGCAGCTTCAACGGTGGCAGCTGTCAGTAACCACAGCAACGACGGCGATAATGTTGGCATAGGTGATAATGACAATAGTAGAGGCAGCGGCGGCAACGACAATAATAGTAGTGGCATTGGTAGCGAAAGCGGCAATGGCAACAGTGACAAGAGCGGCAACGAGAGTAGCAGCAACAACACGAAATGAGGTATATACGCACGAATAAAGTCAGTAAATTAGCACATATAAGACTATAGTATTTTATGTACATATATACTGAGTATATTTGTACTCAGTTTATATGTACAAATAATACTATTGTTTTTATGTACAAATAATATAGTAATATATGTACGAGTGAAATGCTAGTATATATTTACATATATACTACAAGATCATATATGTATCAAAACATAACTTTTTTTTAATTTAACGGAGTGGTTTAAATTTTTGACAGATATGATACCGCATTGTACCTTATACAAAGCTTTTATAAGTAATGAGATTTTTCACTAGACATTAAATACCGTGACTCGGACAGCTTTGTCGCAGTAGAAAAATAATGATCAGAGGAGCGGGGGGAGAGAAAGCAACGTCAATGAATGGATATATTATACTTTATGGACGGTCGGTAGATACATTAATTAATAAGATGAAAAAAAATTTGTTATTTTTTTGTTTCAATTATGTAAAATATTGAATTAGAATAAGATTTCAAATGATTTTATTTTTTGTTTATTATAAATTATTTATAGTTTTAATTTTTATTCAATTTGTTATAAAAATATTAAATTATTTAATTAAAAAATTTAAAAATAATTTAAATTCAGAAATTAATTTTGAAATTAAAATAGCTAGGGAAAAATCCCTTGCTAAATTAGCAAGGGAAAAATCACTTGCTAATTTTCCTAGGGAATTTTCACTATCTAATTTAGCTAGGGAAATATTAAAATTAGCGATGGATTTTCCGTCGCTAAATTTATTTAGCTAGGAACTATATCCATCACTAAAATTTATAGACTAGAACTTTAGCTAGGGAATCATCCATCGTTATTTTCGTTTAGCAATGGAAAATCTCATTTACCTTGCTAATTTAGCTAGGGATTTGTCTTTTTTAGCAAAGAATTTTTCCATCGCTAACTATTTAGCTAGGGACACTTTCCATCGCTAAATTTTAGCAATAAGTAGTTTAGATACGGAACAGATCCATCGGGAATCCATCAGTATATCCTATTTAGCGATGATAAATGCTCATTTAGATAGGGAACTGTCCCTAGCTATATGAGATTTTTCTTGTTGTGTTAGTCAATTATCTATTTTTATTTCTTTCTGTCAATATATCTATCTTTCTATATGTTTATTTATATATCTATCTATTTACATATATACTTCTTTATATATCTATCTATCTCTCTCTCTCCATCTATATTTATATCTATTTATCTATCTATCTATCTTTCTATTTTTCTTTCAATCAATCAATCTATCTATCTATCTGTATATCAATAAGTTTTTTAATCTGACTATAAATATTTCTAACAATATTTCTATCTATCAAACTATATGACAATCTTTCAGTTTTTCTATTTGTGTGTGTGTATATATATATATATATATCTATCTATCTGTCTATGTATCATCTATATGTTGATTTATATGTCAAACTATATGTCTATCTATCTCTCTATAAATGTATATATTTATTTATCTAACTATATATATATCTATCAATTTGTCTATTAATCTATCTATCAATCTAACTATCAATATGACTATCCATTTGTCAATCTATCTTTCTATCAATCTATATATCTTTCTTTCTATTAATAAATCTATCTATCTATCAATCTTTATTTATTTCTAATTGTCTATCTATCTATTTATTTGTTTATTGGTATATCTATATGTCAGTGATTCTATCTGTATATCTATATATCTATGTAGATGTCAATGTATCTATCTATCTGTCTGTCGATCTATCTTTCTATAAATATATTTAATTATCTATCTCTATTTCTTTATTTCAATCAATTAATCTTTCTTTTTATAAATATGTCTATTAATCTGTATATAAATCTATATTTTAATCTATCTACCAATATTTCTATCAATCATTATATATATATATATATATTTATTTATTTATTTATATATCTATATATTTGAGTATTAATATATCTATTTATATATGTATATATTTTTCTTTTTATCAATATATCTATTTGCCTATCTATCTGTCTAACTATTTGTCTATCTATCTATATATTTCAATATATGTCTATATATGTGTCTATCTATTTGTCAATCTATTTATATATTTATCTATCTTTTTATCTATCTATCTATCTGTCTATTTATCTATCTATCTACCTTTAAACCTATTTGTCTATATATATGTCTATCTATCTGTTTATCTATATGTCTAACTATTTATCTATCTATATGTTATCTATATGTGTATCTATTCATCTATCTATCTATCTAATAATTTGTCGATATATGTATCTATCTATGTGTCTTTATATCTATCTATCTATAAAGCTATCTATATGTCAATCAATCAATCTATCTATCTTTTATTAATCTATCTATAAATCTATCTATCAATTTGTATATTAATATATCTATCTATCAGTCTATCAATATGTATATCTATCTGTCTATATTTATATATATCAATCTATCTATCTATTTAACTATCAATGTATTTGCATTTCTCTTTGTCTATTTATTTGCTTATCCATCTATCGATCTATTCGTCTATAAATCTTTCAATCAATCTATCTAGATATTTTTCTATCTATCTGTTTATCTATCTCTCTAATTATCTATCTATCTATCTCTATATCTATTTGTCTATCTATATGTCTATCTATCTTTATATTTGTCAAACATTCTAACTATCTATCAGTATATCTATCAATCTATCTATTTATCTGCCTGTCTATCTATATATCTCTCTATCTGTCTATCTTTCTGTTAATCTATCTATATATCAATATATCTATCTTTTAATATATCTATTTATCTATATTTCTATTTATTTATTAATCCTTCTGTATATCTTTAGATCTATCTATCTATATTTCTATCTCACTATCTCTCTATCTATTTGTTTATTTATCTGTCTATCTATTGGATTTCTATATGTCTATCTATTGCACTTTCTATTTGTCTATCTATTGTCTATCTATCTATCTTTATATCTATCTATCTATTTATCTATTTATCTATTTATCTATCTATCTATTTGTCTATCTATCTATCTATTTGTCTATCTATCTATCTATCTATCTATCTATCTTTCTTTCTTTCTTTCTTTCTGTCTGTCTATGTATCTATCTATCTATTTATCTATCTACCTGTATGTCTTTCTATATATATATATATATATATATCTATCTATCTATAAATCTATCATGTCTGTCTATCTATATATATACATTTTTATCTATCAATTGTCTATCTATTTATCTATCGTTCTATCTATCAATTTGTCTATCAATATATCAATCAATCAATCAATCAAACTTTCTATCTATTTATCTAGATATTTGTTAATCTATCATTTTATTAATCAATCAATCAATCTATCTATCTATATATCTATCCATCTATCTTTTTGTCTATCTATCAATCAATATTTCTATATGTTTATCAATCTGTCTATCTATATATCTTACTATCTATCTATCTATCTAACTTTTTCTATAACTATATATCTATCTATATATCTGACTATCTGTCTATCTATCTATGTATCTATCTATATTTCTATCTATCTATCTATCTATATATCTATTTGTCTATTTATCTATCTATATCTATTTAACTTTCTATCTATTTATTTATTTATCTATCTATTTTTTTATTTATATGTCTGTCTATCTATCTATATGTCTATATATCTATCTATGTATCTTTATATCTATATATATATATATATATATGTCTATCTTTCTATTTATCTATTTTTCTATCTATCTGTCTATTTAGTTATCTTTCTATCTATCTATATATCTATCGTTATTTCTATCTATCTATCAATATATCAATTTGTCTATCTATCTATCTATCAAACAATCAATCAATCTATATATGTGTCTCTGTTTTATCTGTCTATATTTCGATCTATCTAATTAATAATCTTTTGAACTATCTATTTCATTTATCTGTTTATTTATTTATCTATCTTTTTATCTATGTTTCAATCAATCAATATATTTTTTCTATCAATCTATCTATCAATCTATCTATCAATCTATCTAATTATCAATCTATCTATTTGTCTATCATTATTTATATCAGTCGGTCTATGAATCTTTTTATTTATATGTATATAAATCTATCTATCAATTTATCTATATATCTCTCTATCAATATGTCTTTATATTTCTCAATCTATTTGTCAATCAATCATTCTATCTATTGTTTACATATATATATATATATATCTATTTCTCAATATATCTAACTAATAATCTTCTATCTATTTGTCTAATAATCTAATTTATATCTATATCTCTAACTATCTATTTGTCTGTCTATCTATCTATCTACTAGTTTATATATCTTTTTTTTTCAATCTTTCTATTTATCTATCTATTAATTTATATGTCAATCTGTTCATTAATCTATCAATGTATCTATCTATCATTCAATCTATATATCAAACTGCATATCAATTTTTCTATCAATCTATTTAAAAATCTATCTATATATTTATATATCTAATTATTGATCTATATGTCTATCTGTCTGTCAATCTATCTTTCTAGCAATTTAAATATCTATATTTCTATATATCTATCTATCTATCTATCTACTTGTATATCTATCCTTTTTTCTATCTATATATCTATCTATATTTCTATTTATCTATCTATCTATGTGTCTATCTATTTGTCTATCTATCTATGTGTATATCTATTTGTCTATCTATCTGTTTATCTCTTTATCTATCTATCTATGTATAGACCGATCTATCTATCTATCTATCTGATTATCAATTTATATATCTATCTATCTTTCTAACTATCTTTCTATCATTCTATCTATATATATGTCTATCTATTTATATATTCATCTGTCTATCTATCCATCTATCAATATGTCTAAAATCTATCAATCTATCTGTCTATCAATAAATCTATCTATTTGTCTATCAATGAAATAAATAATCTGATTTCAATTAGTTTATCATTATGTCTATGAATCAATCTTTATATCTATCTATCAATATTTCTATCAATCTTTTTATCTATTTGTCTATCTATTTATTTATAAATCTATCAATAAATCTATCTATTTATATCTCTATGTATTTTTATTTCTATCTACCTATATACTTGTCAATTTATCTATATATCTATATATTTGTATATCTATCTGTCTATCTATCTTTTTTATCTATCTTTATATCTATTTATATAACTATCTATTTATCTATATGTCTATATATATATATATATATATATATATCTATTTATCTATTTATCTATCTATTTATCTATTTTCTATCTAGCTAGATATCTGTCTATCTATCTGTCTGTTTGTCTATTTAATTACCTATCTATTTATCTAACTATCAATCTATATATCAATCTTTCTATTAGTATATCTATCTATTTTGTTTATCTATCAAACTATATGTATATTAATATGTCTATCTATCTATCTCAATTTTTATTTATCTATTTATCAATATATCTATCTATCAATATATCTATCTATCTTTCTTTCTATCTGTCTATCTATCTATCTATTTTTTATATATCTCTCTATATATATGTCTATCTATTTGAATATATATCTGTCTGTCTATCCATCTATCTATCTATTTAATAATATCTCAATCAATCAATCAATCAATCAATCTTTCTATCAATCAATCAAATAATCTATCTCTCTTTCAATCACGCTATCAATATTTCTTTAAATCTATCTTTCAATCTTTCTATCAATCTTTCTATCAATCTTTATATCTATCTGTATATCTATTTGTTTATCAATCTATCTATTTATATCTTTATATATTTTTCTTTCTAACTACCAATATATTAGTCTATCTATCTATATATTTTTATATCAATCTTTATGCTTTTTATATATCTATCTATCTTTTTTTATCTATATTTATTTGTCTATATATATGTATATATATATATATATATATATATCTATCTATCTATCTATTTTTCTATATATCTCTCTATCTACATATCTATCTATCTATTTCTATATCTATCTATCAATCTGTCTATCTAATTGCCTATCTACATGTCAATATATCTATCTATCCATCTATCTATCTATATATAAATCAATCAATCTATCTATTTGTCTATCTTTCTATCTATATGTATATTTTTTGACTATATATCTATCAATCAATATTTCTATATATCTATTTGTATATCTTACAGTCTATCTATATGTATATCTATCTATCTTTCTATCTGCCTATATATCTATCTATTTATCTTTCTATTTATATATTTGTGATCTTTCGATAAATATATCTATCTATCCATCTATCTTTCTTTCTTTCTATCAATCTATCTATCTATAAGTCTATAAAACTGTCTATCAATCTATCAATCTATATGACTATCAATTTATTGATCAATCTGTCTATCCATTTGTATATCTATCTATTTATCTATCTATCATTCCTACTATCATAAAATCAATCTTTCTATATATATATATATCTTTCTCTCTATTTAACTTTCTTTCTTTCTTTTTTGTAAATCTATATGCATATCGATTTGTCTCTATGTATATCTATCGGTCAATCTTCTTATTAGTCTATTTTTCTGTCAATTTGTTTATCTATCTATCTATCTATTTGTCTATATATCTTTGTATATATCTCTAGATCTATATGTCTATCTATCTATGTATCAATCTATCTATTTATCAATCAATTAATCTATCTATCTATCTATATGTCTTTCTACCTATGTATCTAACTTTCTATATATCTATCTATATATCTACCAATCAATCTATCTATCTATAAATCTCTCTCTATCTAGCTATCTATCAATCTATCTATCTATCTAGATTTATATCTATTTATCTATCTATCTATATTTATTTCTTTCTTTATTCACTCAATCAATCATTCAATTTTCCTATCAATCTATAAATCAATATGTTTTTTAATCTGTCTAGCAATATTTCTATCTATCTATCAAACAATATGACTATCTTTCTATCTTTAAATCTGTATATATATATATATATCTATCTATTAGTTTGTTTGTCTATATATTATATATCTGTCTATCTCTCTAATTATCTATCTATCTATTTCTCTATCTATGTATCTATTTATTTATCTATCTATCTGTATATAAATTTGTCTATCTATATATCTATCAATTTATTTATTAATCTATCTTTCAATCTAACTATATCAATCTTTTTATACATCTGTCTATCAATCTATGAATCTTTCTTTTTATAAAATAATCTATCTATCTATCAATCTTTCTTTCTTTATTTCTGTTTGTCTTTTGTTTGTCTTTCTGTCTATCTATTTATTTGTCTATTGATATATATATTTGTTAGTGTTTCTATATGTCTATTAATATGTCTATTCTCTATCAATCAATCAATCAATCTATCTATCTATATGTCTATCTATCTATTTGTTTATCTATTAATATATCTATCTATATGTCAATCTATCAATGTATCTATCTATATATTAATCAATTGATTTATCTATCTATATATCTGAATATCTATCTATCTATCTAGATGTCAATGTATCTATTTGTCAATCAATCAATCAATATGTCTGTCTATCTATCTTTCAATCATTATATTTATCTATCAATTAATCTTTCTTTCTTTATTTCAATCAGTCTACCTTTCTATAAAAATATATGTCTATTAATTTGTATATGAATCTGTATTTTAACTTGTCTATCAATATTTCTATCAATAATTCTATATATCAATCTATCTATTTATTTGAGTATCAATCTATCTATCAATATGTCTATTTATATATGTAAGTATTTGTCTTTATATCTATGTATCTATTTGTCTAGCTATCTATCTATGTATTTGTCTATCTATTTATTTATTTATTTATCTATCTATCTATCTAATTGTATTTCTATCTATCAATCTATCTATTTATCTATATATTTATCTATCTATATGTCTATCTATTTATCTATCTATCTATCTTTTTATCTATCTATCTATCTATCTATCTATCGATCTATCTATCTATCTATCAATCAATCAATCTACCTATCAATTTGCCTAATAAAATTTCTATAAATCTCGTTAACTATCTATCTATCTATTTGTTTATCTATATGTATATCTATCTTTTTATCATTCTAAATATATATCTATGTATCTGTCTAACTAATTATCTATATATCTGTCTGTCTGTCTATCAATCTATCTATCTACTTTTCTACATCTCACTCTTTCTATCTAGTTATCTATCTATATTTTTATCAATCTATCTATCTTTCTATTTATTTATCTATCTATCTATTTATCGATTTATATATCTATCTATCTATCGATCTATCTATCTATCTATCAGTCAATCTACTTACTATCTATCTGTCAATGTATGTGTCTATCTATCATTATATCTATATGTCTATTATTTGTTTATCTTCAATCTATCTATCCAACTATCTATCTGTCTAATAATCAATCTATCTATATATCTATAAATCAATCTATCTATCTAGTTGTTTGTCTGTTTATTAATAAAACAAACTATATGTCTATCAATTTATCTAACAATATGCCTGTTAATCTATCTATCAATCTTTCTATCAATCTATCTATCTATATTTCAATCTATCTATATATGAATTTATCTATCAATCTATCGATTTATAACTCTATGTATTTGTCTTTCTATCTTTTTATATTTATATCTTTACAATCTATTTATCTATCTATCTCCATAACTATCAATTTATATATCTATCTATCTCTCTATCTATCTTTTTATATGTCTGTCTGTCTATCTATCTATATATCTATTTGACTATCTATTTGTTAATCTATGTGGCTATTTTCTATCTATCTATCTGTATATCTATCTGTATATATACCTATCTATCTATTTGTCTATCTATTTATTATTTTGTCTATCTAATTGTATATCAATATATTGATCCATCTATTTATCTATATATATATATTTGTCAATTTTTTTATAAAATATTATTTTATTAATAATAACCCTCTCTTTTGGAGGAGGAATACCGTTAATACAAACTATCATCTACCTTTAGCCCTTTACACCCATTCTTCAAATAAAGAAAATTACATTTAACCAATCTAATAAAATGTAATTTTATTTATGCCATGGCTATGTTATTCTATGTCTCTTATCTTTACCTTTTTGTGCAAGGAAGTATTCCTTCTAAATGCTAATGGCTATCTTTATGATGGTAGCTAATCCATTGTCTTGCTTTCACAATCTTTTAATGAGTATAATAAGCTTTATCTTACTTCTTTCTATGTTTCTATGCTTCTCTAGTGTCTTGTGTCCTTTAAATCTACATCTTTGATTCTCCCTCTGGTGTTTTCTAGCTAGCTCGAGTCTTGAGTCATCTCGTGCCTTATTTAATCTCTAGCTGCAAGTTTTCTATCCTGCACAAGATCAATTGTATCATACACGTAATTGAACCCTTTATTCACCCTTCCCTGTACAAACCAAATTAGCAATTGGCTTGATACTTCAGGAACCGATCCATTACTGTTCAGATTGTTTGAGGTGTTCTGCCTTCTTCCATCTTTTTGCTTTTCATTCATTCACTGTCTTCTTTAACTTTTACAGGCTACACCTATATATTACAGACTTCCAGCAAACAACCAGAAACAAACCTCCAGCAACACCCATTTTAAAGAAATAGACTTCCAACAACACACACTTAATAACACAGACTTCCAGAAATTATAGCATAGGCTTCCAGCAACCAGACTCTATATAATACCAACTTCAAACAATATCATTTAAACAGAACTAGCCTTCCATTCAGTATAATCCACTGAGCTAAGGACTAAAGGTATGCAGATTCATTTGTACCTGCAAAACATACTACATATCTATACATCCATTACATTTTTCCGAGCCAATTCCCTTATGTTATATCAAATTAGTTTCAGTTTCTTCTTTCATTTCTACTTGTAGAAAAAAAACAGAAAAACCATGCATAAAAAAGCCACTTACCTTATCACGATCACCCCTCAGGACCAGGGTGATCCATTATACAGTCTTATTTGCCTGTTTGAATGGCAAGTTCTAATTAATATTTTTATTCTTTCTAATATAAGGAAAATCCTTACTATCAAGTTTTAATATTCCAGTAAATTTTTTGGGGAAACACTCTTCATTATAATCTTGATCACCTTTCTTTCTTCTCTCTTTAGCTAATATATCCGCTAATGCATTCGCTTCTCTAAAAATGTGCTTTATAGAAAAGTTTAGAAAGTTCATATCGTGTAGAATATCCTCTATGTCATCTTCATATTTCCACATCTTTGTCTGCTTTGTGATTAAATTTACAACAATTTTCGAATCTATTTTAATATCTATATTTTTAATTTTTAATTTTCAACATAACTTAATTCCCTCTCTTAAAGCTAATATCTCAGCATGAACGGCCGAGGATGCTTGCATCTTTCTACTGAAGGCTAATATTAGCCCTCCTTTCGAATCTCTAATCACTCCACCTCCTGCTTCGCCCATATCTCTATCGAAGCTACCATCTGTGTTTAAAGATATTCTACCTTGAGGTGGTTTTTCCCATTTTATACTTATTCTTTTAAATTGTTTAGGCTGATTTTCTTTTAGATTCCAAAAGATTAAGGTTTCTTTATCCCTCTTCGAGCCTTGATTTTTTATGGGGCTCGATTCTGAAATTTTACTTGTTTCTTCTTTAATATCTTTCCAGATATCTTCTATTATCATATTATATCCTTCAAATCTACTTTTATTTATTAGACTTTCCTAATGCACTAGATACCTAATAGTGGCACATTGATTTTAATCCATTTCTGCAACGGGCTAGAAACTTTTAGATTAATCCCATTTCTGAAGCTTATCGTTTCAAATTTAGATGTTCATATTTTATATTCATTTATAAGCCTAGTCCTCTTCCATAATCTTTGCTGCCACTCTTCCGTGGGAAAGGAGATGGTCAATGTTTCAAATTTAATTTAAGCAACACTCGCATCTAGATACCAGCTTAATTCCTTTCTTCTTTAAATTATTGTCAATTGGATAATATTAGATAAACTTTACACATAAAAGTTTTAATGTTTTTGTGGATTATCATTATTCCAAGCCCATTGAATAATGTATGTCTTTTAGCTTTTTTTTCTTAATTCATATTTTACTGTTTTTAATGAAAATGCTCCATCCGAGGTTAAATTTCCATTTCCATCCTTTTTTAGTAGTGTATAAAATCTATCAACTAACTCTTTTTTGTTTAAGGCATTTGGTCCATATCTATGAACACTTACTTTTATTCTTACTTTATTGATATCATCCTTAATACATACTTTTGCCCTCATAAATTTAGACCATAGACTGTTATTTTCTTTCACCTCCACCATCTCTTGCTTGCTCCTGCTTTTGCTAAATCCATAAGATTACAAAACCTAATCCCTTCTTGAACTGGGTAGCATGAGTCTCCTTTTTTCCAGTGTAATTTATATTTGCCCTTTTTTTTTCCCCATAAAGCTAATTCTTTTTCGATTTTTTAATAATAAAAACTGAAGGTTGAATTATCATATGATGCATTAGAAGACTTTCTAAAACATGTTTATTAGAGTAATTCGCCCCCCATACTTAAACATTCCTCTTCCACCCCGAGATTTTCTTTTTAATTTATTTAATAAAAATTCTAAATATACTATCTTACGTTTACCTTCATATATCGAGCAGCCCAAATAGATCATTTCATTTTTATTATGGGAGAAACCTGAAATGTTTTTGATTTTATGAGCTAATGCAATTGGAGCCTTATATGATATCATGTATTGGTATTTTCATTTATTTAATTTTTGTCAGTTTCTTCCACCATGCATTTCAATAATTCATCAGATTATGTAGTGATTTGCTACTGCCATTAGTGAATATAATCATAGCATCTGCATATGCAAGGCAACTCACTAATGGATTGTTCCTCAGCTGTCTATAAGTGCCTATCATACCATTCCGCATTTTATCTTTAAGGTTAACTACTAAAAGTTCTAGATAAATGTTAAATAATGATGGTGAAAGTGGATTACCCTGTCTTAAACCTCTAACTAGTTTTATTTCTTCTCCTACCTTTCCATTTGTGATAATTCTAGCCCATGTATTAGAAATACATCTATAAATCAATCTATCCATGTTTCAGAGAAACCCATCTTTCTCATGATAGAACAGAGAATGCTCCATTCTACTCTATCAAATGCATTGGATAGATCCAACTTTATAAATATTTTTGCCCTCTTGTTTTGGATCCTATTTCTCTACTCATTTCTTTAGCCAAGCAGATATTTTCCATTATTAATCTATTTTTCATAAAACTGGTTTGTTCTTCAGAAATAATTTTAGGTAAAAACGAAGTTAATCTATTTTGTAGAATTTTAGATACAATTTTGTAAATTGTGTTACATATGCTTATTGGTCTAAAATCCTCACCTTTCTGCAGATTTCTATTTTAGGTATGAGAATAATGTGAAAGCTTCCCATTATTTTCCAAATTCAGCCCCACAAAATATACTATTAACTGCTTTTTCTATATCCTTCTTTATTATATCCCAACATGCTTGGAAAAAAGAGTTGTTCCATCCATCCAGTCCAGCTGCACTATCTTTGTTCATACTATATATCGCTATTTAATTTCTTCTTCTTTTGGGAGTTTAGTTAACATGTTATTATCTTCTATAGTGATTTTATTTTCTATGTTTTTTAAAAGTGAATTTCCTTTTAGTTCTTTATTACACTTAATTGCTTTTCAAAAAACATTGAAAAATAGTTTTGAATGTCTGAATCTTTTTCAAGCCATTCTTCCTTATTATCTATAATCCTCTAATTCTATGTTTCTGATATTTTAACTTAGCTATTTTTGAAAAAATTTGTATTTTTATCACCTTTTTAAGCCATTTAATTTTAGATTTTGTTTCCAAAAAACTTCTTCCCATTAATATTTTTAGATTTAATTATGCTTGTGCCTTGCTAAGAGCCTTCTATTATCTATATTTTGAATTTTTTTAAATTCTATTTCTCTTTTTAATACCAGTTCCTCTGCATTATATTTTAATTATATTCCCAAAAGTATCCTTATTCCACTTTCTTTAATTCAACTTTAATCTCCTCAACTTGTTAGTTAATACTTGAAAAGGATTTCCTAATGTCTCTTTGTTCCAGGACTGTTTCACCATCTTTAAAAAATCATTGTGTAAACCCAAGAATTCTGGAATCTAAAGAACTCTTGTATGAGTGATTTTTTAATAGTGATTAATAATGGGTTGTGATCAGAGCAGGTTCTGTTAGAGGTGTCAAACGTGCCGGGCCGGCCGGCCCGGCACGAGGCACGGCACGGTTCGGCCGTGCTTGGGCCGGCCCGGCACGTTCTTAAACCATGCCCGGGCCCGTGCCATGCCCGGGTTAAGATAATCACGTACCGTGCCGTGCCTGGCACGGCACGCCGGCACGGGATGGACCCGTGCCGGTTCACGCAGGCACGCCGCACGCGTGGCACTGGCGGCGTGTCACGCGTGCCGTGGCGTGAGTCTGAGTCACTCACGCCATGTGACCCATCGGGCCGTCCCCTGCCCCCCCCCCCCCCCCCCCCCCCCCCCCGGTAAAAAGACCGCGGCGGTCCAAACCACCCCAACCCGCGGTCTTTTCTGCCGAAACCCGAGTCCAGTCTCCAAACGCCCATTGAAGTGATCCGAGCAAAAACCAATGGCAAAAAAAAAAAATTCAAACTCCATCGGATTTTCAGCCCTTGGATTCACCTCCAACGGCTAGGGGGCAGAATCCAACTGTCCGTGATTCTGCCCCTTAAAAATAGTAAAAAAAATTCAAAAAATTAATAAAAAATTACTTTTTTTTATTTAAAAAATATTCTTTAGCCATAATTCTACCCCTCCCTATACATTTATGTTTTTCAAAACATAAACCTCTCAATACTTTCTCTCTCTTACATAAACCTTGCATCTCTCTCTCGGGCATCGTGATTTGATATCGGCTTGGATTTTCGTGAAACTCAACTAAGTTTTAAACATCAGAGCTTCCTGCGGTGCACCTTGCACTGACTGACCTCATTGCTTTTACCGGTAATATACTTTACGGTTTTTTGTACTTTTTCTCTCTCTAAAGCTTCTCTCTCTAGAAAAACTTACTAAAAATAAAAATGACAAATACACCTAACACGTATTTAAATTTGGAAAATGAAAATTAGTGTACCAGACGTCTGTGGCTCTGAAACTTGGTTTCTCCCTGTCGTCTCAGCCCAAAGTTCTAAAAAACAAAAACTAGGAGGACTTCTGTAGTTGGACACATTTTAAATCATAACACAGGTAATGTTAGGGTGAGGAACTTGAATGGCAGTGCAAAATTTTTATGAGACTTTTAACATGCAAGAGTACATGTGGGACTGGGCACCTCAAGAGGCATGCTGAAATAGCTCCAAAAACATGGACCCTTAGATCCTAGCAAACCCAACTTGGCACTACAATTTTTGAGACTGGATCGAGTTCAGTCTCAAGTTTACTTCCCTTCGTATACTCTAGCGAGTTGGGTAGGGACGGCATGGCCAGGCTAATCACATTGATGGGTCTTCCGATCAGATTTTCGGAAGATCCGAGGGTAGTGCGCATCATGCAGACTTTTTCATTTCCATCCCATCTATCGTAGGATTCCTAGTCCATCTAGGAGTGACATACTAAAGATATATAAGTTAGAAAATTAAAAAATAATTAATGAAT